>OW388081.2:56032375-56476746 GCA_936449025.2 Sarcophaga subvicina
GTATTTAGCTGTCTTTTGTCATGTTTTTCCAATAGTAATAACTTTTTATCTTTTCAGCGGTTCTGTACATCCCGCAGTGACCTCCTTCAATGGGATCATCATGACATTTCAGCATAATATCAACAATTGCCTTAGCATTCTTCTTTTCAATCACAGTTACTCTTTTTAATAGCACTATTCCAATGTTCTTCAATATTTTATTGCCCGTATCTTTAAAATCATTCATTGAGATAAATTCGAAAATTTTCTCACTAGGTGCTACTTATAATTTACTGATATTTATGTTACCGGCCACTTTTTCAAACCTAGAGAAAAATTGTCCTAAGTCAAATCTCTCTGAAGTAAACGTATCATTTATTTTTATGCTAGCTAATATTGATTTTCCTTTCTTTAAGTAGCATTTGTTAGGAAAAATCTTTAATTTATAAAATTTTCTAACGTCACTATTCTTAATTGGTATATAAATTTTGGGCTTCTCTATTTTATCTTTTTTATGCTGATTTTTTATTTCACTACTGGTTTTTTGTTTAGTCATCGATCTTGTCGAGACTCTTAATATGCACGATACCTTTTTATTTATGTTTTTAAAGTTCTCAATTGTAATTCGCGACAATGCATCCGCGACATAGTTATCCTTTCCCCTAAAATACTCAACTGTAAAATCATACTCCGCCAGATCCAGTCTCATTCTTGTTAATTTGGAACTGGGATTTTTCATCGAAAACAGGTACGAAAGTGGGCGATGGTCCGTTCAGATCAAAAAATGTTTTCCGTATATGTATGGCCTGAAGTGTGTTATAGCCCAGCGTATGGCAGTTAATTCCTGCTCAATGGTAGATTTATTACTTTCTCCCTTGGTAAACGTCTTTGAAGCATAAGCAACCGATAGGTGCTTACTCTCATGTTCCTGAGTCAAAACAGCACCGCATGCATGTTTACTTGCGTCTGTTGTTATGCAAAATTCCTTGGTAAAATCAGGATACTGAAGCAATGTTGGACTCATTAATGCCTTCTTTAAGTATCTAAACGCCAATTCGCAATCCTTTGTCCATTCGAATGGCACACCTTTTCTGGACAATCGTGTAAGGTTTCGGGAATACTCAGAGAAATTTTCTATAAACCTTCGGTAGTAATTACAAAAGGCAATAAATCTTTTGGCACTATCCGCGTCAGAAGGCGTCGGGTAATTTTTGATCACCGAATACTTGCTGTCATCTGGAAGTATTCCCTCATCAGTACACCTATGACCAAGGTAGGTTACCTCTCGTATAAAGAATGAACATTTTTCAGGGTGTAGCTTCAGACTGAATTTGCGACACAGATTGAAGACGTATTTCAAATGGGAAAGCATATGTTTTTCGGAACATCCCAATACGACCAGGTCATCCATGTACAGGAATGCCTGATCTGGCTTTAAGCCGCTAAAAGCAAGAGTCATCATTCTCCGAAAGGAATTCGGCGCTATTTTTAAACCGTAGGGTAGTCTTGTGAATCTATAAGAACCATTGTTTGTGGAAAACGATGTTAAATCTCTGGAGTTCTTCTCCAATCCGATCTGATGAAAACCGGACATTAAATCCAACAGGAAAAATATTTTGCTCTGCCAAGTTGGTCTAAAATATCATCTATTCTAGGCAATGGGAATTTATCTGATATTAATTTTTTATGTATTTGCCTATAGTCTATAACAAGTCGCCATCTCTTTTTATCCGAACCCGGAAGCGACTTCTTTGGCACCAATAGAATTGGCTATTATATTCTGAAAATGACGGTTCAAATTTATTATCATCCACCAGTTTTTTAACCTGTTTGTCTATCTCTTCCTTATGTGACTGTGGTATACGATAGTTTTTAATGATTACCGGTTGTTTATATTTTACCCTCACCTTTTGTTCATAAAAATTATTATTGGTTATTGGTTCTGTTTCCAAAGCGAAAATATCACTGTAATCGGTACAAAGTTTTGTTAAAGTGGAATGGAATTGTTTAGAAAAGTTTTTCTTTAAAATATTCATATTTTTTGATTCTCTTTGCTTATAGTGTTTTCACATCAAAATTTAAAACCTGATTTTAGCATTAAAACCATAACCAGCTGATTTTGCGTTCACACTGCAAATTTTATTAAAATTGGTTTTAAATTCATGACATTTATGACTGCGAGAAAAAAATTTTATGAGCAATATGCCTTATTTCATCACGATATATTTAGCTTCTTACTTGCCTTTTGCACAAGAAACTATATTCAATGTGACCAGAAACCACACACATTTCAATTAATAATTAAATTTTTAAAATTTTCATTGAAGAAATTAAAAATATTCCAAATGTTCCCTTTTTAATACAAAATAAATGATTATTTACATTTATTTATTTATTTACAATTGTTTTTGTTATTATTTTGTTTTTATCAGCTGTTTTCAAGATTTCAGAGCTGGTAGCTCTGATTTAGCACATTTAGTACATCAAAACAAGGTTGTATTTCATAAAACCTACTTAAAACCAATTCAAAAAAGGTTTTATTTTGGTTTTAACACAATAATTTTGTATGGTAAAAACAGGTTTTATTTTTGGTTTTAACGTTAAAACCAACTTTTTATCATTTTGTTAATAAAAATAAAAAAATGGTTCCATAAGAAGAAGCCAAAACATACAACAGAACAACCTACAGAAGATACTGTGGAAGCCGGCCATCGCCAGGAAACCGCTATTGAATCCCCGGCACCAACAGTAAGAAACTTCTAAGTTTTCCAGACGTTCGAGGGCAAGCGTTATTAAGAGGGGAGGAGTTAAAGCTGTCATTTAAAACTCCAAAAAAATATGTTTCCTACGGTGTAGAAAACACGCGCAATTACCAAAAACGCTGACAACATGTCTACAATACCGATACATTAATTACACGCGCTTTTACCAATACGCTGACACCGAAAATATAAGTTACTCACCTGTTTTGCCACGTGACTAGATCAATTGACAGAGGTTGAATTACAAGAAAATTTATTTTGTAAAATTAGTTCTTTAACCTCTTCACGCCCTTGGCCACATATGTATGTGGACGTTTAATTTTTTATAATTATAATTATAATAATAATAAAAGGAACAAAAATTTGATAATAACTTATTGACTACCAAATCCTCTAACAAGAGAAGTAAACATTTTACCGTTGATGATATTATTTCCAATGCATAGTTGGATACAAAAAAAAAAACGTAAAATATTTCTTCTGCAATCTGTTTATTGGATTATATTAAGAAGTCGTTAATATTTGAAATAAATAATATCAGTTATATTTAATATAATAAGTTTTACCATCACTACCTAAAAAATCTAAAGGCTGGTCTAAAGTTAATCTTGGAATTAGCCTGTATAGGTCATTATTCTAAATACAAGAAACTGAAAAATCCCCCCAGGTGTCACGATAAAAATTGTGTAAGACGAACTCTCTATATTTGTGAGAAATGTTAAGAATATAAGTTAACACGAAATATGTTTAAATCAAAAATGCTGACAATACATTTCCCACCAAATATGTTCAAAAGGAATATGTTGACAACATGTTTCCCAGTTAGGCTTGCCAGACGTACTGTTTTCAGCAGTACGCGTACTTTTTTTAGTTTTTGTACTTTTAACTGCATAAGCCCTAAAGAAGTACGCAAATGTACTTCTTTTTAGTATCTGTACTTCTTTTTGTATTTTTTTACCTTTCTTGTACTTTTTTGTACTTTCACCATAATTTTATATTCACATGTCCATACAAGAAAACAAAACATAAATTAGGTTTATTTTTTGTCGAAAGATTGGTGTTCTCCGGTTTTACGCCAATTTTTCGAAAATAAAATTTCTGAAGCATACCTCGGTTTTGTCCATAATATAGGAAATACAATCTAATATCTGCTATTAAAAAGTTAGCAGAAAATAATAGTCTTGTAATAATTGATATGTTTCAAATAATAAAACAGTCAAACGACAAATTTGAACAAGAGCAGAATGAAAAATTCTATGGGTTTTTAGCTAAACGTATATGTAGCAGTTGCAATAATCAGCAAGAGATTTGCCTTTTTAAAAAACGCGCAGCAGAGTTTTTATCGAATATAAGTACTAATAGTTTGAAAAACTTTTAATTATTCATCTTAATTCAAACATTTCTTTTCATGAATTTGTGGAAATAATTACATTATTTTCAATCAAAAATATTGATTTAGATCAATTTTTTGACGAATTTATATCATTAAAAACATTTCCTAATTTTGAGAAGATTTCTTGCTTCGTCTTTTCAATTCCTCATTCTAATACAGCCAGTGAACGAATTTTTAGTTTATGCTATGTTTGCACATCAGCAATTTTTCGTAATTCGCTCTCTCATTCGTAATTCAATATTCAATTATGTGCTGAATTACGTAATTCGCCATACAAAATTTTGTGAGCGAACTACCCAAATTGTATGTAATTCAATTTCTATTACCCTGTGAATTACTTAAAAATAAAGGCAATCTCTAAATTTTATCGTATTTTTGCCGTCGCTAGCTGTCAAAGCACAAAAAATATAAGCAAATAAATATTGTAAACAATAATGGAGAGAAGAGAAGTCGTCGTGGTGTAGTAGGTAGTGTGTTGGCTTACTATTCGTAAAGCCCGGGTTCGTATCCCAGGTCAGACATCAAAAATGAAATATAAAAAAAAAAATATTTCTTCGGCGACTTCCTCTCAGCAGATTTCTGGCAAAAACTCTGAGAGTAAAATAAACTGCCATGAAAAAAGTTTCTCAAAATTCTGTCGTTCGGAGTCGACGTTAAACTGTAGGTCCCGCCACTCACGTATAAAATTAACGCACACAACATGAGTGGTGTGAGAAGCTAGGCCGTAATCCTGACTGAAGGGTTGTAATGGCCAATTATGTATGTATGTAAACAATAATGGAATCCATAAATAACATTTTGAAAAAGTATTATTTGGAAGAAGGATATTCCCGAAATTAGCGGAGGAACCCACTATGTGTGTAGAAAACCTATTGAATCTACAGGAAAAGTATTTAAGCTTTTGAAGAAGCTGTACGAAGTTTATAATTTAAAAATATTAATAAGCCCGAAAAAAATTTTTTTACTTACTTTTTTCCATTATTATCACAATTTTACAGCAAATAATTTAGCAATAAAAAAGAACTCTCAAAAAGAATTACAAAGTTACTGTGTGAACATCGTAATTCAAATAAGTAATTCGAAACAGAGCGAAGTAATTCGAAGGCTCGTGCGAATATGGCATTAATGTTTAATTTTTGGAGGAAGGAACGAGATAAACTTTTAATAGAAAATTTGAAAAGCGAGTTAATAATAAAAACAAACTTTGAATACAGTTGTACTGAGTTTTCAATATTTTAAAAACCGAAAAATGTAAAAATGAAATTGTAAATCAAATACAAAAGAGTGATAAATATTTATAATTTATTTAAATGTATCAGTAAATTTTAAAGTTAATAATTTCCAAAAATTAAAAATGTATATGTACGTACATATGTACTTATATCAAAGTATACCATTAAAATTATATTTTTTAAATTAATTTTGAAGTATTAAACAATGAAAATTTGTTTTTGAGTTCTTATTCAGTTAAGATGTTGTGAGATGTTGTGTTTACATAGACGACATCATTATCTTTCTCGAAAAGATAGGTTGCAAAGTTCAGTCAGTATAGAATTCTTGTATTCTGTACCCATGTCCGAAATGAACGTGTTCATCGGACCATAGGTAAGTACAAAGTTCTCAAATATCGCTTTTGCGACAGATTTTGCTGATTTATCTGGTATTGGTATCGTTACCAAGTATTTGGTTAGATCACACACTAGCGTGACTGCGTATTCATTTCCATGAAGTGATTTTGGAAATGGTCCGATTGTGACCACATAGACCGTATCAAATGGTTTATTGAGTGTCTCTGTGATAATCATTGGACATTTAATGTGTTTGTTTGTTTTTGCTAATTGACATTTGTGACATGCTTTAACGTATTTAGCTGTCTTTTGTCATGTTTTTCCAATAGTAATAACTTTTTATCTTTTCAGCGGTTCTGTACATCCCGCAGTGACCTCCTTCAATGGGATCATCATGACATTTCAGCATAATATCAACAATTGCCTTAGCATTCTTCTTTTCAATCACAGTTACTCTTTTTAATAGCACTATTCCAATGTTCTTCAATATTTTATTGCCCGTATCTTTAAAATCATTCATTGAGATAAATTCGAAAATTTTCTCACTAGGTGCTACTTATAATTTACTGATATTTATGTTACCGGCCACTTTTTCAAACCTAGAGAAAAATTGTCCTAAGTCAAATCTCTCTGAAGTAAACGTATCATTTATTTTTATGCTAGCTAATATTGATTTTCCTTTCTTTAAGTAGCATTTGTTAGGAAAAATCTTTAATTTATAAAATTTTCTAACGTCACTATTCTTAATTGGTATATAAATTTTGGGCTTCTCTATTTTATCTTTTTTATGCTGATTTTTTATTTCACTACTGGTTTTTTGTTTAGTCATCGATCTTGTCGAGACTCTTAATATGCACGATACCTTTTTATTTATGTTTTTAAAGTTCTCAATTGTAATTCGCGACAATGCATCCGCGACATAGTTATCCTTTCCCCTAAAATACTCAACTGTAAAATCATACTCCGCCAGATCCAGTCTCATTCTTGTTAATTTGGAACTGGGATTTTTCATCGAAAACAGGTACGAAAGTGGGCGATGGTCCGTTCAGATCAAAAAATGTTTTCCGTATATGTATGGCCTGAAGTGTGTTATAGCCCAGCGTATGGCAGTTAATTCCTGCTCAATGGTAGATTTATTACTTTCTCCCTTGGTAAACGTCTTTGAAGCATAAGCAACCGATAGGTGCTTACTCTCATGTTCCTGAGTCAAAACAGCACCGCATGCATGTTTACTTGCGTCTGTTGTTATGCAAAATTCCTTGGTAAAATCAGGATACTGAAGCAATGTTGGACTCATTAATGCCTTCTTTAAGTATCTAAACGCCAATTCGCAATCCTTTGTCCATTCGAATGGCACACCTTTTCTGGACAATCGTGTAAGGTTTCGGGAATACTCAGAGAAATTTTCTATAAACCTTCGGTAGTAATTACAAAAGGCAATAAATCTTTTGGCACTATCCGCGTCAGAAGGCGTCGGGTAATTTTTGATCACCGAATACTTGCTGTCATCTGGAAGTATTCCCTCATCAGTACACCTATGACCAAGGTAGGTTACCTCTCGTATAAAGAATGAACATTTTTCAGGGTGTAGCTTCAGACTGAATTTGCGACACAGATTGAAGACGTATTTCAAATGGGAAAGCATATGTTTTTCGGAACATCCCAATACGACCAGGTCATCCATGTACAGGAATGCCTGATCTGGCTTTAAGCCGCTAAAAGCAAGAGTCATCATTCTCCGAAAGGAATTCGGCGCTATTTTTAAACCGTAGGGTAGTCTTGTGAATCTATAAGAACCATTGTTTGTGGAAAACGATGTTAAATCTCTGGAGTTCTTCTCCAATCCGATCTGATGAAAACCGGACATTAAATCCAACAGGAAAAATATTTTGCTCTGCCAAGTTGGTCTAAAATATCATCTATTCTAGGCAATGGGAATTTATCTGATATTAATTTTTTATGTATTTGCCTATAGTCTATAACAAGTCGCCATCTCTTTTTATCCGAACCCGGAAGCGACTTCTTTGGCACCAATAGAATTGGCTATTATATTCTGAAAATGACGGTTCAAATTTATTATCATCCACCAGTTTTTTAACCTGTTTGTCTATCTCTTCCTTATGTGACTGTGGTATACGATAGTTTTTAATGATTACCGGTTGTTTATATTTTACCCTCACCTTTTGTTCATAAAAATTATTATTGGTTATTGGTTCTGTTTCCAAAGCGAAAATATCACTGTAATCGGTACAAAGTTTTGTTAAAGTGGAATGGAATTGTTTAGAAAAGTTTTTCTTTAAAATATTCATATTTTTTGATTCTCTTTGCTTATAGTGTTTTCACATCAAAATTTAAAACCTGATTTTAGCATTAAAACCATAACCAGCTGATTTTGCGTTCACACTGCAAATTTTATTAAAATTGGTTTTAAATTCATGACATTTATGACTGCGAGAAAAAAATTTTATGAGCAATATGCCTTATTTCATCACGATATATTTAGCTTCTTACTTGCCTTTTGCACAAGAAACTATATTCAATGTGACCAGAAACCACACACATTTCAATTAATAATTAAATTTTTAAAATTTTCATTGAAGAAATTAAAAATATTCCAAATGTTCCCTTTTTAATACAAAATAAATGATTATTTACATTTATTTATTTATTTACAATTGTTTTTGTTATTATTTTGTTTTTATCAGCTGTTTTCAAGATTTCAGAGCTGGTAGCTCTGATTTAGCACATTTAGTACATCAAAACAAGGTTGTATTTCATAAAACCTACTTAAAACCAATTCAAAAAAGGTTTTATTTTGGTTTTAACACAATAATTTTGTATGGTAAAAACAGGTTTTATTTTTGGTTTTAACGTTAAAACCAACTTTTTATCATTTTGTTAATAAAAATAAAAAAATGGTTCCATAAGAAGAAGCCAAAACATACAACAGAACAACCTACAGAAGATACTGTGGAAGCCGGCCATCGCCAGGAAACCGCTATTGAATCCCCGGCACCAACAGTAAGAAACTTCTAAGTTTTCCAGACGTTCGAGGGCAAGCGTTATTAAGAGGGGAGGAGTTAAAGCTGTCATTTAAAACTCCAAAAAAATATGTTTCCTACGGTGTAGAAAACACGCGCAATTACCAAAAACGCTGACAACATGTCTACAATACCGATACATTAATTACACGCGCTTTTACCAATACGCTGACACCGAAAATATAAGTTACTCACCTGTTTTGCCACGTGACTAGATCAATTGACAGAGGTTGAATTACAAGAAAATTTATTTTGTAAAATTAGTTCTTTAACCTCTTCACGCCCTTGGCCACATATGTATGTGGACGTTTAATTTTTTATAATTATAATTATAATAATAATAAAAGGAACAAAAATTTGATAATAACTTATTGACTACCAAATCCTCTAACAAGAGAAGTAAACATTTTACCGTTGATGATATTATTTCCAATGCATAGTTGGATACAAAAAAAAAAACGTAAAATATTTCTTCTGCAATCTGTTTATTGGATTATATTAAGAAGTCGTTAATATTTGAAATAAATAATATCAGTTATATTTAATATAATAAGTTTTACCATCACTACCTAAAAAATCTAAAGGCTGGTCTAAAGTTAATCTTGGAATTAGCCTGTATAGGTCATTATTCTAAATACAAGAAACTGAAAAATCCCCCCAGGTGTCACGATAAAAATTGTGTAAGACGAACTCTCTATATTTGTGAGAAATGTTAAGAATATAAGTTAACACGAAATATGTTTAAATCAAAAATGCTGACAATACATTTCCCACCAACATGAAATATGTTCAAAAGGAATATGTTGACAACATGTTTCCCAGTTAGGCTTGCCAGACGTACTGTTTTCAGCAGTACGCGTACTTTTTTTAGTTTTTGTACTTTTAACTGCATAAGCCCTAAAGAAGTACGCAAATGTACTTCTTTTTAGTATCTGTACTTCTTTTTGTACTTTTTTACCTTTCTTGTACTTTTTTGTACTTTCACCATAATTTTATATTCACATGTCCATACAAGAAAACAAAACATAAATTAGGTTTATTTTTTGTCGAAAGATTGGTGTTCTCCGGTTTTACGCCAATTTTTCGAAAATAAAATTTCTGAAGCATACCTCGGTTTTGTCCATAATATAGGAAATACAATCTAATATCTGCTATTAAAAAGTTAGCAGAAAATAATAGTCTTGTAATAATTGATATGTTTCAAATAATAAAACAGTCAAACGACAAATTTGAACAAGAGCAGAATGAAAAATTCTATGGGTTTTTAGCTAAACGTATATGTAGCAGTTGCAATAATCAGCAAGAGATTTGCCTTTTTAAAAAACGCGCAGCAGAGTTTTTATCGAATATAAGTACTAATAGTTTGAAAAACTTTTAATTATTCATCTTAATTCAAACATTTCTTTTCATGAATTTGTGGAAATAATTACATTATTTTCAATCAAAAATATTGATTTAGATCAATTTTTTGACGAATTTATATCATTAAAAACATTTCCTAATTTTGAGAAGATTTCTTGCTTCGTCTTTTCAATTCCTCATTCTAATACAGCCAGTGAACGAATTTTTAGTTTATGCTATGTTTGCACATCAGCAATTTTTCGTAATTCGCTCTCTCATTCGTAATTCAATATTCAATTATGTGCTGAATTACGTAATTCGCCATACAAAATTTTGTGAGCGAACTACCCAAATTGTATGTAATTCAATTTCTATTACCCTGTGAATTACTTAAAAATAAAGGCAATCTCTAAATTTTATCGTATTTTTGCCGTCGCTAGCTGTCAAAGCACAAAAAATATAAGCAAATAAATATTGTAAACAATAATGGAGAGAAGAGAAGTCGTCGTGGTGTAGTAGGTAGTGTGTTGGCTTACTATTCGTAAAGCCCGGGTTCGTATCCCAGGTCAGACATCAAAAATGAAATATAAAAAAAAAAATATTTCTTCGGCGACTTCCTCTCAGCAGATTTCTGGCAAAAACTCTGAGAGTAAAATAAACTGCCATGAAAAAAGTTTCTCAAAATTCTGTCGTTCGGAGTCGACGTTAAACTGTAGGTCCCGCCACTCACGTATAAAATTAACGCACACAACATGAGTGGTGTGAGAAGCTAGGCCGTAATCCTGACTGAAGGGTTGTAATGGCCAATTATGTATGTATGTAAACAATAATGGAATCCATAAATAACATTTTGAAAAAGTATTATTTGGAAGAAGGATATTCCCGAAATTAGCGGAGGAACCCACTATGTGTGTAGAAAACCTATTGAATCTACAGGAAAAGTATTTAAGCTTTTGAAGAAGCTGTACGAAGTTTATAATTTAAAAATATTAATAAGCCCGAAAAAAATTTTTTTACTTACTTTTTTCCATTATTATCACAATTTTACAGCAAATAATTTAGCAATAAAAAAGAACTCTCAAAAAGAATTACAAAGTTACTGTGTGAACATCGTAATTCAAATAAGTAATTCGAAACAGAGCGAAGTAATTCGAAGGCTCGTGCGAATATGGCATTAATGTTTAATTTTTGGAGGAAGGAACGAGATAAACTTTTAATAGAAAATTTGAAAAGCGAGTTAATAATAAAAACAAACTTTGAATACAGTTGTACTGAGTTTTCAATATTTTAAAAACCGAAAAATGTAAAAATGAAATTGTAAATCAAATACAAAAGAGTGATAAATATTTATAATTTATTTAAATGTATCAGTAAATTTTAAAGTTAATAATTTCCAAAAATTAAAAATGTATATGTACGTACATATGTACTTATATCAAAGTATACCATTAAAATTATATTTTTTAAATTAATTTTGAAGTATTAAACAATGAAAATTTGTTTTTGAGTTCTTATTCAGTTAAGATGTTGTGAGATGTTGTGTTTACATAGACGACATCATTATCTTTCTCGAAAACCTTAGAATTATCTTTGAAACCTTAGAGAAGGCACATATGAAAATCCAGCTCGATAAGTGCGAATTTTTACAGAAAGAAGTAGAATTTCTAGGTTTTATTGTTGGTATAAATGGGATTAGGACCAACACAAAAAAGTTAGAAGCAATGGTTAAAATACCCTTTCCAAAAACGTTGAAGGAACTACGATCTTTCCTTGGTATGGCGGGGTACTATAGAAGATTTATAAGAAACTACGCACAAATAGCAAAACCACTGACCAGCTTACTACGTGGACTAGATGGACATACCTCAAAACATGCTTCAAAAAAACAACCAATAACAGCTAATCCAGGGGCTCAACAAGCCTTCGAAAAAATTAAAAATTCCTTAATCTCAGAAGAGGTGGTGCTTTCACACCCTGATTTCGAAAAAGAGTTCGAGTTGACGACAGATGCCTCAGACTACGCAGTGGGGGCAGTTCTCTCGCAAAACAATAAACCCATCACCTTCATATCTAGGTCGTTAAATAAAAGTAAAGAACATCTTGCTACCAACGAAAAGGAGATGTTAGCCATTATATGGGCACTCGGAAAATGCAGAAATTACTTGTACGGATCAAAAAAGGTTAAAATTATAACAGACCATCAACCATTGGCCTATGCACTAAGCAATATGAATACCAACAACAAAATGAAAAGGTGGAAAGCAATTCTGGAAGAATATAACTACGAATTGCAGTATAAACCTGGAAAAACAAATGTTGTTGCGGATTCCCTTTCAAGAATTCCAAATCAAGTAAACACTCTTACGGATGTAACACACAGTGACGACAGTTCTGGAGAAGATTTGAAGATTCCTTAATCACTTTTAATAGAAAATTTGAAAAGCGAGTTAATAATAAAAACAAACTTTGAATGCAGTTGTACTGAGTTCTTCAATATTTTAAAAACCGAAAAATGTAAAAATGAAATTGTAAATCAAATACAAAAGAGTGATAAATATTTATAATTTATTTAAATGTATCAGTAAATTTTAAAGTTAATAATTTCCAAAAATTAAAAATGTATATGTACGTACATATGTACTTATATCAAAGTATACCATTAAAATTATATTTTTTAAATTAATTTTGAAGTATTAAACAATGAAAATTTTTTTTGAGTTCTTATTCAGTTAAATTAAAAATCCAATAATACTATCATAATATACATTGATCTTAGTCTAGTCTGAAGTATATATAAATTCTATAGATTTAAAATCACAAAAACTGATTTAAATTAAATTAAATTTTAAGTTCATTTTTTATATTAAATACAAATAGTTATGATATCTTTTTTATGTTCTTCATTGTTACTGTTGTGAACTATTATGTGTTAGTTTTCTTTTATTGAATTAAATAAATTTTGAAAATAAACAATTGTACTTCTTTTTACTCAATTGTACTGCTTTTTTAACTTCGATGTACGTTTTTTGACGATTTCAAATCTGGCAAGCCTACTCCCAGTTCACACTATATGTGTTCCCACCAAATATGTTGACGACATGTCTGGGTGTCATATTCGGTGCATATTCCAGAATTGTATAGGTGGCGTGATCATTTAAAAAGCAGGTGTAACGATAGGGTAGTAAAATAAGAAACATTATTGTAATTTTTACCACCGTATAAACAGTATCGAAACGCAATTTTGACGTTTACCAGCGAATTATGAAAGGGACAGAAAATATTACCAAAAAGTATTTCTCTCCCTTTCTGATTGTCTGTCTGTTTTGTTTATTTATGTTTTTTTTTAGGTTTTGGGGTGGGTTTTTTATATTGGCGAGAGTTAATAAAAAAATGTAATTTTTGTGTAAAACTATTAATAAATAATAAAAACAACTACTAGCAATAACAATTTTTAACTTTTTCTTTCAAGAAATTAAAAAATATTGGCAACTTTCAGCAAGAAAAATTTTTTATGAGCAGTACGTCTTATTTTGATCTTGTAATATTTATCTTCTTAATAATCTCTTGCACAAGAAACTATATTCATTACGACCGAAAATCACACACATTTCGATTAATATTTAAATATTTAAGAATCTTTAAACTTTTCATTGAAGAAATTAAAAAATATTCTAAATTTTCCCTTTTTTAACACAAAATAAATGTTTATTTACATTTAATTTTTCTGCTTTATCCGCCAGTTTTCACTCTGTATATCTGTTGCTTCTAACACATTTGATTCGCAAAACATTATAAAATTTTTTTTCTCCCTCTAAATTGGCTAGTAATTTGCTGCTATGAGCGTTTGTCAAACGTTAATGGTTTCGATACTGTTTATACGGTGATTTTTACTTTCAATAAAACACGTTGAGTTGTCACTTAGACTCTCAACATTAAAAAATTAATTTTTTTTAAATAATTGTTTTATTAATTTTAATTGGCGCCCGAGCAGGGAATAAACGATCGCTAGTGGTACAAAAAATTAAAAAATTAAATTAAGTGAAGTGAAGTGTAAAGATTAACCGAAAATAAAATATCAAAAAATAAAAATCAGTATGGTATTTGTGAGTTCTACTTAAAATCTTTTCAAGGAAATTAACCAAAGTGGAACAAATTTTACGAATAATTAAAATATCTGTAAAAAAGAAAAATATATATAAAAAAAAATAAGTAAAACAATCAAAATTCAAATCAAAAAATTAAAGTAAAAGAAACGAGAAAATTTATTGGTTTAACAAGGTGTTGTAACAAAAAAGAGTGATAACAATTTGCCAAAAAAAATCAATAAAAAAAATAATAGCAGTTTGCCAAAAAACTCAATAAAAACATTTTTTTGTAGAAACCAGTGGAAAATAAAAAAATTTTTCACATTAAAAAAATTGTGTCTAGGACTTTGGAAACCAGAAAAAATAAATTAAAAAGTGTAATATAAAAGTATATTTAAGAAAAAGAATAACAATGTTAGTGTTGTGCGGAAAAATAAAGAAACAATTATACAGAAAAATATAACAAAATAACATAAAAATAAAAAGAAGAATTTATAATAAAAAACAAAAATTTAAATAAACAAATTATATGATCAAGAATTTAATGAATAAAATAAAATACTCTTTTTGTAAACAATATCACTAAAGAAAAACGGAAAAAAAATTTTAAATAAAAAGAGAAAATAACAGAACTTATAAAAAGAAAGGAACAACAAAATTTACACAAAAAATTTTTGTATACAAAGGAACTGGCCACTAGTAGCGAAGAGGACCCTTAGTACGGAAGAAACAGGACAATCCGACGCGCCAAACAACCCAGATCTTAACACTCATCGGTGGAGAAGTATCAATTAATTTTAATAATAGTGTAAGTAAATTTGTTCTGAATAATGTTAAAATTGTGTAAAAAAAATTCTAATAGAAAAACAAAAATTGTTAAATTGTGAAAAAAATATAAAAAAGAGAAAAATATTAAATAGAGAATTAAAGGAAATAAGAAAGCTTATTAAAGAAAATACAATTTTTTTAAAGAATAGAAAAAAATTTTAAATTTTGTATAAAAATAAAAGGAAAGGAAGAATAATTTGTATTGTAATTTAGAATCATAAATTTTTTTTAACTCTTATTAATAATTTATTTACAAAAATTTAAACCTAACCCAAAACAAAGAAAGAGAAGATAAAAAAACAAAAAACTAATAATAATAAATAATATTTGAAAAATAAAAAAGAAGCAACTGTTGCGATTCCTACGGGACCCTCCAACAGTATAAATAATAAAATATAATATTTAAATTAAATAAAAAAATATTTAAAGTATAAAATCTATATGATCTGATACCGAAATAAGATTTTTAAAGTAAAATTTAACTAGAAGATAAGTTAGTGAGAGGGAAAAGATAAAAATGACGACTAACACACCAACTGACTTAGCCAACCAATTGGACAATCTGTCCTTGTCAGGAAGCTCGACATCTCGAACAGGTAGCTTATCGATATTGACCCCAACACTCAGGGAGCAGATACAGATTTTTGTGCAGGAAACACTAAGAAACCTTAATTCGACATCAAACGAAGACGAGTGTTTATGTCTGAAGGTGCAAACTTCCCAGCCTTGGCGACATAAACAGGATTGTTTAAACGAAGGCAAATTAGCAACAGAGGGCGCTGAAGCATATATTTAAGCTTATTTTATATTTTAATATTATTGTTGTTTTTTTGGCATTAAATTTTTGTTTTGTTTTATTAATTTTATTATTCTTCTTTGTAACATCCACAAGGATGCAATATAATTTGTCAAAAGATTTTAAAATTTGTACAATCAATTTTTTTGTAATCAGCATAATAAGTCGATATTGTTTAGACACAAAGGGAAAAAAAATGTGGACGTGTGAAAAGTACAATTTATAAAGTTTGTGAAAAAAGAGAAAAAATAAAAATCTGAATATATGTAAATAAAGGTGTGAAGAAAAACAAGAAAGTGAATTTACTATTTTTTTTTTGATGAAATAAAACAATATAAACTTGACTGAAGGCAAGAAGATAGAAGTCAAGCCGAAATATAAAGGACAGTGATTGTTCATTTGTGCCTACTATTATGTTGGAATGTTTCTAATTAGGTTCCCTTTTTTAGTGTTTGAAGCAACAGTGTTTTTTTGTGCTCTTCAACCCACATACAGTCCATCGAATTATCAACGAGACTTCTGACGTAACCTTTACTGCGACTTCCGCGGCTCAGATTAGTGAGCCCGACAAGGTTCCAGATATGGTAAAACGCCTAAGAGAATTCAATGGTAAACCAGGTGAATTTAACTCATGGAGGAAAACCGTTGATAGGATCCTCGGTGTGTACGAGGGCATAAAGGGATATCCAAAATATTACGCGATATTACACATGATCAGGCATAAGATCACGGGGGACGCAGACACGGCTCTGGAATCATACAGAACCCCACTCGATTGGGGCAAGATAAAGAAATGTCTCATGATGCACTACTCGGATGGAAGAGATCTGGGAACATTGGAGTACCAACTGAACTCACTTTCCCAGGGAAATCGAAGTGTTGCGGAATATTACCAGAGAGTGTACTCATTGTTGTCACTCATTTTAGATAAGGTAGCTTGCCTTGAATTGGGGGAGGACGCAGTGGCTGCCATGACATGCATGGTTCCAATAAAAACTACATCCAAACCACCAGAATAAGAAACCCCATTCCTAACGTTAAACCCTTTTACATCAATTCAGTTGCGGGAAATCTTGAGATAACTCACCATGCTTTCGTTGACATTTTTGGATCAAATACAGAAAAGTTAAAATTTTATATATTACCAACACTACAGATATTTCATTGTATTATAGGAAATGATACCTTGAGAAAAGTTAAAGCCGTCATTCATACAGACAGGAATTTTATGACAATTGCACCCAATATTATTATACCCTTGAAACAAAAAAATCCCAATCCGTTCATAGTATTGAACTACGACTTTCTCACCTTTCTAGTAACCAGAGTAGTCAGTTATTGAAACTAATTCATTCATGTTTTCTGATCCAAATGAGAAACTCACTTATATTATGACAGTAGAAGGAGAAATTAAAATCACTACAGATGACCCAGCATATTGCAAACCATATCCATATCCGATGGCCTTGAAGGGAGAAATTGAACACGAGATAGAAGAACTCTTGGAAAATGGAATAATAAGACCATCAAAATCAACATACAATGCTCCAATCCGGATCGTGGACAAGAAGATGGACGCTTCAGGAAAGAAGAAGTATCGAATAGTTATCGATTATCGAAAATTGAACCAAATTACGATACCTGACCACTATCCTATACCTGAGATTAACGAAGTACTTGGAAATCTCGGAAGAAATACCTTTTTCAGTGTCTTGGATCTGAAGTCAGGATTTCATCAAATTCCTTTAAGAAAGGACGATATACCTAAAACAGCATTTTCAGTCAACAATGGAAAATATGAATTTCTGCGTCTACCTTTTGGACTCAAGAACGCACCGGCTACGTTCCAAAGAGCCTAGACGATATTCTTCGGCCACATATTGGCAAGAGATGTTGTGTTTACATAGACGACATCATTATCTTTGGAAAGACCGAAAGAGAGCATCTCGAAAACCTTAGAATTATCTTTGAAACCTTAAAGAAGGCACATATGAAAATCCAGCTCGATAAGTGCGAATTTTTACAGAAAGAAGTAGAATTTCTAGGTTTTATTGTTGGTATAAATGGGATTAGGACCAACCCAAAAAAGTTAGAAGCAATGGTTAAAATACCCTTTCCAAAAACGTTGAAGGAACTACGATCTTTCCTTGGTATGGCGGGGTACTATAGAAGATTTATAAGAAACTACGCACAAATAGCAAAATCACTGACCAGCTTACTACGTGGACTAGATGGACATACCTCAAAACATGCTTCAAAAAACAACCAATAACAGCTAATCCAGGGGCTCAACAAGCCTTCGAAAAAATTAAAAATTCCTTAATCTCAGAAGAGGTGGTGCTTTCACACCCTGATTTCGAAAAAGAGTTCGAGTTGACGACAGATGCCTCAGACTACGCAGTGGGGGCAGTTCTCTCGCAAAACAATAAACCCATCACCTTCACATCTAGGTCGTTAAATAAAAGTAAAGAACATCTTGCTACCAACGAAAAGGAGATGTTAGCCATTATATGGGCACTCGGAAAATGCAGAAATTACTTGTACGGATCAATAAAGGTTAAAATTATAACAGACCATCAACCATTGGCCTATGCACTAAGCAATATGAATACCAACAACAAAATGAAAAGAATTCCCGATTCCCTTTCAAGAATTCCAAATCAAGTAAACACTCTTACGGATGCAACACACAGTGACGACAGTTCTGGAGAAGATTTGAAGATTCCTTAATCACAGAAGAGGTGGTGCTTTCACACCCTGATTTCGAAAAAGAGTTCGAGTTGACGACAGATGCCTCAGACTACGCAGTGGGGGCAGTTCTCTCGCAAAACAATAAACCCATCACCTTCATATCTAGGTTGTTAAATAAAAGTAAAGAACATCGTGCTACCACCGAAAAGGAGATGTTGGTCATTATATGGGCACTCGGAAAATGCAGAAATTACTTGTACTGATCAAAAAAGGTTAAAATTATAACAGACCATCAACCATTGGCCTTTGCACTAAGCAATATGAATACCAACAACAAAATGAAAAGGTGGAAAGCAATTCTGGAAGAATATAACTACGAATTGCAGTATAAACCTGGAAAAACAAATGTTGTTGCGGATTCCCTTTCAAGAATTCCAAATCAAGTAAACACTCTTACGGATGCAACACACAGTGACGACAGTTCTGGAGAAGATTTGATATCTTGTGTCGAAGCACCGATTAACGTTTTCAAAAATCAAATATTCTTTATAATCGGCGAAACTGCATCATATCAATTTCAAATCATTTTCCCTTCAATACATAGGCTTACAATAATAGAACCCTAATTTACAGAAGAAAATTTACTTTCTCATTTAAAAAGAAGACTTAATCCGTCTGTTATTAACGGTGTTTGTACTGAGGAAAGGATAATGGGAATTATACAAAATATTTTTCGTCTTCATTTGCGCAACTACAAAGTCAGATATACACAAAAAATTGTTGAGGATGTAATAAACGAACAGGACCAGGAAAGTATCATCATTGAATTTCACAATCGAGCACACAGAAATGCAGTGGAAAATAAGGCTCAGAAAAGTTTTACTTTCCAGGAATGATGCAGAAGGTCAAACGCATCGCAAGGATATGTTCAATCTGTAAAGAAAATAAATATGAAAGACAGCCCCAAAAATTAAAAATGTCCGAAACTCCTTTGCCAAGTTATCCAGGAGAAATTGTTCATATCGACATTTATCTGACCGAAGGAAAAGCTGTAATGACCGCCTTGGACAAGTTTAGTAAATATGCTCAGACCAGAATATTAAAGAGTAGGGCTATGGAAGATATAAGAAGACCTCTTAGGGATATTGTCTTTTCTTTTGGTGTACCCAAGACCATAGTGATGGACATTGAACCATCACTAAATTCAAATTCAATAAAATTCATGTTGAATGACGAATTAAGGAGAAATGTGTATACGGTGCCGCCATATCACAGCAAGGCGAACGGACAGGTGGAAAGATTCCACAGCACAATTACCGAAATCATCAGATGGCTGAAGGAGAGCGGTGAGCATTGGAACTTTGAGGAGCTGTTGAAGAGAGCCGTTGCCGAATACAATCACTCCATACATTCAGTAACAAAGAAGAAGCCCGTTGATTTATTCTTCGGTAGAACAGTATCATTTTCGCCACATGACGTGGAAAGGACAAGACGTAGTAATATCGAAAGATTAAAGGCCAAGCAAGAAAAGGACTTATAATATCATAATAGGAATAAAGAAGACTTTAGTACGTTCATTCCAGGACAAATCATTTTCGTTAGGAGAAATAAAAGATTAGGAACTAAGCTCTCAAAGCGCTATTCAAAAGAAATAGTGGAAGAAGATAGGCACAGTACAATAATAACAGAAAGAGGGCAAATTGTCCATAAGAGTCTTATAAGGAATTGAATAAAAAAAAATTTTTTTTAAATTTTTTGTTTCAGACTATTTTTGGTATCTGTTTCGGCAGATTTTAGCATTCTAGACTACTCTAACACTAGACTCGTAGCAATCCATACTGGGATAGCAAAAAGACAGAAGGGAACATTTAAGGTTGTTCACGCAATAGATATCGATCAGTACCGAGATTTGTTGGACAACCTAGAAATAAAAGAAGAAGCCCATCCGGAAATAGATGGAACGCCTGATGCGGAACCAAATATAGAAAACCAATCAAACATCTACAATCTTCATGCATTTTGAACAATTGGGACGATTGTATTTGAGAGGGGGAGAAGTTAACACAAAATATGTTTAAATCAAAAATGCTGACAATACATTAGTAGTATGTTTATGGCGTTTCTGGCGAAGTTTCTCCATACAAAATTTGGCTCATGCCTACGCTACAGTCGGTAGTGTCGGTTAGATCGATAGGTTTGTAACATGTAATATGAAAATTTATGTACGTATGCATGAATGATTGGACGGACAGAATGAGTGTGTGCATGTTTCTTCATCTACATCCCAGAGTATAAATAGACTGTAATGTGAAAATGTATGTACGTATGTACGAATGTTTGGACGGACAGAATGAGTGTGTGCGTAACATGTAATGCGTATGATCGTTTTTTTAATAACAAATTCTTGGCACGTTTTAGTCCTTATCATTTTTTTGTATGATTTAATTAGAAGGGTTTTTAAATTGATAAGAAAGAAATGTCGGTAGTGTCGGTATGATCGTTTGTTTTAATAATAAATGCTTGGAACGTATTATCATACTCAATGTTGAAAAAATAGAAAAGGGATCTACACCTATATAGCTGTTGTGTGTTTTTTATTTTTTGTATATGTTGCGCCATAACAACTAATAAATATATAAATAATAATAATATATATATAATAATCTAAATTAATTAACATTAATCCTAATATTATACTTAATAATAATAAATAATTAAATTAAATACATAATGAATTTAAAAATATAAATAAGTATCACCCTAATATAGCGTAATGTTAAGGTTCATGACCATATGAATTACAAGGTCGTTAAATTATAAGTAAAGTAAATAAGTAGGCAACGGAGTTGCTGAATAGAATAGTACAGTTAGGATTAAGTAAATAGAATAAGTTAGAGTTAAGAAAAGATTGAAATAAATTAGTTGAATTATAACATCTAACTGACTCGGTTGATTTTTAAATCGAAAGATTTGGTCTTAGTGTCCTTTTATAGTGTTCCAATAAATTTAAAATTATAAATTATTTAATTTTTTATGAACATCCTTAAAAAACATTAAGGATTAACATTTTGGCGCCCGAGCAGGGACATGAAAAAAATAAGTGACAAATATAATAAATTTGATAATTTGCTTCAATTTATGCCTATATACATATATAAAAAGACCAAATTTCGCGCGTTTGATAAGTTATTTCAAATAAATTGTGCGAGAACTAAAAATTTTATAAAGTGCTTAAAATTTAAATTATTAATAAAACAAATAAAAATTAAACATAAAACAACAAAGTGTTATACAATAAAAACCATACAATACATGTAAAACCTAAAAAAAAACAACAACAATATACATCAGGATTTACCAAAAATTTTTCGCAAGTTGATCCCAAATGAATTCAAACCAAAATTTCACTGTGTAAAATTTTAATTGTTAAAAGAAAAAATACACAAAACAATATATAAAATATTAAACGATAAAATAAACAAAACATACTAAAATACAGTATAGTGAAATAAATAAAATAGAAAAATAATAACAAATAAGCATACAGAAAAATATATAAAAAAAACAAAGATAACAATATTCATATATTGGTTATTGTTGTGGGAACATACGAACATAAGTACAGCAAAATAGAACAAAAATAAAAAATAAAAAAAATACAAAAAAAAGAATTAAAGATACAAGTGCAGTGTTGTAAAGAAAAATCTAAATAAAAGATTAATAACAAATTAAATAAGCGAAATCTGTATATAGATAAAAGATTAGCTTACAAGAAATTTAATTTAAAAAAAAAAAAATTGTGAAGTGATAAATATCCCTGTAACATAAACACCAACATAATTCAAGATACACATTACACAGAACTTAAAAATACACTACACAAGCAACAAATAATCCAACAAGTAGCACATCGTTGGACGACTTCAATAATCCTACAATCCAGGACAGGAATTCTGTACAGATGCCCCGTTGTCACTGCATTCTGTGCCGGTCGGAGAAAACTAAGGGGAGTACTTCAGACTCTCAAGAGGTAAAAAAGTGCAAAATATATTTGTGTTTCTTTGTCCTTAAATTTGTAACTTAATCAAATTTAAGAGATTTTTTGTAATCTAACCAAAATATTTCTAATCGCTTAAAAAGCAGAACACAAATAATATTTCGCATTTTTTTAAATATTTGAAACATCTCGTTTATTTATAATTTTATATATTTATTAAAATTACGTCGATATTGTAAAATTATAAGCAAAACCTACCCTTATTTAGTGAAACATGTTCGCGAGTGTTAGTATTTTGTATTTATTTCGAATTACACTAACAATTCGTATCGTTATTCGTGAGAGAACATTCAGCATAGCGTTTGTGTTGTTTTGTTCATCTTCCTTTTTATTTATTTTTCGTAAATTCGTTTCGATCAGTGTTCCGTTTCACGCGTTCCTATACTGCTTGTATATAAGTTACACATTACAGCTGTGTACAGTGGTCACACTAGAACAAAAATCAAAACAAATAATTTCAATAAAAATTGTTCACACAAATTTCGATCATCGAATTATTATTTCATTGTTATTATTAATAACGCTGTGTGTTCATATTGAAATTTGATTTTTGTTTATTGTTTACAAATCGATTATTAAGCGATTTTACTCGGTAAATTAAAATAGTTTTTTTTTTACCGACGGCTGTGTGTAAAGATTTTCTATTTTTTACTTTCTGAGATCAAGTAAGTTAATCTTGACTCAATTAAAGTCACTGAAATTTTGGAATCGGAACTTTCGGGTATTGCGTGTCCGAATAATATCGATAAAATTATATTGTCCAAAACAAGTAAATACTATTAAATATAGTCCGACCAATAATTTACTTTGGTTAATTTTTAATTCTTGTTTTGAGGAATTTTTTTTTAGACAACAATCATAATGACTAGTAGGGGCTCTAAACGCCAAGATTCTCCCTCCAGAGCTGAAAGCTTGGAGAAATTACTCGCGAAAAAAGCGAAGGTCATTAAGAATATCGACAGGATTCGACAGTCCATTGTGGATAAGACCATTTCTTTTAATCCGATGGAGCTCGAATGTCGATTGGATATTTTGAAATCATATATTGACCAAGCGATGAAGCTTCAGTCGGAAGTGGATAATTTGGATCCCGATAATGACGACAGGGCCGAGCTTGAAGATCTTTGTGTGACCACGAAGAGTTTATTCATGAGTCTGTTGGCCAAGAATAGGCAATCGAATGTGCCTGAAACTTCGTTTAGCGTACAGGCTTACCATTCAAGACTCCCAAATATGAAGCTCCCTAAATTCAGTGGTAAATACGCTGATTATAAGAATTTTATGAGCCTATCTGAGAACCTGGTCCACAACGATCCGACTTTGACGGATATTGAGAAATTCAATCACTTGATCTCATGCTTATCCGAATCGGCCTTGGGTACAGTGAAGGCCTTTCAGATCTCCGAAGAGAATTATCCCAAAGCAATAGCAAGCTTGAAAAAAGTGTACGATAACGAATGCTTGATATTTTTCGATAATATTGCAAAACTTTTTGATTTGCCCGAAATCACCAAGCCTTCGGCTGTTGCTTTGCGAAGCATGATCGATACTGTTTCTGCCATTTAAGATTCGTTGTTGTCAATTGGTGATGACAAGAAAACAACTTAAGCAATATTGATACATTTAGTGATGTCGAAAGTGGATCCAATCACCAAATCAAAATGGGAAGAACAGCTTGATTTCGAGAAGCTCCCATTGTGGTCAGATTGCGAAGCCGCCTTGAATAGACGTTACCAGCATATCTCTGCTGACGAGTCTTCTAATTCAAGGCCGAGGGTTAATAAACCTAAAAATGAACATTTTAATTTTAAAACCAGTCGAACATCATTAAATTGTACCAAATCGAAACAATCTGCTGACAGATGCCTATTTTGCAAATCGACGCAGCATATGATCAACAACTGCCCTTCCTTTACTGCTGAGCCTATAATCAAACGATTTGACTTCATCAAATCCGTGCCAGCATGTATTAACTGTCTGAAAAAGGGACACACAGTTGCAAGGTGTCCATCTTCCAAGTGTCGGATATGTAATGGTGCACATAACTCATTACTTCACCGATATAATACAAGTTCTAATAATGCCTCGATAAACTACTCTGAACAGCCTTCGACTTCTCACGCTTCTGTTAACTATTCAGCGTCAGATGAACGCATAATTCTAGCGACGGCTGTGGTAAGAGTAAGAAGTAGTTCTGGCCAACTGATACCAGCCAGAGTTCTGTTGGATTCCGGTTCTCAACCTAATTTAATAACCGAGGAACTAGCGCAACTGCTACGTTTGAAAAAGGAAGGAGGCAGATTGAATTTAAATGGCATTGGTGAAACAAATTCATTATCAAAATCTCGCGTCAATTTGACTGTTACTTCGAGTGTCAACTCTACCCAATTTACATCAAAGTTTTGGGTATTAAAATCAATTACAAACTTGCAACCTGATCGTAGGGTTAACATAGCTAGTTTGAGTATCCCGTCAAACGTGGAATTAGCTGACCCTTGCTTCTATAAGCCGCAAAAAATTGATTTGTTAATTGGCGCAGGTCCTTTCTTTGACTTAATGTGTGTTGGCCAAATCAAATTGGGCCCGAGTCTTCCAGTTCTTCAAAAGACTTCTCTTGGTTGGATTGTTACTGGAAGATACAATCATTCAAAGGACTCTTGTAACACTAAAGTATTTCATATAAATACTTCAATTGAAGACGAGAGCAATGCTGATTCAATTGTCCGGAAATTTTGGGAGTTAGAAGAACTTCCAACCGAATCAACTGAAATTTATTCTGAGGAGCATAAGAAATGTGAGAACGAGTTCAAGACGACAGTACGACGTCTTGCGTCGGGACGGTTTGAGGTTTCTTTACCTTTCAAGTCTGATCCTAAATTATTAGGATCTTCGTTTGAAATTGCCAAGCGACGATTTCTCTCTTTGGAACGAAGACTTTCCAAAGATGATACTATGCGGCAAATGTATCATGATTTCATGAAGGAGTACTTCAACTTGGGTCACATGTCTCTTTTGGACAAATTCCCTGATTCTGATACTCCCCACTACTTCATTCCACATTACGCCCTCAGAGTACAACTACCAAACTTCGGGTAGTATTTGACGCTTCATGTAGAACTTCTTCACATGTATCTCTTAACGAACTGTTAATGGTTGGTCCTACAGTTCAAGAAGAACTATATTCTACATTAATCCGTTTTCGATTCCACAAATATGTAATCACTGCAGATATTGAAAAAATGTATCGTCAGGTCATGATTGGTGACAAAGATAGGAATTTTCAATTAATCCTTTGGCGACAGAATCCATCTGATGAATTGAGACATTTTCGGTTGAATAATGTTACTTATGGTACAGCTTCAGCACCATTTTTAGCCATTATATGTCTGATTCACTTAAGCGATATATACAAAGAGACTTTGCCTATCGGTACGAAAGTTGTTCGCAGTGATTTCTACGTAGATGACCTACTTACCGGAGCTGAAAGCTATGATGAATTAATTTTAATTCGAAATCAGGTGACTGAAATTTTAGCTTCGGCTGGTTTCAATCTCACCAAATGGTTTTCTAACCATCCTGAATTTTTAAATTCTCTACAGAAAGAGAAACTAATTCATAGCGATTCCGATTCTGCGAAAGCATTGGGCATACATTGGGTTCCGAAAATGATTTATTTAAATTTCATTTGGAAGATAAGTTTCAGGACTTAAAGGCTACAAAGAGAAACATATTATCGGTGTCTTCTCGATTATTCGATCCTCTCGGACTGTTATGCCCACTTGTTACCAAATCAAAGATCCTGTTGCAAGAGCTTTGGATTCAAAAGCTTGACTGGGATGAATCAATTCCATTGGGGTTGAATACTTCATGGGAGAACTTCAAAGCTAATTTAACGGAAGTTGACTCAATTAGTATCCCAAGATTCGTCCATACCACATCAACATCGAGAATTCAGATTCATGGATTCTCTGACGCTTCAATTCGAGCATATGGGTGTTGCATATACATTCGAAGCTCCGAGACGGACACGGTCGTCTCGAGACTACATACGGCTAAGTCCAAAGTTGCTCCTCTCAAATCTAACTCACTTCCTAGACTTGAGCTATGTACTGCACACCTGCTGGCTAAGTTATGGAATAGAATTAAGCGTATGATGAATTTTGAAATAGATGATGTTTATTTCTGGACGGACTCCGAAATAGTACTGCATTGGATAAAAACGCATCCATCCTCTTTGACGACTTTTGTATCAAATAGAGCCGCTGAGATTCAGGAATGGTCGGACCAAGTTTCGTGGCGCAACGTGCCTACTAAGCAGAATCCAGCTGACATTGTGTCAAGAGGATCCGACGTAAAAGATTTGAAAAACTCAATATGGTTTATAGGACCGTCGTTTCTTCTGGACGACAGTTCCATATGGCCTGTTAATGAACATTTTGAATTAACAGAGAACCAAAAGTTATTGGAAACGAGAAAGGTGAATGTATTTCTTGCAGTAGAGGGGACTTCTAACTGTCTACTGGAAATTATATCGAAATACTCTTCATATAAGAAGTTACTGCGGGTAACATATTTCGTACTCAGATTCATTGATAATCTAAAGAAACGAAAATTAAATCAAAGTGTCATACCTACTGCAACGGAAATGAAATGGTCATTTTATCGCCTCGTAGAGGTTATCCAGAAATCTAATTTTTCTGAGGAGATTTCTAAATTACAGAAATCTCTGATCTTACCGTCGAACATACAGAGACTTACACCTTTCATTCATACATTCACTGAGGATGGGAGAACATTTTCACTATTAAGAGTAGGTGGGAGATTGCTTAATGCAAATTTGCCATATGATGCAAAATTCCCACTTTTATTACCGAAGAAAAACGACTTTGTCACACTCTATTTGCGACATCTCCATTTCGAGAATTGCCATGCCGGCACAAAGGCACTCATTGCTCTCGCTAGAGAGAGAATCTGGCTAATTAACGCCAAGGAGGAGTGCAGTAGAATTGTTCGCAAGTGTGTACACTGTTTCCGCTATAAACCAAGACTTATGTCCCAAATAATGGGAAACTTACCCACCAATAGAGTGAGAGCTACCCGACCATTTCTTATCGTCGGCGTTGACTTTTGTGGTCCCGTTAATGTCTCATTGAGAATTCGAGGTCGAGTTAGTGTCTGATTTATCGACTGATTCTTTTCTCTTATATTTTAAAAGGTTCGCTGCAAGAAGAGGTCTTCCGAGGGAAGTGCTATGCGACAACGCGACGAACTTCGTGGGAGCCAGCAACGTCCTCAAACAGCTACAGCAAGCATTCGACAGGAGTCGACCCGCCCTCGAATCTTACGCAGCGTCGTCCGGGGTGAAGTTCACCTTCATACCACCTCGGGCGCCGCACTTCGGAGGGCTGTGGGAAGCAGCCGTCAAGCAGGCGAAGTTCCTGTTTCTGCGCGCAGTGGGCAACGCATCGCTGACGCAAGAAGAAATGGAGACGATGCTCGCAGAAACAGAGGCGGTGCTCAACAGTCGGCCCATTGCACCGCTGTCTCCAGACCCCAACGACGGAGAGGCACTAACTCCAGCACATCTGCTAATAGGAGATGGTCTGCGTTCGCTGCCGCTCGAATCCGTAGGCGACGAGAAACTCAAAGAACCCAAATTGTGGAAGCGTTGGCGATTACTTTGCGGACTCAAGCAGACGTTCTGGCAGGCTTGGTCTCGCGACTACGTTCTGGGTCTACAAGGCAAACCCAAGTGGTCCAACGAATCGCCCAACCTGAAGCTAGGTCAGGTCGTGATCATCCACGAGGACAATTGCCTGCCTCAACAGTGGCTGACCGGGAGAGTCATCAAGGTCATAGAAGGAGAAGACGGCAAGGTCAGAGTGGCGGAGGTCGCAACGCGCAACGGCGTTTATAAGCGCCCAATCCACAAACTGGATCCACTTCCAAATGATTGAAGAAGCTCAGTCCTTCAATGGGGCCGGAATGTTGCGCCATAACAACTAATAAATATATAAATAATAATAATATATATATAATAATCTAAATTAATTAACATTAATCCTAATATTATACTTAATAATAATAAATAATTAAATTAAATACATAATGAATTTAAAAATATAAATAAGTATCACCCTAATATAGCGTAATGTTAAGGTTCATGACCATATGAATTACAAGGTCGTTAAATTATAAGTAAAGTAAATAAGTAGGCAACGGAGTTGCTGAATAGAATAGTACAGTTAGGATTAAGTAAATAGAATAAGTTAGAGTTAAGAAAAGATTGAAATAAATTAGTTGAATTATAACATCTAACTGACTCGGTTGATTTTTAAATCGAAAGATTTGGTCTTAGTGTCCTTTTATAGTGTTCCAATAAATTTAAAATTATAAATTATTTAATTTTTTATGAACATCCTTAAAAAACATTAAGGATTAACAGTATATTTAGTTAGAAGGATCTTTAATTTTAAATGTGATAAGAAAGAGATGAACACCATTTTTTTTTTGGATAATAAATAACATCGTATACCTAAGTAGAAACATGAGTGTACATGTTCATTGTATTTGTATTGCTTTTCGAATGATTGGTCGGACAGAATGAGTGTGTGCACGTTCTTTTGAGATAATAATTGTAAAGAAATAGAAATATAGTTGTACGTGGTGTTGTTATTGTGTTATAAGGATTTTTGATATGAAAGAAATGTATAGTTGTGCCTGCGTTTTTTTTTTACGCATAAGTAGAATATCTGTTTTTACATAATTGAATTTACTGATTGATTTACAACATCCCAGAGTATAAATAGACTTGTTTTAAGGATATAGATTTTTTTAGGTTTACTGTTTTAAATAAATAAAATTATAAAATAATGAGATTAATTAAAACAAATTTTTAAATTTTAAACAAAATTTTTTTCTTAGGTATGTATATTTTATTTCAGATTTTGTTATTTTGTACAATACAATACATATATCTATTGAATACAATAATAGTTAAACATTCGTTTATACATATTAAATAGCTTAAGTGTAAACAAATATTGTGTATAGAATGTTTGACATCTGCAAATGTCAAAAGATTCTGAGTAAATTTTTTCACAGATCTATGTATAATATTATTAACACATATAAATGGATTACTTATTTTACTAATGTTACTTATTCTTAGTTCATTTATAAGTTTCATAAATAAATCTATATGCTCTTTATCAATCTGATTACTATGTTTTATTAATAGTTCTTCCAATTCAGCTAATGTAACCATTTTTCCCCTTCTTTAAAAAGTCAATAGTAGGTTGCGTAAGTGCGGGACGATGTACTCTGAACAAAGAGTAATAATTAACTAAACAACGATTTCAGATGTGGTTAAGTTTTTTTTTTTGTCATTTATTAAATTATGTCTTCGTTTGAATTTATTGAAAATTACAATTTATTGAAAACACAATTTTTACATTTAGTAAGGTTATAAAAATTAATTATATTTTTAGCTTCATTTTCTGCTTGATATAGTCTATGTTTACAAAGTATACAGGGGCAGGTGTCAGGACCGCATGTACTGTTTTCATTCGACCATTCGCAATCCTCGAAATGTTCACCATGTCTATTTCTTATTCTTTTCAGGTTGTCTACATACTCCAGTTGTGTTTGTATGTTGATGAGTTTAGTTTTATCTACGTCAGAAATTATGTGTGAGAATGATTTTAAAAAGTTGTATATTTCCTTTAAAATCATTGTATGTTAATCTACTGCTATTGTATGCTCATGTGCAGAATTTGTGAATAATCTTTAATATTTATATGATTTCAGATCTGTTAATAGGCGCTTAGGTAGGTTTTCTAATAGTTTTTTGGAGCTGGACTATAGTAGAGACCATATCCAGTTTTATCCTTTACCCATTGCAATTGATTCCATATATCTATTATGACGGTTAGCTTCCGCCAATTGTTCTTTTCCATTTTTGATAGCATTTATTGCTTTGACAATAGCGGATCCTCCACTTGCCAAACCACCAAGCGCTGACAATGCTGTTAGTACGGGAATAAGTGGAAGAAATCCCCCAATTTTCGGTACAGGTATAACTCTCGGTATTATAATGTCTGCTCGCTTTTTCCCTTTAAAATTTGAATGAATAGCCTTTTGATCTATTTTAACAGCATCATTTATATCAAGGGGTTTCTGTTCTTTCAATTGTTTTAAAGTTTTTCTCACAGTAGCTGTGAATAATTACTTATTACACTTATTCATTTTTCCTTTTCTCATTCTTTTTGAATTTTTTCTTTTCTTATGTCTCTGCTCCTGCAAACCTAATCCAAATTTCACTTTAGCTTTCATAGCGTTTGTCACAAACCACGCGTTAGCACGTTCTTTAATATCACTATCTTTAGATTTGACTCGTTGCCAGGCTTTTGCAGCTAATATTTGATCTGCTTGATGTCTTGTGTCTATATCTTTTGATTGTGAATATGCAATATCATGCTCTCTACAAGCTGCGTCTAATAAATTTATACCCTTATCTCCTCTTGCTAAACGTTTTTCAAGTTTTGTACCAGATCCACAAAACTGTTAACCAGATGTAATTCAACAGGTACTTTATTTATTAAGTTGTTTACAAATCCTCTTCTCATCTTACACTGGCTGGGGTTTTGTTTTGACTGTAGATTATAACAAATTTTTTTCGTTACTTTTATACCTCTTCGCAAAAATGGCTGAAATCAAGACGATCTCCTATATATACACCAATTTATATGATTTCAGTATGTTAATTTTTTGATATTGATTTTGATCTGCTTTGTATCTGATCACGATCTACTTTACATCTGATCACGATCTGCTTTGTATCTGGTCACGATCTACTGTATATCTGATAACGTTCTACTTTTTTGGTTTTTGGTTTTGTCTATTTTATTTTATTTTAACTTTTTTATTATTATTTCTTTTTGACATTGCCATGTTTTAGGTAAACATGTTCAACCTCAATGTTTAAATTGTTTATTTGATCAGCTAGATCATCATGTATTTGTGTTATATATACATATATATATTTTTTTTTTTGTTTTTATGATTATATTTATTGAAACCTTCTACAAATTTATTAATATCATACATTTCTTTCACTCTTCTAATAAATTATGTTAGATTCTTTAAGTTCTTCGATAATAGAGATTATTTCGTTTTGATGATTGTTGTGACCAACACCTTCCGATGAAAGAAGTAAACGTAGTCTGTCAACTAGTTCATTAGGATCATCCCAATATATGTAATTTGATTTCAGATTATTTAGTGATTTTAGCATTACACCACTGCCTTTTGTTAAAATGTTTGTTGTTGTTTCGAATAAATGTTTAATTATTCGTATATAAATTAAGAATAAAAAGTATTATTCTTGTTTTGAGTTTTATTATAACTGAACTTTATTTGAAAAAATGTAATATTTATAACTTAAATTAATTTACAAAAGTGCTTATAGTTAAAAATACAAAAGAATTAATAAAAAAATGTTTAGTAAACAAAAAGTGTTTTTAAATAGAATTATGTTAAAGTAAGTAGTTTATTGACAAAATAAAAGTAAAAGAGATTGATAAGCAGTTTTGTTGTTCAACTAAGTTCAACAACCGATAATTTGTTGCACTTGCAAAAAAAGACAATAAAAAGAATAAGAGAAATAAAGAAAATATTTTGTTGTTAACTTATATTTGAAGGCTCGTGTTCCTTTCACTTGTTCATTAGGTTCATAGCGACGTTTATGTTCATTGGTATGAATTAAAATCTCTTTATATTTCTTTAAATCATTTTTAGAATAATGGAGAGGATTTTTATGAAATACTAATTCAAATAATCCAGGCGTCATTTTCAATTTCATATTTCCTATCCGCATAGTATTATCTCCATTAAATATTAATTTTTCTTTGCCATATCTCCAACTACCGTCTACATCTTGATTAAAACCATAAATTTTATCCAATTGCTTATTATTAATAAGTGTTTGTATATTTTCAAATAATGGAGAGCTTTTCGTCAGCTTTAAACATTGTTTTCTTTTCAAGTTCTTGATACATGTACTTGATACAGGTCTATTATGCTTATAGTTTTTTCATCATCATTTAGAACAGCCCTTGTCTTTACAATATCTTCCAACACTTTATTATGGTAATTTTTAGACATTTGTAGAAGTTTTCAATAAATATAATCATAAAAACAAAAAAAAATATATATATGTATATATAACACAAATACATGATGATCTAGCTGATCAAATAAACAATTTAAACATTGAGGTTGAACATGTTTACCTAAAACATGGCAATGTCAAAAAGAAATAATAATAAAAAAGTTAAAATAAAATAAAATAGACAAAACCAAAAACCAAAAAAGTAGAACGTTATCAGATATACAGTAGATCGTGACCAGATACAAAGCAGATCGTGATCAGATGTAAAGTAGATCGTGATCAGATACAAAGCAGATCAAAATCAATATCAAAAAATTAACATACTGAAATCATATAAATTGGTGTATATATAGGAGATCGTCTTGATTTCAGCCATTTTTGCGAAGGGGTATAAAAGTAACGAAAAAAATTTGTTATAATCTACAGTCAAAACAAAACCCCAGCCAGTGTAAGATGAGAAGAGGATTTGTAAACAACTTAATAAATAAAGTAAATGTTGAATTACATCTGGTTAACAGTTTTGTGGATCTGGTACAAAACTTGAAAAACGTTTAGCAAGAGGAGATAAGGGTATAAATTTATTAGACGCAGCTTGTAGAGAGCATGATATTGCATATTCACAATCAAAAGATATAGACACAAGACATCAAGCAGATCAAATATTAGCTGCAAAAGCCTGGCAACGAGTCAAATCTAAAGATAGTGATATTAAAGAACGTGCTAACGCGTGGTTTGTGACAAACGCTATGAAAGCTAAAGTGAAATTTGGATTAGGTTTGCAGGAGCAGAGACATAAGAAAAGAAAAAATTCAAAAAGAATGAGAAAAGGAAAAATGAATAAGTGTAATAAGTAATTATTCACAGCTACTGTGAGAAAAACTTTAAAACAATTGAAAGAACAGAAACCCCTTGATATAAATGATGCTGTTAAAATAGATCAAAAGGCTATTCATTCAAATTTTAAAGGGAAAAAGCGAGCAGACATTATAATACCGAGAGTTATACCTGTACCGAAAATTGGGGGATTTCTTCCACTTATTCCCGTACTAACAGCATTGTCAGCGCTTGGTGGTTTGGCAAGTGGAGGATCCGCTATTGTCAAAGCAATAAATGCTATCAAAAATGGAAAAGAACAATTGGCGGAAGCTAACCGTCATAATAGATATATGGAATCAATTGCAATGGGTAAAGGATAAAACTGGATATGGTCTCTACTATAGTCCAGCTCCAAAAAACTATTAGAAAACCTACCTAAGCGCCTATTAACAGATCTGAAATCATATAAATATTAAAGATTATTCACAAATTCTGCACATGAGCATACAATAGCAGTAGATTAACATACAATGATTTTAAAGGAAATATACAACTTTTTAAAATCATTCTCACACATAATTTCTGACGTAGATAAAACTAAACTCATCAACATACAAACACAACTGGAGTATGTAGACAACCTGAAAAGAATAAGAAATAGACATGGTGAACATTTCGAGGATTGCGAATGGTCGAATGAAAACAGTACATGCGGTCCTGACACCTGCCCCTGTATACTTTGTAAACATAGACTATATCAAGCAGAAAATGAAGCTAAAAATATAATTAATTTTTATAACCTTACTAAATGTAAAAATTGTGTTTTCAATAAATTGTAATTTTCAATAAATTCAAACGAAGACATAATTTAATAAATGACAAAAAAAAAACTTTACCACATCTGAAATCGTTGTTTAGTTAATTATTACTCTTTGTTCAGAGTACATCGTCCCGCACTTACGCAACCTACTATTGACTTTTTAAAGAAGGGGAAAAATGGTTACATTAGCTGAATTGGAAGAACTATTAATAAAACATAGTAATCAGATTGATAAAGAGCATATAGATTTATTTATGAAACTTATAAATGAACTAAGAATAAGTAACATTAGTAAAATAAGTAATCCATTTATATGTGTTAATAATATTATACATAGATCTGTGAAAAAATTTACTCAGAATCTTTTGACATTTGCAGATGTCAAACATTCTATACACAATATTTGTTTACACTTAAGCTATTTAATATGTATAAACGAATGTTTAACTATTATTGTATTCAATAGATATATGTATTGTATTGTACAAAATAACAAAATCTGAAATAAAATATACATACCTAAGAAAAAAAATCTAATAAAATAAAACCTAATTTGTTTTAATTAATCTCATTATTTTATAATTTTATTTATTTAAAATAGTAAAACTAAAAAAGAATCTAAATCCTTAAAACAAGTCTATTTATACTCTGGGATGTTGTAAATCAATCAGTAATTCAATTATGTAAAAACAGATATTCTACTTATGCGTGAAAAAAAAACGCAGGCACAACTATACATTTCTTTCATATCAATTTAAAAATCCTTATAACACAACAACAACACCACGTACAACTATATTTCTATTTCTTCACAACTATTATCTCAAAAGAACGTGCACACACTCATTCTGTCCGACCAATCATTCGAAAAGCAATACAAATACAATGAACATGTACACTCATGTTTCTACTTAGGTATACGATGTTATTTATTATCCAAAAAAAAAATTACACAGGTGTTCATCTCTTATCGTATTTAAAATTAAAGATCCTTCTAATTAAGTATACAATAAATAAAAAACACAAAACCACTATATAGGTGTAGATCCCTTTTCTATTTTTTCAACATTGAGTATGATAATACGTGCCAAGCATTTATTATTAAGAAAAAGATCATACACATTACATGTTACAAACCTATCGACTAACCGATACTACCGACATTTCTTTCTTATCAATTTAAAAATCCTTCTAATTAAATCATACAAAAAAAATTATAAGGACTAAAACGTGCCAAGAATTTATTATTAAAAAACGATCATACACATTACATGTTACGCATACACTCTTTCTGTCCGTCCAAACATTCGTACATACGTACATACATTTTAACATTACAGTCTATTTATATGTATGTAGATGAAGAAACGTGCACACACTCATTCTGTCCGTCCAATCATTCATGCATACGTACATACATTTTCATATTACATGTTACAAACCTATCGACTAACCGACACTACCAACTGTAGCGTAGGCTTGAGCCAAATTTTGTATGGAGAAACTGCGCCAGAAACGCCATAAACATACTACTTACATTTCCCACCATCATGAAATATGTTCAAAACAAATATGTTGACAAAATGTCTCCCAGTTCACACTATATGTGTTCCCACCAAATATGCTGACAACATGTCTGGGTGTCATATTCGGTGCACATTCCAGAATTGTATAAGTGGCGTGATCATTTAAAAAGCAGGTGTAACGATAGGGTAGTAAAATAAGAAACATTATTGTAATTTTTACTTTCAATAAAACAAGTTGAGTTGTCATTTAGGCTCTCAACATTAAAAAATTAATTTTTTTTTAAATAATTGTTTTATTAATTTTAATTTATATATGCCTGATATGCCCGGAATGTATGAAATCATTTCACACATATATTACCATTAACGCTCAGTAGCCACAAATGTGGACGTTATCCCTTTTTGTGAACTTTCATTGTTTTTTGCTTTCTGAATTCCTATTAAGAAATAAAATTAATTAATTTAAAAAGAAAACAAAATTTAATCATTTTTTTGTCACCATAAAAAATCGTGCCTGAAGAGGTTAATTATAATTTTGTTTTAAAAAATAAAGAAATAATTTATTAACTTATACAGTATTCGAAAATATGCCCACATTTAACACACATTAAAAGATGAATGAGATCACAACAATAATTCATTTTAAAGTGAATGAACAATTTTGCGTTTTATTGATATTCATGCAGGTTTCTACAACAGATGTGTACTTATGCCTCTCCTGCTGTAATGGAAACGCAAATGCGTCCGAAATTGAATTTATTATCGTTCGTTTGAACCGACTACGTGTAATTAACTTCTAATATGGTGTTCGGTCATGCACCTGTATTGTGTAAGTCGCAATAAGAGTCATTATTGATCTCTATATTTCATGTACAATTTTAATTATATATTGTGCGACAAATACGAAAATTGTTATAATATTGAGTAAAATATTAAATGCAACACGGTCATAAGTGTGTTTAGTAAGCACATTACAGTTATGCGAATAATATTTTTTGATATTTGACCAAAAAAGTTAGATAAGTTCATTTATGTTAACACTAAATCTATCAATATTGCATGTATTTCTATTCCTATTAAAGCGTCTTTAAAATGTTACATATATTACTATGTCTACCATAGGGAAAATATATCTATTCGGCATATAAAAAAGCAATGAATACGTTTAAGTTTGCAGGAATAAGATTCTATTGAGCTCCCAGTACTCGTTTGGTATACGCTGTTTGGCCTACAAACTCCTAATAATATTATAAATTGGAGCTCGTTCTAGTGTCGAGTTTTGTTCAGTTTCTTGTCAATTGTGCCATCAGCCGCAGTTTCAGTATATCGGCCTTCAAAATTGCTTTCACTTTCTGAATTCAATAACGGTCTATTACTCATTTCTCCTCCTCGTACATTTAAAATATTCTCGTCTTAACTTTTTTAATTTAGTACTCATATTTGTTCGTAGTGCCATATGGATCACTATGTATATTGTTTTATGATATCCACTTCATTTTATCTTACTAGTTTCTCTTTACTATATTCCTAACATTCTTCATCTATATTATTTAAAATTTCTAATAATTTGAAATATTTTGAATGTTTTGAAATTTTGGGGATAAGAACTATTAGCAAAACAGTGAAATAAGAATTTTTATTAACAAAATAACACTAATCTTGAAATTTTTACTGTAATACTCGCTTGGAGTGGAATAAATATTCATCCGTCAGCCAACAAAAAATATTGCGACATATACTAGGCGATAGAAGTCGCCGTAGTCTAGTAGGTAGTGTGTTGGCTTATTAGACGCAAATGCCTGGGTTCGAGCCCCAGGCCAGGCATCAAAGACAAAATACAAAAAGTATTTTTTCGGCGACTTCCTCTCAGTAGATTTCTGGCAAAAACTCTGAGAGTAAATAAAAATTGCCATGAAAAGTTTCTCAATAAATAAAAATCTGTCGTTCGGAGTCGACATTAAACTATAGGTCCCACCACTCATGTATAAAATTAACACACACAACATAAGTGGTGTGGGAAACTAGGACGTTGTACAATGGGTCAATTCGACCTCCGAGTATTGTACTTGTCTTAATTGACAAGTACACGTCCTCTAACCTAACCTAACCTACTAGGCGATGCTAAAAATTTACAATACAGTGGTTTTATATCAAAAGATGTACAAATCAAGATACAGAAACTTTGCACAGGTCAAATTACAAGGCAGATTACATGTTTTTCTCAGTAAAAAAAATACAAAAGACGTGATCTCTTAAAAATACGTTCCGTGTATTTTTTAATAGAAGTCGTAAAGGTAAATGCCGGTGTTATAACGTCACATTCAAAAAATTCTGATAAAAAATCTTAAAAGGAGTCAGTGCCAAATATATATTTTGTTATAAAAAATAATTTATTTATATTTTAAATATGTAAATAAGTAAAAAAGATGAAGAAAACTGGAATAGAATGGATGCCAGTCAGCTAGCCCTACTTATTTTTATAAATTTGAATTGCTTCTATTTTTTTAAGTTTTGACACAAATTTACAAATTCACAAAACAAAAACAATGTTATTGTTTTCCAGCTAACAAATGATTATTGAATAAGCTGATTTGCTTTTGCCTGAACACTTAAAACAATTTTGTCTATTAAACGAATATTAATCCAAAAAAGGTATCAGGTTCAGGTATGCACCATAGTATAAAAAATTATCTTCCTACTATGTAATAGATAAGCGCGGTAGAAAACTACCCGTTATTGTCATTACCATAGTTTTCCTCTAAACGAGGATTAAGTGATTCCCTTTTCTGGGGGAAAAAGCCCAATTTGACTTAGGTTTCATTTTTCAAATTATTCTCATATTGCAGTAAATCGGCTACAACTACAATTTTATTTTCCAATTGATCACGCTCATATTTGGCTACTTTTGACACATGAATTTCATTTGTCAAAAGAGCGCCTATATAAATATACGAAATATAAAAAGAATCTCAAATTGAGATTATAGTATCTATTTTATATAGTGTTAGAAGCAGAAGCTACGTTTTATGGTACTCAATTAAGAATGCCGGAATATTTAAAGAGGAGACATTTCAAAATTAATGACAGTGGCAGTATCAGTGTTTGATTACAATAGTTAAACTGAGTAGTATTTAATAAATCACTACACTTTTAATGAAACACCTACACATATCAGAGGACGATTTGAATGCATTCTCGTTTGGTCAACATTCATTGAATCATTCAAACTAAATTTTTATAGTGTTCACATTCACTGTTTTTGCGGATAGCCTTTTGCGTACTCTCTTTTTATTATAAATAAACAATCGGTTCATTCTTTCGGTGGTTGAAATATACACACACATATGTAAATACTTCGGAAAAGAATTTCACTTTCCATTCAACAGGAATGTTAACAATTCATACCATTCGTTCTGTACTCGTTGTTTTTTTGTAATTGGTGGATAACTTTACGAGAAGACATGCAAGGCATGTATTTATTTACATTGGATTTTTACGTGTGTTTTCATGTCTTGTTAAAATAAATAGATACAGAACAGAGATGTGTTGACTTTAGATACGTCCTTGATGCAGTCGATCTGTTCACCAAATATATTTCAGGGGTTCCGATTTTCCCTCTGTATTATTTTATTGCACTCATGGTGTGGGTCCCCGGGCACAGTGAAATTCCGGGAAACTGTAGGGCCGACGAACTCGCCAGAGCTGGTGCGCTCCTTCCGGAATCGTCTTCTGTTGAATTGGGTATGCCACTTGCCTCGCTCAAGTTGACCATTGCGCGGAGGTTCTTTCGTGACGCCAACCTACCCTGGGTCAATGAGGAGTCCTGCTCCATCGCTAGACTCACCTGGCCCAAGATGGATAGAAGGCGTACCAACCGATTACTTGGTCTTGGTCGTGATGTCATCTCGACTACAGTGGCCGTGATTACAGGTCATTGCGTCATGGGTAGACACGCGGAAAGAATGAGGCTCCCTTTCAATGACTTCTGCCGTGGATACAGGTCCACTGAGGAAGAGGAGACTGTTGTTCACTTTCTTTGGCAGTGCCCGTCTCTTGCTAGGTGTAGATATAGGTTATTTGGCTCCCCATTCCTTGGTAGCTTAACGGAGCTATCATCTATTGACATCAAGGATATAGCTTCGTTCATCAAACTTTCTGGCTGGTTTTCCAGTGCGGGGTAGTCGTGCTTTTGTTGTACAGCCCTTGCGCTGACCAACTTCTTCCTTTTCCCTGATTTTGGTGGAACTTGGTTAGTACAGGGACTGCGGTCACCCGTGGCATCACAACGGGCCGCTATGCGTGCTCAAGTGAGCTTTGTGATAACAGAGCTACCACTCCAATCTAACCTAACCTAACTCATTGCATTGTACTCACGGTGCTCTTTAATTCATTAGTAGTCGGCCATGGAGGACTGGGGAGAAACTTTCGAGTGTAATTGTTGTATTGTAATCAGATTGCGTGTAACTTACGTAAGGCAACTTCTAAGTCCTTCCACAACTTAAGGTTAGACAGGCCCATATCAGCTGATTATATTTTTGGGAAATGTTTTGATATCTTGCAATCGAAACCATAGAACATCTTCAATCCGCGTGCCATACTCATCTACAGGTAATACGTACGCTTTCTTAGTTTATACAACGTGGTGTTATATTTAAAGAGTTTATCTGATCGAAGGCGAGGGTACATGCCTTTTAGTCTTTGGATAAAATAGTAATAGCGCTTTCCTCTGTCTTACTTTTCGACACAAACGCTGAAATGTGGACACACCAAATAGAAAGCCTTTTTCTTACGGATTATAAGGTTATATATAATATTTTAGGAATGAAATGTGTAATGTGTTAAATTAAAACACATAACACATTTTTATATTTTAGATTCTTAATTAAGTAATAAAATACACTTTATATTTGCTTGGATATCTAACTCGGTTTGTGTCTTCTGATCCGCAAACTGGGAACTTTATTTCATCACATATATTCATGTAAGGAACTTCTATTAATCTAAATAAATTAGTATTAAGATATAAGTATTATAAAAATATGAAAAATTTTACTTATGGTCAGCCTTGACCTTGATATCTTTTTGCCACTTATTACTATATTAGAGGAGCAAAAGTGATTAATACATATTTTTTTATTATAATAGTAGCATTTTTATATGTTAAATGAAACTTAGAATTATTATAAAACAAATTATCTTCATACGTGCCAGGGCGAACTCAATAAGGTGATAGAAAAATTACAACAACTCAATTCGCAGTGGTTTTTAACAAAAACGAAATATACAAGGCGAATTTATAGAGGGTGGTGTTATATATTTTGTTTGCGTACAGTAATCAAAAAAAAACTTACACCTACTACCTCGAAATAATTTTTGAACAAAAAATTATCTATAAAAAGAAATTTATTGTCCTTACGTCTAAAAAAAGCTTAAAAACTATATTCGGATTATAAACATTTCTCTTTTGGTTAAGTATAAAGAAAATAATTGTCGAAACTAAAAATTCCCACATTTTTTTGCAAGAAAGTGGTAATTTTTTGACTATGCTAACGGGTTTCCTAGAAAGTCATGTTAAACAAAATCCTGTGGAATAATCTATTTGTTAGTTTTTTATAATAAGTGTACACATTTTTTCTGCTCACTGTATATACATTCTTTTGTTTATTTATTTTTTATTTCGTTTTACATTTCTATTCTACACAATTTATAATTTATTTAAATATTCTGGATGTTTGGGCACAACTTTCCTTGTAGAACCCGCTTTTATGTTTCCCAGTATTCCTCTGAAGGTCGTCATACCTTAGTGGTAGCGGCTTACGGCGAATTTTATTTGACATTAGTGGTCACCCAAAAACAGAAAATACATGTTGTTTTTGTTAAAAACACTGCGAATTGAGTTGTTGTACTATTGCTATCACCTTATTGAGTTCGCCCTGAACATGTATTTGTTGCTTCTTTCGGGGAGCTAGATTTTCAAATAAAATTCGCCGTATGTCAGAAATGACAAAGGCGAATCCAAATAATGACATAAAGTTGTTATTTTGTATCATTATATCTCTTTTGTTTGTTTTTGTTTTTAAAAAAAATTTAAAAAAACAAATTTTAAAAAACCAATTTTAGGCTGATTTGCGCTAAAACTGAGGTCGTTATACTTTAGGGGGATACTGGGAACCATAAGAGCGGATTCTACGATAAAAGTTGTGCCAGACAATTAAGAATATTTAAATAAATTATAAAAATGTGTAGAATACAAATATAAAAGGAAATAAAAAATAAATCAACAAAGGAATGTATATACAGTGAGCAAAAAAATGTTTACACTTATTATAAAAAACTAACAAATATATTATTCCACAGGATTTTCTTCAAGATGACTTTCTAGAAAATTCGGTTGCCATAGTCAAAAAATCGCCACCTTTTTTGCACAAAAATTTTGGAATTTCTTAGTTTCAGAGAAACTAACTAAGGTTTGCAATCAGAATATAATTTTTAAGCTTTTATTTAGTCTTAAGGACAATAAATTTCCTTTTATAGAAAATTTTTTGTTCAAAAGTTATTTCGAGGTAGTGAGTGTAAGTTTTTTTTGCTCACTGTACGTAAAGAAAATATTTGACAATCTCGCGTACTAAAAAAGCTATCACCTGGGCTGACAACACCACCTTATATGAATTCGCCTTGATACGTGCTATTGAATTATGTTATTGCCATTATTTCTTATAAATTGTAAATGTGTCTGTTAAATACATTAATACTTTTCCATTTTAATATAATTTGGTAGCTCATTATAACTTTAGTTCCTTTGCATTACTGCTGCTGGCGCATTTTTTGGGTAAAATTTAGTGTCCTCAAGGCAAGTCACTGTTATAGTATACATTACACTTTATTTAGAAGTTTTTAAAGCCTCTCTAATTACGTTGCATTACAGTAGACGTAAAAAATTTGTGAACCAAATTTAATCTGATTTTACCACAGTGTCCTATATATTTATTGCCGTTATCATCAATCCCTTATTTCGTATTCGTTTAAGAACTCAATTTTTTTTGCCAATTTATGTATGTACATGTTATACATAAATGTGTCAAAGCGTTATAGATGTATAAGTATTCAACGTGTTGTTTTAACTTTAAGTATTGTGGCTGACTTCATAAACGCAGTTTTCCATGCAACACTGCAATGCGTAGTGTTCATAAACACAACAGATTTAGTTTTGGCAATGTTGCATGTTCATTATTGCAGCCAATGCTTTTAAATTCTCCACATTTGTCAAATTTGTGGATTATTTTTATTTATGATTCTTTAATTCTTAGTATATGTTTATTTTTCCATTTTTTCTTGGCGGTGAAACTAAAACTAATTTCAATTTGTGGTAGAAATGGCGAGTTTATGGTGAGTTAAACTTTTATTTGTAATTCTACTATTATTAAAATTTTTTTGTATATTTATACATAGTGAAGAAAAGTGGAACCACGAAAGGAAGAAGCTGCTTATAAAGGTTCGTTTGAGGCATGAGCCAGATTTCACTGCAAAGAAAAAAAGAAACACAATTTGGGAACATATAATGCGGGACATCAAGGAAGTCGATGACACTTTTCCATTTTCGAGAGATGAAACCACAAGATGTTTCATAAACATAATGGGCATGTGCAAGCGAATAAAAAACGTAATAATACACCTGGTGAGAGCTCTACTAACTGGAAATTTTTTGAAATGTTAGTGAGGTCTTTGGCATAACAGTCGTGTTCTAGCGTCTAATGACATGATTGAAAGTTCCCTTCAATCCTTGGTAGAGGATTTAAGAGATTGCGCAAGAAGAAAAGAAAAGAAGAAAAGCTTGAATTTTTATTATCAGCCAAATCGAAAGCGGGTTTCACAAAAAGACCGCATTTTTTCTGAATATTCATTTAAAAAAATTAAATTAAACAAAAATTTTAAGTGATACAAAGTTCAAAAGTTTCCGCGTTCCTAAATGTATTAAAATGTCATCTCATTTTTCGACAAAGCCGTGTTGCAGAAAAACATTGCTTTGCCTTGTAAATGAATTTCTTTGCAGTGTTGCAGTGCAAACTGCGTTTATGAAGTCAGCCTTTGTTTCAAATGCTCTTTTTAAGCTGAAAGGTGTAAAAGTGCACGTTAAGTACAATAGCGTTGAACAGCGGAAAGTTTAAACTTTGTTTAAAAGGATCCTGAATTAAATTGAAATTACGATAATATCAGTTAAAGTGTAAATAAAGGATTTACTTAAATAAAGAAACGAATAATGATTTTTTATTTTAATTGCAGTCTTTGAATCCTCTATAAATAAACGCTTTATAAAATCTAAAAACGCAACAATATTTTAATTAAATTTATTTCTATTGAAATATTGTTAAAGTTCACAAAAAAAAAAAAAAAAAGACATTAAAAAACACAAAATCACAAATTTATAAATTTAAATATAAACAGAAAAATGTGTACAGGCAAACAAAATGTTTGATATTCGAGCACGCTTAGTTCAGGTGGCATATCATCGTATTAACAGGAAAAGAGAAAAATGTGAACTAAACGGAATACATAAAATATAATTAATTTTCAACAGAGAGAGAAGGAGAAAAAAGGGGTAAGAAAGAATATAAATAAGGGAGAAAACTTCGCGTGGTCTTTTGACTTATTTACTGGCGGATAGGGGGAGGTGAAAGCAAATTCGCGGAGGGTAATCGGAATTGAGTATTTACTCATTAAGTGACTACGACCTGTGCATTACTCTGGAGTCTTAAAGACTATCGTAAACCAAACACATATGTACACAATCTAAGGACACGGTGGTTGGAAGCAGTGCCGGGGTTCTGAATGACTGGTATGTGTTTAAGTATGCTAATAGCTAACAGTTCCCCTCCAACGCCAGGGCATGGGTTGTACCTATATTTGCCCAGTCCGCGTACGCTGCTTGAAATATATAGGTTATTTCAAGCACACTCATTGATTCGGGGGAGAAGAGGTGAAAACCAAAAATAAAATATTTAATTCGATAATAAATATGAATCATTACCTTTCGCTTTGGAGGTTGATCGAAAATAACTCTCTTTTCTTTTATTATATTATTATTACACAATTCACAATAATAAAAGTGTCGTATTTACATACTAAACTTACAACTACGGTGATCAGCGTAAACATCCCGCCCCCTTGCAAGACTGCAACAAGAGTAAACGGGCAGCTACCTGGGCTAAAAGAAATTCAATAGTTAGTTTACAAAATTCTTTTACAATTATTTATTTATTTATTAATTACAATACAATTACAAATTATATTCTAATTATATACGAGCGGAGTAACTTGACCATATGCTCGGTGTAGTGTCACAGACCAGAGTTTCTGGTGGGAATCGAACCCACGACCCTTACGCTAATAGTCTAGCACACTACCCACTAGACTACCAGGGCATCCTCTTTTACAATTAATTTATATTCAATATATATAAAAAAATAAAAAATAAAGATTATATAATAAGAAGGGGGGAAATATATGTACATGAAAAGAGGGAAAGAAACAAAATTATTTGCTGAGGAGACTGATTACAATCGTGACCCTAGCAATATTTGGTGTTGCAACCACAGTGTTGTCCTTTGTAACATTCCAGGATCGACACGAGCATTCACGAGCTTGGCTGTGAGTTGTGTTCTTAGGGTTGTTCCTGACCTGCTTAGTTTTTCCATTGTTAAGGGAATTTCTGCTGTCTTTGTGCTAGTTGAAAAGAAAATGAACATCCTGTGATGTCGTCCCATGTCGTAATGTCTTCAAGAAGTCCGACTAGGCCAGACAATTAATACAGTGTTTACTACACCCAGTCGCTTGTGCGGATTCAAACGGCAGAGTGTCGAACATTTCTATAGGAAGTGTGTACTTTTGAAAAGGTGACATTTTAACCCGGTACCAGGTCGTTCGACGGTAAGTCTGCAAGGCGCTGTTTCAGACATCTATAAAATGAAGGACAAACAAACAAGGAAAAGAGTTAGTTTTAATTTGGGTTAGGGAGTAATACGAATTTGAAAATAGGCCTCGTTTAAACGCCATTGGTATTTAGAACGTCAGCCACTCGTACTTTAGAATCGGAGCCGAAGTAAATGCGAGGTATGCAGCCGAACTTCTATTCGTTTGGAGGCAAGTTATCATGTCGAATGACAACAAAGGCATCTACTATGAAATCGCATTGCGTTTATGGAGCTGAACTAAATACTCATCTTTCGGGCGACGCGCAAACAAATGGTGCAGAGCCTTTAATTTTCGCCATCTATTAGCGTAGTTAATAGATTCTAATGAGAAGTCAGGTTCAGGAGGTGAAAGTATGGCACTTAGAACAAGAAAATGACATGAGGTTAAGGGGTTATTGTCCGAGGGGTTATCTGTCATGGGATAAAGAGGACAAGAGTTCAAGCAAGCTTCTGTTTTTGCCAGTGTAGTAGCAAAATCCTCAAAAGTAAATTTTTAAGCATTGGATATCTTCTGTAGATGGGTTTTGAAACTTTTCACACCCGCCTCCCAGATGCCGCCCATATGAGGAGCTGCGGGAGGGATGAAATATTCTTCGATCTATTGAAAAACGTTTTCCAATACAGTCTTATGTTTCAGCTCAGTAAAGAACCTAGCCTGGCCCCTTTTCATATATTAACATCGTCAACGAAAGCGGTTTCATTGTCCGAATAAACATGCGCGGAGCAACCGCGTCCAGAAGAAAAACGAGTAAATGCTCCCAAAAAGAAGTCAGTCAATATTGGTTGCTTCCAAATAAATTGCTTTTGTAGCAAAGCACACAAACACCAGCATACAATATCCTCTAGTGATTCGGCTACCATGTCCAATGTAGGATTTAATTTCAAAAGGTGCAGCAAAATCTAGACCAGTATGAGTGAAATAGCGAGTCAACGTGGCTCTTTCTGGAGGTAGCTCAGCATAATTTGCTGACCCAAATTCTTCCGATAGATCGTACAGATCTTACAGTTATGCATAACGGTTCGAATTAGGGTTTTAAGTTTGGGGACCCAAAACTCTTGCCGCATGAGGCCCAGCCTTAGAAACAACTCTGCATATACCGAGCATTTAATGAAGATGCTCCAAATACAGTCGGGAAAATTTACCATTGTAGGGGAGCAATTTGGGGAAGCTTTCATCGTGTGTCAAACTCGGGGATCGAGAGAGTCTTCCATTAACTCTTAAGAAACCATTGGAGTTGATAAAAGGGTTAAAAGTTAGTAGAGAGCTCTTACGAAGAAAAGTAGCTCCCTCTTTCAAAGTTGAGTATTCCGGGAAATGAGAACTCTGACACAATACAATCAATCGACTCTTCATGAAACTGATCTCATCCTGAGTGAGTCAAGTATTTGTGAGATAACCTTTGGTTTTTATCAGCAGAATGGTAAAAACGGAAAATGTACGACAATACTCATAAGGCACGAGAAAAGTCAGAAAATCTGCTTAAAATTTCCTCTGTGAACGTTGTCGTATTTATGTTCAATTGAACCAAACGTGTTTCTAGCTGGGTACAGGGCATGAACGATGATTTCGGACATTCTGCACGTGGACAACTTAGCCAAGCGAGTCAGGTAGCAGCTGGATAGACGAAAAGTAAGTTCTCGACCACGTATGCATCTGCCTCTAAGTGAAACTTAGGGCCAATAGATGATGGAATTAGAACAGATTTTAGTAGAATTAGCTGCTATCGCTTTGTTCAGATCGAGTATAGCAACAGCAGGGGCGGAGAATGTGTGAGGTCCAGCTTTCTCTGAAGTCTCCTCGAGATAAAAGCAGCCTGAGAGGTGGGGACAATCAATGCTCTAGAACAACATCTTATGTCGTTGAGCATGATACCTACTACAGTCGTGGCCCATAGGACAGTAAAATACGATGTGGACTGCAGTTGGATAGAAAAATTTCTAATCGAGCGACGTTCGGCAGAAGTTGTTGGTCTCTCCACCAACTCCGGTATGGGAACAGAGGACTTGATGTCACCGGGGTTACTGAATTATTTTAAGATTTTGGTCGAGTTTGATTAGGGGCTTCAGTGCGATGAAAAAGCGAATGATACTTTTATTTCAATATATAACAAATATTAGTGCTCTGGCATCTTCTAAATTCTTATGAGGTTGCCGAACAATTCGTGCAATACTTGTTTCTTTTGGCAACATTTATCCTTTCAGTAACTGACAATCGGAATAGTATGATTCTCGACATTTTTTTGGCGTATATTAGAACAGACCGTGGTCGCACAACTCCTAAACTTCTGATTCTCCTCAGGAGAATTTTTCAAATTCCAAATACGACCAGTTTTTTGATTTGGGTTGTGGCTACCAATAATGTCAGATATGGATTCTAAAGTCCGATATTTTAAAGGCAAAAATTCATCCATGCTAATCTACTTTGGAAAGCACGATTAGGACCCTGAACTGTTCCCAAGGAACAAGAGTGATTTCTGGTAATCGAGTGGAACAAATTACACGAATATGATGTCCCAATTTTGTGTTTCAATCCTGAGCAAGGATAAATTTATTATACAGCCATTTATTGTCCTCTGCAATCGCTTAATTGCAGGATCCGATTCTTTATCAATGACAGAAATATTAAACAAGTTTTGCAATTGGGAAGTTACCAATACTCGCTTGTTCTCGTACCGGTCTACAAGATTCTGCAAGGCATTTCGAAAACATCATTAGTCATTCGGCAAGTTCGAATTGTATCCCTCGTCTCACCTTCTGTTTTTGGTAAAAGATAATACATCTGGAAAGGATCTCTAAAATCCCTACAGATAGCCGAACGATATAAAATTTTAAAATTGCTCTGTTTTTCGTACTCTTGCAGCTATCTGTTGTTCAATTTCGTCTATTTGTTTCCACATTTCCGTTGCCGCTTCCCAGGATGGCGGTGGATTGCTGCTGATGATCTTTATTAGGATTGCCTTCCTTCTCTTGAGTTTTTGTGTAAATCCTCCTCTTCTTTTGAAATTCCTTTTCACTTGTGGCTCCGGTTCTTCTGTTCTCCGTGATGTCCTCTTTTTATATTCCTCGATTGAAAGTGGTTGAGGACCAACTTTCATTTTTGTTTTTGGTGCTAGGGAGCAATTCCTTTTTATTATTATTTTTTAGGTGCACTTTACTAAAGCACTCTCTTGTTTTGCTGGATCGCCATGTGTTAAATAAAAAAAAGTGATCGATTGCATTTATCAATAATGATTGATTTTGTCTTTATTTTCGACAGCTTTATAGACTAATTTTTACACATTTAGAATGAGTGACTTTCTAAAGTACACTCAATACTTAGAATCTAATGTTGTTACTTAGTTACATACTACAATAGTAATACGTGCCAGGCACTCATAAATTTTAGTAAGTCACTTTTATTCAAAATATTGCTTTGAGTGTTTCTTATAAAATATTGAGTGTCAAACAATAATCTTTCTTAGTCTTTTCTTTGTTGCTTCTTTCTATTTGTTTATACTTGAAACGCAACATGAAACTCTTTTGCTCTATTTCAAGTGTTAACCTAGTGACCGATTTGTGACACTTTGTTATACTTCTATTTTCCCTGGTACAAAGTATGGTTGGGGTATGTTTACATTTAATATGTTTATGGGTCACACACATAAAATTGTATAAGTGCATCATGTGCATTATAGTTAACACTTATTGTTGTGTTTCTTTACATTATGCACACACTACAATACGCAATCGCTGACCTGGGCCAAAAATAAGATTGCTGATCGCGGAGGGGCGGAGAATGTGTGAGGTCCAGCTTTCTCTGAAGTCTCCTCGAGATAAAAGCAGCCTGAGAGGTGGGGACAATCAATGCTCTAGAACAACATCTTATGTCGTTGAGCATGATACCTACTACAGTCGTGGCCCATAGGACAGTAAAATACGATGTGGACTGCAGTTGGATAGAAAAATTTCTAATCGAGCGACGTTCGGCAGAAGTTGTTGGTCTCTCCACCAACTCCGGTATGGGAACAGAGGACTTGATGTCACCGGGGTTACTGAATTATTTTAAGATTTTGGTCGAGTTTGATTAGGGGCTTCAGTGCGATGAAAAAGCGAATGATACTTTTGTTTCAACATATAACAAACATTATTCACTCATGTTCACTGATGGATCCAAGCTGGGAGGAACCGTTGGTGGTGGAATTTTCTCGGATTCAATGGGTATAGCCGTATCTGCAGCATTTTCCAAGCGGAGGTGTTGGCGATACAGGCTGCGGTAAAGATTATTTGGGATACGAATATCCCCAGTGGAAGCATCACCATACTCTCCGATAGCCAGGCGGCTATCAGGGCTTTGGGCTCCAATGTGATGAACTCCAGGGCGGTCTACGGCTGTCGGAAACACCTGAACAGGGTGGCGAAGAGGTATAATGTGCATATCGTTTGGGTTCCGGACACAATGATATCTCGGGAAACTGCAGAGCGGATGAATTGGCCAAACGCGGCACGACCATCTAGCTCTCCGAGGAATTCTTAGGAATTGGGGCCCCTTTGGGGACATCAAGGCTCATGATTGATCACGAGATACCGGACTCTGTCAACCACAGGTGGGCAGCTTCGGATAAGGGTAGGGTGGCGCGCATGATCTGGCCGCGGCTGGATAGAAGGCGCACTGCAAGGCTGCTGAAACTCCAAAGAGGCGTGGTCAGTGCGGTTGTTGGTGTCGTGGCGGGTCATTGCATTATGGGTATCCACGCGAGGCGCATTGGTCTGGGACACATCGCGGACGATTTCTGTAGAAGCTGCAGGGACGAAAAGGAGGAAGAGACGGTTCTTCATCTACTGGGAACATGCCTAGTAGTATGTCAGAGAAGGAAGAGACATCTTGGTGCCTACTAATCCACAGATAATGTTTGGGTGTCACTTTGAGGAAGGTGTATATGGATAGTACTAGAAGATAGGTTCATGGTTTTAGGCTTAAAATTATCAATTAACCCATCAAGATGCGATTATTGTTCAAAACATAAAGTATATCCCGACATAAACTTTGCCTTGACGTCCTTTGTTGATATCTTAGTATCATCGGCATCCTATAAAAGGTCTTCGTACCTATCGCATAAAACCTCCCACGAACGGATTAATTCCTGCTGATTGGTGACCAGAGTATGAACGGAATGACCCTCTTGCGGAATAGCATGAAGGTTTCAAAATCCGCTAAACGATTGAAATTTTTACGTAAATTTCTCTTCATTTTATCACAATAGACAACTTTATTTTATTTTCTTTCTCCTCAATAAATCAAGTTAATTTCGCAAAAAAAAAAAACTTTAAAAAGGGGTTACAAAAACTTTTTTCTTAAAAAAGAGAAAAAGAAATCGCGGTACGCAAGGATCGATTAAAAAAATTCCAACACGAGTAATTCAAAAAGAAAACGATTTTATATAAGTATATGGGCAATTTCGTGTCAAGTGACCCAATTTTTAAAATCGATGTCTTCCGATTTAGATTTTGGATTTACACCAAGGTTAGTACTATTGGATAGTAGGCCAGGCACAAATTTTCAGCTCTATCTGTCAAGAACTGCCGGAGTTAGAGGGGATCAAAGTTGGACATTTTTTAAATACAGGCTGATTTGCGCTACCACTAAGGTATGACGACCTTCGGAGGGATACTGGAAAGCACTGAATACACAGAAGAGAAACGAGATTTTGATAGTTAACCTCGCCTTGAGAAAGGGACAGCAAATATTACCAAAAAGTATTTCTGTCCTTCTCTGATTGTCTGTCTGTTTTGTTTATTTATGTTTTTTAGTTTTTGGTGTGGGTTTTTTATATTGAGGAGAGTTAATTAAAAATGTAACGAATAACTTTTTTGTGTCATATGTGCAACTCGTTGTCAGATAAATAGAGTGCTTACTCTCTCTCTAGCAGCGCAAGCAGTAAAGAGAAGAGAATGTATGCAAGATAAATACGAGTAAGAATTTATCCCAAGCTGCTTATGTTCCGCAAAAAGAGTACTCATTGAAAAATATATCCGCAAAAACAAGTACTCCTAAAATTATGTTCACTTCATGTGGTACTTCAAATACTCGCAGCATAAAAACCACATAACTGATATATAAATGCTTATGTGTATGAACAAACTTGTTAGGCATTTATTTATTAATCATTGAAATAAAAAAATAGAAATCAAAAATAGTCAATTTGTTTTGGAAAATATTTTTTTTTTTTGCTTTTTGATTTAAAGTCTTTATTTTCAATGAACTAAAAGCAATTAAAATAACAAAAAATCAATTAAAATTAATAAAACGTAAAAAAACATACATTTCATATTCTCAGAAATCATTTAAAATGATAAAAGTATGTAAGAATTAAAATCAAAATCTGCCAAAACACTATATGGAATTGTTGGTTATATATTTTTCTTTGCCAAACTTCTTTGTGGTATTTGCAGTACTCATTGGTATTTGTAGTACTACGTGAAGTTTGGTGGTACTCATTGTACTCGACATGTTTTGTGCCGGTATTTTCGAGTAAGAACGCAGTCAAATAACAACAAGAAGTTATTCGATAATTTTGTTGTCCTAAAAAAGTACTTTTCTTCTTCGGATACTTCGGATAAGTGTGCGTGTATGCTAGATCTTATGTACTTTTTGAAGTCAAATACATTTGTGCAGACCTTTATTAAATAATAAAAACAACAATAACATATATAACATAACAATAACAAATTTTAGCTGTTTCTTTCAAGAAATTAAAAAATATTGGCAACTTTCAGCAAGAAAAATTTTTTATGATCAGTAGCAAGGCGAATGCATAACAGGTGAGAGTATTTTACCAGCTGATGCAACTAACAATGTCAAAAAAAATGTTTGTTTTTTGTGTATTTTGTTTCGATATTCAATTTCGTATTTATATTAGTCATAAACCCTCATATGTACCGCATGTATCCTTAACGATACGCACTCTATTAGAATTAAGTCGCCGTGGTCTAGTAGGTAGTGTGTTGGCTTATTAGACGAAAAGCCAGAGTTCGAGCCCCAGGCCAGACATCAAAATAAAATACAAAAAGTATTTCTTCGGCGACTTCCTCTCAGCAGATGTCTGGCAAAAACTCTGAGAGTAAATAAAATTGCCATGAAAAATTTCTCAAAAATCTGTCGTTCGGAGTCGACTTTAAACTGTAGGTCCCGCCACTCATATATAAAATTAACACGCGCAACATAAGTGGTGTGAGGAACTAGATCGTAATCCTGACTGAAGGGTTGTAATGGCCAATTATGTATATATATATTAGAATTTTTGCAAGATGATTAACAATATTTAAGCCTTTAACACTAAATACATATATTTATAGTTATTTAGGTAAGAGTGATGAATTACCAAAAAAAAAAAAAAAAAGAATTTCATGTCTCCAACTAGGTGCCTAAATTATGACTGAAATAACTTGTGTGTTATTTTTAAAACAAATTATCTTTCTGAAGATTGGGATATAGGGATTAAAACAAATTTGACCAATCTTCTGTTGAAAATTTGTTATTATAAGGAATAACGTTTGCAGCTGATAATTTTTTTTAATTTACAGGTGCTGCAGTATTATGTAATGTAATAATAAAAATCATAAGAATTTTCAATATATAAAATTTATTTAGTTTTTTTAATTGCTTTAATTAATTTCCTATGCAGGTTTGAGGGTTAATTTTTTTGACAAGACGACTAAATTTTTACAAAAACAAAATGCCTGTTGTTTTTTCATTGTTGTATTTGTTGTAGAGATAAGGCTACCTTCTATGAATTTGCCTTGATCAGTAGTCTTATTTTGAACTTGCAATATTTAGCTTCTTAATTACCGCTTGCACAACAAACTATATTCATTGTGACCGAAAATCATCCACATTTCGATTAATAATTAAATATTTAAGAATTTTTAAAATTTTCTTTGAAGAAATTAAAAATATTCCAAATTTTCCCTTTTTAACACTAAATAAATATTTATTTAGATTTAGTTTTTCTACTTTAACCGCCAGTTTTCACTCTGGATATCTAAAGGTGGGATCACACGATTGACGCAATACACCAAATTATTGGTATATTTTTTACGTCAATCGTGTGATTTCACAATTTATTGGCTCATATGTCAAACCAAAACAATATTGTTCTTATTTTGCCCAATCAAATGCAACCCTGGTGCGATAATCGTGTGAACGCTTGATAGGCAACCATGCACCAATAAAAACGTTAAAAATACACCAATATTTATTGTGTTCTAGTGCGGCAATTAAAGACGACAATACGCGCCAATAATATTTTTTAATCAAATATTTTTTTGTAGCAGCATTTATTTTTCCAAGTAAAATAAGTTTTTATTATATTATTATACATATATTTTATATATGCAGTCATCCATAGAATTTGATGGCACCAACAGTGAATTGGTTTACTGCACCCTCTCTCAGGAAACAAACTCCTGTGCCAATAAAAAAGATGCAATTCGGAAAATTCCACAGTTTGTTAAATTTAAATGCTACTTTGTTCCATTCTTTTTAAATCTGAACCTTTCAATGCTTTATAAATTGCATCACAAACACTTGGTACAAAGAGTGATATGGTGTTAGGGGCTATACGGAATAAGACCGAAAGACTTTTGTAGCTATCTCCAGAAGCCAGAAATCGGAGAGTTACAGGCAAGCGTTCTTTTGCTGCAATTGCCTTACGCATATTTGTGACCTGTTTTGCGATCTATGGTGACACTGGATGCAATAATTCCTTAAATGTTTCATCATTATCCTTAACAAATTGTTGAACAAAAGTTTTGGTTTTCTATTTCTCGAAACTCCATTAATATTTTTTTATATGCGCCATCAGTTCTTCTTTTTGCGGGCCACGCTCTGGCCCATATACTTCTTTTAAGATTTCTTTCTTTTCATTTTTTTCGTCTTCCAGTGCACACACAATAATTAAAGCCGACGCAATTTTCTTCTTTTTTCAATGAACAACTCATTTTTCCCCGAATATATTAAAGTTTGCTATATTTTTGTAAACAAAACAAATCTAGCACAACAGCTGTTTCTCAACAACAGCTGTTGCCATATACTAGAACAATCGTGTGACTGGAATGCGGCAATTATTACCACTAAGCCGTTTTGCGTCAATTAATGACAACCAACTTTATGTACGATAAGGCAATCATCTGACCGCAGAGAATTTGATTGGGACAATTTCTTTATTGGTCCCCTATTCAGCACAATAAAAAAATTTTAAAATTGGTATATTGCGACAATCGTGTGATCCCACCTTAACACATTTGATTTGCAAAACATTATAACATTTTTTTCTCCCTCTAAGAGGAAGGTTAAGCTGCTGCTTTGAGCGTTTTTTAAACGTCAAAAGTATTTCTTCTGTGTATTCGGTGCTGGGAAGCATAGAAGCGGATTCTACAACAAAAGTTGTGCCAAAACATGAGGAATATTTAAGTAAATTGTAAAATATATAAATACAAATATAAAAGGAAATAAAAATATATAAAAAATAATGTATATACAGTGAGCAAAAAAATTTTGTACACTTATCGTAAAAAACTAACAAATAAATTATTCCATAGGATTTTGTTTAACATAAATTTTTAGAAAATCCGGTCGCCATAGTCAAAAAATTTGACTAAAAAAAATTTTGACCTAAAAAAGTGGGAATTTCTTAGTTTCGACAATTATATTCTTTATACGTAACCAATAGAGAAATGTCTATAATCAGAATTTAAGCTTTTTTTAGTTTTAAGGACAATAAATTTCTAAATTTAGATAATTTTTTGTTCAAAAGTTGTTTCGAGGTAGTAGGTGTGAGTTTTTTTTGTTTACTATACGCAAACAAATATTTGACATTTATGTGTACTGAAAAAAGTACTCACATGGGCTGATAACACCACCTTATATGAATTCGCCTTGGAAAGCAATAAACCAAAGCGAATTTATTCTATCATGTGACTGTATCTCTAGAATAAATATAACAATCCAAAAACAACATGCATTTTGTTTTTGTTAAAGCGAAATCATATTGTCAAAAAAAATTAACCCTCAAACTTTCAAAAGAAATTAATTAAAGCAATTAAAAAAACTAAATAAATTTTATATATTGAAAATTCTTATGATTTTTATGTCATGCTAAATTACACAATAGTGCAGTATCTATAAATTAAAAAAATTAATTCATGCAGTCAATAACATTTTCACTTTTCGAACTTATTTTTATATGGCCATCGAAAAATGGCAGCTGCAAACGCTATTTCTTATTTGTCATAGTTTAGGCACCTAGTTGGAGAGACCGTATTCTTTTTTTTGTAATTCATCACTCTCGTCTAAATATAGGTTGTAGCTTAAAAGATATATGTATTTAGTGTTAAAGGCTTAAATATTGTTAATCATCTTGCAAAATTTTTAATATAATTGGCTTTAAAATAGTAATCCTGAAAAATTTCTAGAGTGCGTATCGTTAAGGATACATGTGGTACATATGTATGAGGGTTTATGACTAATATAAATACGAAATTGTTTATCGAAACAAAATACACAAAAAACAAAAATTTTTTTTCGAACGTCCCCGGCCTCACACTATCCCACCCTCACCCGACCGCGGAGGGCTCGTCCCCATTACGTAGGGACACGTACACACTACAGTCCGGACTATAGCGGGTAAGGGAAAAGTAATGGCAACGAGAACATAAAACAGCTACAGAACTTAATCACAAGCTGAATAAAGTTACAATAAACATGAACTACCTATAACAAGAACGATAATACATTTTTATATAATAATTTACAAATTAATGCCAGCATATAAGCTACGTTTTATATTACAAACACTACTATTAAAATCAATAAAATCATAATATAAGTTAAAATCGTTACATAATCTATGAAAAGGAAAATTACATCCATAGTTCGTTCTATAAAAATCTAAAGAAAGAGGACGATAGTGCCGTGAAAATCTTGCTGGAATACTGAAATTCAGGTTATAAAGCAAAAACTCAGAATCGATATCACCTTTAATCAGATTAAAAACAAAACGAACCCCTAAAACAGTCCTTCTACGTTCCAAAGTTGGAAGTTTTATCAAACCTAATCTAGCCTCATATGACGGAAACCCATTGGCATAATCCCATCCTAAGCCACGTAAACAGAATAATACAAACTGCTTCTGCACAGACTCTATTGAATCACTATGACAACGATAGTATGGATTCCAAATAATAGACGCATACTCCAAAATAGGTCTAACAAGTGAAATGTATAGCAGTCTCGTTATATAAGGATTAATTAATTCCCTAGCCCATCTTTTCACAAAACCAAGAACAGCCCGAGCCTTGCCAATCATCATACTAATATGATCAATAAAAGACAATTTCATATCCAATAATACTCCCAAATCAAGAAATGTAGTCACAGTTTCCAAGGGGCAAGAATTAATCACATAAGTGGACAAAGTTACGCCCCCGCGAGAGAATCATGCATTTACATTTCTTCAAGTTAAGATCCATTAAATTAATTCTGCACCAAGTTACAAAAAAATCAATATTTCGCTGAAGAACAGCCTGACCATGATCATTATCAAAAGTATAAAATAATTTAACGTCGTCAGCATACATGAGAATATTACAAACAGAAAAAGCACAAGGAAGATCATTAAGAAACAATAAGAATAGTAAAGGACCCAAATGGCTACCCTGCGGAACACCAGAAGTAACATATACTGTCTTAGACAATACATTCCTAAACAATACCCTCTGAGTCCTAAGGGAGAGGTAGGAGTCTAGCCAACGATTAATAATATCAGGAATACCGATTAATGAAAGTTTAAGAAGCAAAATTCTATGATCAACCCTATCAAAAGCTTTACTGAAATCAGTATAAATTACATCAGTCCGAGCTCTGGCAAGAAAACCCCTGAAAACATGTGTAGTAAATTCAAGAATATTAGTGACAGTCGACCTACCTTTCAAAAAACCATGTTGGAAAGGGGATATTAAAGATCTCGTATTAAAGAAGAGATAATCCGTCACCAGTTTCTCCATCAACTTGGGAATAGCACTGAGTTTGTCAATACCCCTATAATTGGAAATATTGGATTTATTACCCGACTTATACAAAGGAATTATAAATGAACTCTTCCAAATAGATGGAAAATGACCAACCCTCAGAAGCCCATTGAATATAAAGGTCAAAGGACCACTCAAAACAACAGCGCACTTTCTTAAAATACAGGCCGGTACCCCGTCAGGGCCCGGCAAGTATGTAAGTTTCAGTCCAGACAAAGACTCAAGAACAGACTCCTCATCAAATGAATATATATTAGAAATAGAGACACTTTCCACTGAATAAGGATACGTGTACAAATAAGAAAGCCGCTACTCAGATAAGGTCCCGAGTCCAACTGCCTATAAGTAGACTGAAAAAAGTCAGCAAACATATTAGAAATATCAAGGTAACTAGAGGACGATACGTCCCCATAAAACATCTCAGTGGGAAACAAAGATGATTTACGTTTAGCTCGAACGAAGTCATAAAACGACTTAGGATCGCTAGCGAAGTTCGACCTGACTCTAATCATATATTCCTCATAACAGTAATGATTAATTCTACGATAATCCGCACGTGCCCTAGAGTAAAGAGCATAATCAATATCAGTACCTGATCTAACAAACTTCTTAAATAATCTTGATTTTCTGTTCCTCAACCTAGACAGTCTAGCCGAATTCCACGGAGGACCAGAACGCTCCAAACGACTATTTACAAATGGAACACACTCCCTAAAACATTTAAATAATACCTCATAAAAGGCATCCAAGATCCTGTCAAGTGAAAGGTGAAATTAGCACAGACGACCAATCTACAGAGGCTAGTAGTGTATTCAAACGACTAAAATCCGTACGATGGAAATTAAAACGCCCCTCATCACTAAATAAGCGATTCATTAAAGGAGGTAAACAAAGATCAACTTCAATAGAAAGTAACAACGTAGGATGATAACTATCCTCAGGAATAAATATAGGATCAATACGAAATAACGAAGAAATACTTGGATCCTCTAAAAATACAAGATCCAGAATTCTACCCATTGAATTCAAATACACCATTCACCTGGAAAAGATCCAGATCACACATAGCGGACAGAATTTCATTATAGAATGGAACTGAAGAACATGGCACCAATGAGCCAGTCTCAGGTGAAAAATTCCAAGATGTATGCGGAAGATTAAAATCACCAAGGACTACTATAATCCCCTCTTGCCCCATTGAATCAACTACTCTAGAAATTAAATCGAAGTGAGCCCTATAGATATGAATGTTAGAACAGGGAGGAATATACGAGCAAGTAATGTATATAGACTTTCCACGATCACAGACCTTAACACAAATAAACTCAATATCCTCAGAAGAACACAAGTCAATCAATTCAGATGTGTATTTAGAGCAAATGGAAATAAGACCACCATTTTTAGACCTCCTATCACGTCTATAAATACTAAAATTACCAGACATAATCTCAGAATCAAAAATATTACAATTCAGCCAAGTTTCAGTAAAAGCAATTCCATCAAATTCAAAATCAAAACTACTATTATAAAGCGAAGAAAGTTTAGACCTAAGTCCGCGAACATTTTGATAAGCAATTTTGAAATTAAAAGACGATTTCGAAGTTAGTTTTTTTGAGAAATATGACCAGGCAAATTAGCACGTTGGCCCAGCCTGAATACGAATTCCCGTACCAATACACCCTGCGGCCAAAACGCAGGATTAACAATTTCACCAAATCTTTCATCGGCAACATATAATTTAAACGATGAAATACTGCTATTCAAAGATGGCCTCATCTTATAGCAACCTAACTCAAAAGGTTCCATAATCTTCGATTTAACGAAACATCTTATATCATCGACCGAAGTATCACATGAAAGGCGAGACACAAAAATAGTCCTTTTAGGTTTAACTACAACCAATTCCCTTGAAGCAGAAGTATCTAAACTAGCGGACACTACAGATGAATACGAAACAGAAGACGGTTTAGAAGATGCTTGAGAAGCTACATCACCTAGAGGTAAAGGTAAAGGAGATAGAGTACTTTGGACTCAGTTCAACTAAATTTGCAGACTTCAGTATAGAACTGCCAGTTGGGTTATCGGCAATAGATGGACAAATGCCCACAATAGGAGTAACAGTGGACAATGTATTGATTGTCGCAGTTTCCCCTGGTACAGAAACTTGCGCCACATGCCCAGAAGCCTCAGAAGAAAGAGGGCCTGGAACCCTTTCCGATTCAAGCAATTCGTTTAAAAGGCCATATTTTGAAAATAATTCCTCAAACCGACGAAATCTAGCAAAAAGAGATGCAAATTCAGTGTGCATCTCAGTAAACTCACGACGAGTCCCCATAAAAAATTTATAAAATTGGATGTCCACCACCTTATATTTAGGACAACACCAACGTAGACCCAAGGAACTATCCACTAATTGGTCGTGGTACGAGGAAGCAAACCAACACACTTAATGTGAAACAAATTATCACATAGCCAGCAAGAAATCTGGCGTTCACCCTCTTTCTTTACAATGCACTTTGCTGCCATACAATTGTTCATTTTTATAAATTAAATATAATAATAATATAAATTAAATAAATAAATAAACAAACAGTATAAATATCTATATAAAAAGAAATAAAAGAATAAAGGTATATATAAAAATGTAAAAACAAAAATAAATAATAAATAAGTGAGAATTACAAGCAAAAAAAAAATAAATAATAATAATACACAAAGCAGCAACCAAAATAAAAAGAAAAAAAACAAAAGAGGAACACTGATAGAAAGAAAAAAAATAAACAAATAAACCGTAACCAGCTTACAAAAACAAAAAATAATTAAAACAAGCAATTTTTTGTTTTTGTTTTGCTAGAAATGACACAACTAATATCACAATTTAACAAATTAAAGCTTACAATTTTAAGATAAAAATTCAAAACACAAGAAAACAACAAAATCAGCTTCCAACACACTTATATCAAAAATTTAAAACTTGATTTAAACAATTAAAAATCACAAATATAAAAATTTTACAAAGAGCACTTCAAAGAACACACACAATCTCAACAGAGTTGCCAGACTTTTGATAACGATTATCCTAAACAGCTGGAATCTTAGGGCCACCTTATATATGAATTCGCCTTGCAATAAACTTTTTTAAATAAATCTTGCTTACAAAAGCAACAAGCAAAATAAAAAACACTTGTGCACTTCTTGATTATACAAATAAAGCAATGCCAATGCACTTGTATTTCTTGTTTTCAAGCAACTGCAACGCACTTTCCATTTTCACATTATACTCTTACAGTTCTTTTTTTTAAACCAATTTATGTTGTATGTACTTTGGGAACAAAACACTCAAAAATAATTATTATAATTTTGGGGCCAATATGGTAGTCTTTGAACGATCTGAAAAGAGAGAGCTCAAATTAAAACATTTTATTTTTGAAGAATACGGCTCGAAGGACCAAAATATTTCGGCGGAAAAGAGGTGAAAACCAACAATAAAATATTTAGATCGATTTGGGGGAAAAATATGAAATATTAATTATAATATCCTAAACACAAAATATTTTAATAAAACATTACCTTTAGCTTATTACACAGTCCACAATTCATAATAATAAAGGAGTCGTATTTACATCCCAAACTTACAACTAAGATGACCAGCCTAAACACTTATGAAACTAAATTTGAAAAATTTATTAAAAAATTACGGGTGTTAAAGTGGAAAGGCAACGATCCGTTGTTGTCTCTAGCGGCAAAGAAATTCAAACGGGGCTTTCGGGCCAGTATAAGAGTTCTTCAATCAGTTTGGACGCCATATAAGGTTCGGGCGATCTATCGCTGGACAATGAAGAGGATAATGTGGTCAATGTGACCTCTGCTCCAAATCAGAAACTAGTGAGTGGATCCACTATTTTTTGTGTTTTTTGGACTAAATGACTCATCGACAGACGGAAAAGCTGTTCCTTAAAAATTATTAAGAGCGTTGCTAAATGCGAAAGAATTTACCACCAAATTCTCTTGCGAAGATCGGCTTGCGATGTACACTACTAGCCAGAGTAAAGTTGTAACATTTTCAGGAAATTGTCTACCTGGCTCTGCTACCAACAGTGGCGGGATCGGAAGAGGTTGTGCCTTTGACTCAACTACTTTAGGGCAACAAACATTTATCCTATAATATTAAGGCTGGTCTACCCCATCTGGCAATCCTATCTGTTAAAAAGGGATCTTTAACAAAACCAAGTCCGAAGATGATCAACCGACTGCGTATACGAAAAAGTTATTAAGGGTAGAGTAGAGCCTGATGACAGCTATAATAAATCGGTCTTATCCTAATGGTAGGATCAGTGCGGAAGTATGGCAAAGGTAAAACCTCATTTCATTGCAAAAATTGCACAAATCAAAGGCAGGCCTGGTGACGCATGTATATTTCAATGATGCAGATGGTGGTCAAAGGTGTTAGATCTCGGGAGTATGTGATCCTAATCCAAGAGACTTGGATCAATAGAAACAGTGTTTACGATTTAGTCGTCAAAGAATATATTCTATTCACCTAGTCGGATCAAGACCAGGGAGGACATGCACCTGGGAAAGAAGGAATTAAATTTAATATATGTAAATTAATATTAATTAAAATTTACCACATATTCCGTTTCCTATTAATAAAACTAGGTTTTCCAATTCCGTTCTTAATTCAATTTTATTTTTATTTTATTTAATTTTATTGAAATTCTATTTATTTATTATGTTCTTCCAGTGTTTATTCTTAAGTCTTTTATTAATTTATTTTAGGTTCGGGTTTAGATTTAGATTTTAACAAGCATCTCTCACTATGCGAGCCTGAGCATGGACTAACTAATTACAACTGTGTCTTGAATTTTATTTTCTTAAAAACAGCCAACGTACTTAAGGAAGGAAACCCAAAACCTTTGCTAAGCCAGCAAAATCGGCACACAAAATTTCTGGCAAATTAGCCAATCAAATTAAAACACCTTTGCAATACGATCCAAAGTGTCGCGCTGGCAAAATGATGTTAAAATCCAGAATTTTAAATAATATAAGCCTTTAAATTGTATGAGGAAAGAATTTTAAATGAATTAAATATTTAAGCTAAGTGAGGGGCGTTAACTACTCTCCCTTTTAAGATGAAGGCGTCCCCGTTTGCTCAATGTCACTAATGACGTTAATTATTTCTATTTTTGCGCCTCTTCATTAATAGAGACCACGCCCATAATAATAAAGTAAGTATGAAAAGTAAAGCAGAGGTATAAAAAGCGCCCCTGACTTTATAATGAATGTGTGCAATCTCATCTCTATTATTAATATTTAATTCGTTAAGATATGGAAGTGACAAAACGGATAGGTGTTCCAAAAAATTAACCGTATGTGTCATAGGAGGTTGAGGCTTCATATATGTGATCCTACGAATGTTTCTAAATCTTGACGCTTTGACCATTTTCAAAACTGATAAGGTACGTACCCCTAGACAGGGTTTTGTTTTCCTCATCAACCGTTATGTGTGAAGGCTGGTCATTAATAATAATCATACCTTCTTCAACGGCTATAACGTATGGTATACTGTGTGAGCATATTGTTTTACATCGAGCCGTATAATTGCTTAGCAGCTTTATGAGGCAACGATTGTCGTCATTTTCTAATTTTTCACAAAACGAAGTAATGGATTTCCTTTTACAATTTGATAGCATAAAATACTCATTTTCGCATTTAGCAACGTCCTGTGTTTCGCAGATGATGATGAATTTTATTTTGATGAACCACCGGAAATATAATTTGTTTTTTACAATTTTACCTCCTGCCTATCCAATAATGCAGGATTTATAATCTGGACTTTAGCCAATATTATAGGTAAAGCTATACTATCTAATTCCCTTATCACTGCTCTATTTCTAGCTGTCAACAGATTATATAAGTGGCCTGAATCTATTTCTTGGGTTTATGTTTTTTTTTAATAAAATGTTCACAGTGTGTGTAAGATTATTTTTTTGGGATTGCAGTTCAGTATTTATTATAACTTGGCTATTATTAGCCGAAAGTAGTTGGTCTTGCTTAACACGAACCTCGTTGAAATCACCATAGTCCGGTGTCGCCGCAATAAATTTTACGGCTTTTGCAACATAGTTTATGTTGCGCGAAAGTCTGTGATGGATCGTTAGTACATCCATAATTTTTACAATCTGTTGAAGATCAGCCTCAAGCAATTTCCTCATGTGCGATTGAGGAAAATGTTTTAAAAGACCTTCAGTTTCAATGGTGGGTTTTGAAGGCAACATTTCCGTCCTGTATGGGAATGTAATGTGAGGCAGATTAATCCAGGATGGTTGCATAATTGGTGGACACCATTGCTACAAGTGTGAGGGAGCTGTAATAAGGAAGCAATTGTTACCCTTGTGTACCATTCTATTATCAAATCTTACGGTTGTCCCCAAATCCTCCTGCGCTATTTTTTTGACAAAGGTTTTATTAAATTTATTTCCTAGACGTGTACTTACTTTAACATAAACCTTTCTCCAGGGCTATATGTTTTAACCACGGTTTTTTACTGTGATAACTAAGATCATATTTTTGCTTTGTCAGTATTCTACGCTGAAATTTTTCTCTTAAATCATCTGGTATAGATTGAATCAATTGGTCTAAGTTCGGTGGCTGCGTAAATTGACTGACCTATTATATCTTGTGGTAGCTATTAGGACTAGTTCTATTGTGTCTTCAAAAGCACATTCTAGTTTAAGGCACCTAGCGATTTCAGTTAATGTTCCGTGGAAACTTTCACCTTGTCCGTTGGAAGAGCTGTGCATTGGTGGGGTTGTGTAGACCTCAATATCAAAGCTATTTTTGGCTAGTGATTTTATGGTCTGTGAATTAAGGGCTTTTCGTTATCACAAATTATTGTTGTTGTTCCTTTAAAAATTCAAACTTCTATAAGTGCAAGTTTGACATCAATTATGGCTCTTGAGGCATTTACTATGGCAAATTTTGAAAATTTATCCAAGTCAAGAAAATTTTTTTGTATGTGTTATAAATGTTAATGTGAAGTATCTCACATGCCACAGGAGAATGCAGTTCCTGTACTGACCAAGTTCCCACGAACCCAGGAGGGGTTGGTAGGTCAGCGCAAGATGTGCATATCCAAAGCACGACTACCCCGCGCTGGAAAACCAGCCAGAAAGTTTGATAAACGAGGCTATATATATATATATATATATATATATATCCTTGACATCAATGGACGATAGCTCCGTCAAGCTGACAAGGGTCGGAGAGCCTAATAACCTATATCTGCACCTCGCAAGAGATGGGCATTGACAAAGAACGTTGATAACAATCTCAGTTTTCCTCAGGGGATCTGCACCCATTGCAGAAGTCATTAAATGGGAGCCGCATTCTCTCCGCGTGTCTACCCATAACACAGTGACCTGTAAGCATGACCACTGTGATTGAGATGATCCCGCGACTAAGTCCAAGTAACTGGTTGGTACGCCTATCCATCCATTCCATCTATCCATCCGGGGCCAGGTGGGTCTAACGATAGAGCAGGACTCCTCATTGATCCAGGATAGGTTGGCGTCTTGGAAAAATTTCCGCGCGATGGCCAGTTTGATCGAGGCAAGTAGCATTCCTAAGTCGATTGAACAGGATTCCGGGAGTAGTGCGCCAGCTCTGGCCAGCTCGTCGGCTCCGCAGTTTCCCGGAATATCACAGTGTCCGGGGACCCAGACAAGTGTGACACTGAAGCGCCCAGAAAGAAGGTTGAGGCAACGGCGACATTCCCTGGCGATCCTGGAATTATTCGCAATGCTCGACAGAGACTTTATGGCAGCCTGGTTATCCGAAAAGATCGAGATGCAGGTGAAAGAACACCGTATGCGAGAATCCACTGTGCGGCCCGCCATTACTTCCGCCTGGAACATGCTGCAATAGTCCGGCAGCCGGAGTGAAATGTTCAAATCCAATTTCCCGGAGTAGACTCCGCTACCCATCCAGCCATCGAGATTGGAGCCGTCGGTATGTACACCCAGGAGTTCCGGGGGACGGTCGTGTCTGGGGTCCAATCACTTCTGCTCGGGATCAAGAAGTAAAAACCCCTGTAAAAACAGTTTTCCACAGGAAGATAATCGATTTCCATTGGGTCACCGGGTCGATCTCCAGAATAGAGGAGTGACCAGAGGGAACGGCGCGCCAACGAGACAGGACATTGAGTCTTGTCACAGTGAACTTAGTCACCTGCCTGGCGAGGAGCCCAGTAGGAAGCCAAACCACCAGTGATCCGAATAGCTGCGGACCTTCTGACTCCGTCCAGGAGTCTGACATTGTACCGCTTGTCCAGAGCAGTTCACCAGAAGGCAACACCGTATAGGATGGTGAGTTCAATGACCGCAGAGTAGATCCAACGCATGACCCTTGGGCTGAGACCCCATCTAGATCCGACTGCCCTACCGCAGTAGTAAGCGGCACACGACGTTTTGAGCGCCCTGGCAGCCAGATTAGCATTCAGTTGAGTTTGGGGTCGAGGATCAGGCCCAGATACTTAACCTCGGGACTTAGCGTGAGTCTGGTCCCGTTAATACTAGGAAGGCTGAGGGTCGGGACCTTGTATCTCCTAGTGAAAAGGATTGTATCTGTCTTAGAGGGATTGCCAAGTTCAACCTATCGGACAGCGTCTGTGCACATATTCCCGACGCAGCAATGGCAATATCGTCAGCGTAAGCTATGGCGTTATTACCAGAGGATTCAAGTCTCCTCAGGAGTGAGTTGACTGCGAGATTCCAGAGAAGTGGTGATAGAACACTGCCTTGTAGTGTACCTCTATAAACAATTCTATGACACTGTGAAGCCCCCACTGTGGAGGTTATTATTCTCGATTTGAGGCGGAGCCCAATAAACCTGACCAGATTCTGATTCAGGTTGAGAGAGTTAGGAGCCCTAACTATAGCGTCCGGGTCAACGTTATTGAATGCATCCTCGATGTCCAGGAAAATGGCCAGATTGTATTGTTTAACGAGTAAGGATCTTTCCAGCCGAGAGATAAGAGAGTGCAGTGCAGTCTCCACTGATTTACACCACGTGTAGGCATGTTGGGATGAAGATAGAAGTAGTGGATCAATCGAGGCCCTAATATGAACATCAAGGACTCTCTCCAGTATCTTCAGAAGAAAGGAACAAAAGCTGATTGGTCTATAGTCACCCGCCTTAGTGTGGGACGGCTTCCCAGCCTTGGGAATGAAGATAACCCTAGATATTCTCCAGCTCCATGGGATATAGAGGAGCCTAAGACTAGCGTCATAGATGGCAAGCAGCCAGGGAAGAACAATTTCCTCCCATGCTGGATGTCACCTGGAATAATACCATCCGGTACTCGGGACTTGAATGGTTTGAAGGGTCTAACAGCCCACTGCACTTGGCCTGGGTTAAGAGTTAGGGGAGAGTGATCCCCAGACGGCGGAGCCGTAGTCTGATAGAGAGCTTGTCCCTCAAGGGTGGCACTCCCCAGAAAATGAGTGTCGAGGATGCGTCTCCGAACTGGTCTCAGTCCAGCTGCCATCAGGCCGTTGGATGCATTCAAGAGACGTATGTGTGGAATTCAGAATTTTCCGCAGACGGCTTGTCTCGGAAGAGGTTACTATGCTCGCGCAGTAGTTCCTCCACGAAACCCTCTTCGCCCGCCTTACAGCGTATTTAAGTTCCCTCTTCTTGCCCTTGTAAAGTGCCCATTCACTGCTGGCCTTTGCCCTATTAAAGAGTTTGCCACTGGATCGAAGGAGATCCTCGATCTCCTGGTTCCACCACCGTGGCTTGGGCTTATCCTTGTGTGCAGAGGGATTGACGGAAGATGCGGCCGAAGACTTAAATGCCGCGGTCAGTGTGTGTGTGTAGCCCTATCCATGTCAAAACGGGTGGCAATGGTCTCAGGAGTTTTGTGAAGGCAGTCACGCAAACTCTCCTTAAAAGTGGCCCAATTGGTCCTTCTCCTATTGATTGGAGGAGTCCCCATATGTAAAGACTCTACCGTGTCAATGTTAAAAGTGATGTATCTGTGGTCCGAAAAGGAGCATTCCCCAGATACATGTCAATCCCTAATATAGTCAGAGAAATCAGAGCTAATCAAAGTGATGTCCAATACTTCCTTTCTGGTTGACGTAAGGAAGGTTGGTTCATTTCCTCGATTGGCTATAATTAACTTATTGCTAATAATGAAGACAAGTAGGTACTCACCACGTTCGTTGATATCGGCGTTTCCCCATATCGTATGGTGGGAGTTGGCGTCTGTTCCGATAATTACCGGACTCCCTCGTAGTTGCACATCTGTCACCAGTCGGCCAATGGGTTCGTAAAGGGGGAAAGCCCATAATCGTGCGCAAGATATGTTGTCGAGATCCAGATGGCCCTCGAGTTTAACTTGATGCCAATAGTGACGGTATCCCTGTCGCTGTATCTAGGAAGAAGAAAAGCATTAATGTTATTTTTCACCACTATACAAGCTCTATGCCAACCTGTATCCTGGACGAACACGGTACGATAGCCGCTAGCATTGAGTCCACAAACCCCGACGTCTAGTACCCAGTGTTCCTGGACTAGTACAAGCTCGACATCATTCACTGCCAGGCGGAGGAGTAGAGCGACGGAGGCAGTTTTTGAATGCTGGAGATTAATTTGTGTGACTCTCAGCATCGGCATGAGAATCCATCCGCGTCAATCTCAATACTATCAAAAATTCTCAGACGGGGTGGGGTCCTGTGAAACCTCTTCCGATTGAGCAGGGTCCAATGGGATGGGGTTCAACGGGATGGAGTCCGATGGGACGGCGTCTGACGGGGGCTGCAAGACTGCTCGAGAGTCCGATTTATAGACCCTGAGCTCGATTGAGCCGAAGCCATAGTTTATTACGCCCTTGCGGGCGTTGATAAGCGGGAGAGACTCCTCGTTTAGGTTGATCACCGCTTCGCGGTAGTCACCCCACTGGTCAGCAACCTTGGCCACCCTCCAATTATCGGTAGGAAGGTCTTTGTTGCTGGCCTTGGGGATCCTCAAGATGGCTTCCGGGTCCGATGGTCCGGTGGGAATTCTCGCTCTCGATCGGGGGCGATGGGGAATTTGGTCCGGAGGGACGGCACTAAAGCTGGCCCCCGGCCAATTTCGCCGATCTTATTGATGGCCGCTTTGTAGAGCTCCATTGAATGGAGGTCTGAGCAGGCTATCAGCTTAATATGTCCCTGAAACCACCCTGCATCACGACAGCTGGGTGAGGGACCGGTATTTGAGTCCATGACCTCGAGGAAGACATCGAGGAGGGCTCGTTCCACCAGCCTCCGCCTGGTGGGTGCGATGGATCCGTCGGGGTGACTCTGATCAATGATCCCGCCCACGTAAGGCCATCCTTTACCACCTCGTTAAGAGGTCTATAGGCCCTACTGGGTTCAGGGCGTCTAGGCTGGGTGGACTGCGTGGATGTGTGAGTCCTCGTACGGGGCATTTTGGTATTTGCCACCTTGGTGCGCTTGGGTGGCTGGAGGGGAGCGTTAAGTTCGGCTGATCGTTGCCTCTTGGGGCCATCTCTGACGTGACCGGAGAGGCGGGAGGTCGATCATTTCGGTGGGCTTAGCCGAAGGCAAACGACTCTTGTCGTCTTCCGATAGAAGAGCCGGGTCGACAGAGCCTATATGGTTGCACTCAGGGTGTTCCTGACACCAGAAGGTGGATCGGTGTCTGCGGTCTACGCGCCAGACTTGTGTACCAACGTCTCGGCGGTATCCGAAGAGTGCATGGGTGCAATCACGGCAGATTTGTAGGTGGATGGCGCCTCAGGCGGGGGTACGGCGACCAAGGCGGAGGACGTGGCGACACTAGAGACCACCTTTGGTACCGGTTCCTTGTATGCCAGACGGGGTGTCACCAAAGTCGTAGGGACTTTGACACCTCTGGCGGGGGCAAATGCTGTTTTATCAGGAGCCTGCATGGACAGTGTCGTGCACCCGCCGGCGAGAGTGGATGCCTTAGGTCTCTGTCCGTTTGTATGTTTGTGTTTATGCTCAATTAATAAGTTGCCAATTCAAACACATAAATTTCAACTGTTTTATTAATTGTTGATTTTTATCCCACAAGCACTTGTAACTTGAAGGTAAAGTCGCACAATAATAAAAGACAATATTTTTATTACTGAACTACTGTTAATTTTATATTTAACTATTTATACTACTTAAACCTAACAATAATGCTAAATCAACAAAATAATTTTAATGTAACATAATATTCTTATTGCTAAAAATTCATTAAATTAACCAATCAAAACGTTTTTAAATAAAATTAATTTTATTGCAATTTGATACATAAGCTGATACTAATAATAACATGTGTATTCCCCTTGTTAGACCATTATACTAATTATAATAGTGGTATTCACTTTAAGTACAGACATTCTCCCCCACGTTGAACGGATGTTCAACCAAATGAGGATGTGTGGTTAAGCTGAATAAGCCGTTGTGCTGGACTAAATATCTAGCATGAATTGACGTGGCATGGCTGTAGGAGTCCTGTTGTTGGTTTCTGGTCTAACTGATTGGAGTTCGATAGTTTCTTCTTTCTTCATTTTCAATAGCTATTGTTGGTATTTGTTGTCTACTTTGACTTCTGCGTGTTTTAGCAATTATGATGAGTGTCACCAGACTTAAGAAAAGTGCAAGGTACCCAATCACATGGTTGTGTAGTTGGCGGGACTTAAATTTGTTGGGTAATTCTATAATGTTTTCTTCCTTGAGAGTTTTTTGCAAGTTTGAGAGCTCGTTCATATTCTTGGCATATATTTTTTCCAGATTTATTGAGGTTGAGTTATTGTTGTGGATGGAGACTGTAATATTCTTAGGCAACGATAATTCTGAGATTTTTCCAAGCTTGTATATGAGGGTCATATTGTGCTTGATATAGCTTGTCGTCCGTTCATAGTAACAGAGTCATGTTTGAGGATGCATTCCGGATCTAGCGTAAGCAGACCGGAGCCCTTCAATGATATGGGAATGATTTCCCTATTGCAAACAGCGGTGGCTTTTGAAGATTGTGGACTGGCATATATCCATTGATTTTCTTTGTCGAGTGGTATCCACTTTGCGTCAGTTTTCTCCAGAATACAAGTTGGTGTTGTTTTGTTGCAGTATAAATTAATTTCACACGTACAGTTATTTGCACCAAAATTGTAATGAATTTCAATATTGGAGCAAACAAAGACACCTTGTTCTATTATGTCACAGGAGCTGAACTTGGAACTGGTGAAAGGAATGTATTGTTTACGAGATGCGTTTATGCCCAGAAAAGTAGTACATGGTTTAATGGCTGCCATTGTATTATTCATCAGGTTAGGGACCGGAATCAAGTGAAATACATTGAATTTTTCATGTTCGACCAATGGTAGGGTTATTTTAAAGATGGCGTAATGTTGCGTTAGTGTTCCCTTTACTCTCATAAGTTTAAATAATTGAAGCAAATTCGATTTTTCTGATACTGGAAGAATCAGCGATTGCGGTGAATGGAGTATGATCTGGTTAACTTCAATTTGTAATTGTTGGACTGATTTTTCCATGACGCGTGTCCATAAGTGTGCGAAGGATTGCTGCCTGTATTTTTTTAATACTATTTGCAATTAGAGTTAATTCAAGAACCGCAGAATTAAACAATTGGTTGAGTTGCACTTGTAATAATACGTTGTTAATGTAATGTATTTTCTAGGCATATATTTTGATTTCCTGCTCCAGTCGTTCAAATCTTGCTTTAGATGTTACTTGATTCTGACGTATAATATTTAATGTTGAATCAACAATTGATGTTTGATTTTTTAATAATTTAAGCAAATATGATACATTTTCATTGACTTGTTTTATTGTATCAGACATATGTTCAGCGTATTCTGAATCCAGGATGCAAAATAATGAATGAGCAACATTACCAACTATATCCAGTGCACACCTTTTGCTTCGCAATAATTGGTTATCTAGTTGTAACTCATTTTCCATTTGTTTAAAGTGATCAATCGTACTGAGGCATGATGTATTGTGTTGTAACATCTTACAGATGATTTGTATTGATCTCGTCCCATTGCCAAGGATTGATGTTTCGGACCAATAAGCAGCTAGATCGTAGTATACGAACAGATTCCATTCGGTAGTTGAAATATCGGCTGTTCCAATTTGTTCGAAATTGATTCCGAACTTTGATCCGAACCTTTTATTTTTGACTGGAGATCCATATGCTAGTGGTAATAGTAATAGTGTAGAAAGTAACGCAAGTGTTATATGGTTTGTTGGTATTTTAATTCTCTTGGCCTTAGGTTCATCATTGGAACTTTTGATATTGCCATTCTTATTCTCAGTGGGAATAGTAACTTCAGGATCTTGTTCTATGGGTAGTAAGGCGAGTCGATGAATTGGACGTTTAAATATTCCTGATGCGGTTTTTACTTCTGCGACTCTTGCTGCACCGTCATCACCAGTATTGACTTGAGTAATTCTTCCCAGTGGCCATTTCATAATAGGTATGTTATCTTCTTTTATAATAACCATGTCTCCAACCTCAATATCAGTAAATTGTCTCCGCCATTTGCTACGTTGTTGTAGTTCATTTAAGTATTCTGTAGACCATCTGTCCCAAAATTCCTTTTTGAGATGGGATACCAATTTCCAATGAGATTAAATGGATACTTTTGGTAGTTGTGCCTTGCTATCGACTTGTGAGGTAAGTGGTTCGTCAATAAGGAAATGGGCAGGAGTTAATGCTTTAAGGTTATTTGGATCATTTGTTATTGGTGTTAGTGGACGAGAGTTAAGTATCGCTTCAATTTCTATTATGATCGTTTCCAATTCTTCTTGGGTTAGAGATGCATTTGCGACATTCCGAAATAAAAGATGCTTCGCTGATTTTACGGCTGCCTCCCATAAACCTCCAAAATGTGGTGCTCTCGGTGGAATGAAATGAAAATGTATTCCTTTTGAACTAGAAGCGGAAATAATTGATGATTGCGCTTTAGAAGAGTAAATGCAATCATCTAGTTCTGTTAACCGATTTTTTTCTCCAATAAAATTCGTAGCGTTGTCAGAATAGATGTTTTTGCATCGGCCTCGTCGGCCAATAAATCGTTTCAAAGCGCCAATAAAAGCGTCTGTTAACGAGTCTGAAATGTCAAAATGAACTGTCTTTGTAGAGAAGCAGCAGAATACCGCAATATATGCCTTTGTTGGTCGTTTGCCTTTAATCCTACAGTGAATCCAGAACGGTCCACAATAATCTACAGCAGTGTTGATAAAAGGTCGTACTGGGGTAACCCGAGTCTGTGGAAGATTTCCCATAATTTGTTGACATAATTGTGGTCGAGCCTTTGTACATCTTACGCATTTCTGTACTGTTGCTCGCGCCATTATTTTACCTTTTATTGGCCAAAATCGTTGTCTGATTGTGTTCAAAAGTGCTTGTGGTCCACAATGACTATTTTCTTCGTGAATCATGATGAATAAGAGTTTTACGATGGGATCATTATATGGAATCAGCATTGGATGTTTAGCATCGTACGACAGCAATTACGCTTCCAATCGTCCTCCCACCTGTAGTATGTCTGAAGCATCTATAAATGGACAGAGACTTATGATAGAGCTTTTTTTATCGACTTCTTTTTTCTTTTGAAGTTGATTTATTTCTGAAGAAAAGTCGGACCTTTTAATGGTTTTTATAATTAAGAATAGTACATCGTCCATCTCGGTCGGAATTAATGCCTTACATATTGGACGTTCTTCCTTTTTTATTCTTGTGTTTCTGATGAATCTAGTGTCCTTTGAAGAGTTCTGAATGAGTTTTTATGCGGAATCTTGTAAACAAAATCGTCATTGGAGCAACTGGCTGCTGTAATAACGGCTGTCTTCTTTCTCTCTTTGTCATTTGGAATAAGTCGATGAGAGAATTCAGGTGGCCAATTTTGTTCTTTTCCGTGCAAAAACAACGGACCATGGATCCATAAACTGCATCCCGCGAGTTTTGTTGCCGATAATCCTCTGGAGAGTAATCAGCTGGATTATTCTTGGAACCGACATGGCGCCATTGTTTGGACAATGTTAATGATTGCATTTTGGAAACTCGATTAGCTACAAATGTGTGGTACAATGAGGATTGAGCGTTTATCCAAGATAGCACTATTTCGGAATCTGTCCATAAAAACATAGGTAAATTTCTAATCTGAAGATCAGTTTCAATTCTGTGTCCAAGTTGAGCAGCCATGACTGCAGCATATAACTCTAGACGTGGTAAAGTCTGTTGTTTTAATGGAGCGACCCGTGTCTTGGCACAGAGTAATTGTGCAAAAACTCTTCTGTCTTTAAGAGTTGCTCGTATATAGGCCTCTGCACCGTAAGCTTTTTCGGAAGCATCTGAGGATATGTGTAATTGTGTATTTGCTGGAAGATTCCCATTAAAGATGTGTCGAGGATTTTGAAATTGTTTAAGTTGTTTAAGTCATTTCTGAATTTAGTCCAATTTTCATGAAGATCTTTAGGTAATGGTTCATCCCAGTTTAGTTTTAGCTGCCATAATTTTTGAATGAAAATCTTTGCCTTGACAACAACGGGTGCTAGTAGCCCGAGAGGATCAAATAATTTAGCCAGATCTGAGGTTGCTGTACGTTTTGAAACCATATGTAAATTATTAGCTTTGACCTTAATACAAAATTGGCCTCTAGTAGGTAACCACAGTAATCCTAATGCTTTTACTGTGTTGGTGTTGGTACTGCTGAAATCTTTCAATAAGAGAGGATGATTTGCACACCATTTTTTTTTTCAAATAAAAGCCATGGCTTTCTAAAATTAAAATTAGGTCTTGCTGTATCGCAAGTGCAATATTGAGACTGTCTGAACCACTAAGGCCATCGTCTACGTAAAAATTGTGTTTGAATATTTGTGAGCCATATGGATAGTTTATGAAATTTTCATCTGCCAATTTTTGTAAACATCTTGTGGCAAGATACGGCGCTGCGCGTGTCTCATATGTAACCGTGTTGAGTTTGTAGTAACTAATGGGAAGCGATGGATCTTCTCTCCAAATAATTAACTGATATTTTTGATCATCGGGATGCATTACAATTTGCCTGTACATGTTTTCAATGTCAGTGGTAAAGACAAATTTTGGTAGTCGAAAACGCAGCAAAATAGAGAATAGTTCACTTTGCACAGTTGGCCCTGTATACATCAAATCATTTAACGAATGGCCTGATGATGTTTTTGCTGATGCGTCAAAGACGACCCTTAGTTTTGTTGTGGTACTATCTGGTTTGAAAATGCAATGGTGGGGAATAAAATATTTGGGGTCCAATACGGCATCAATATCAACCCTTTCCATATGTCCTAACTGTTCATATTCTTGCATAAATTTTATGTATTGAGCTCGTATGTCTTCCTTTTGCAGAAGTCGACGTTGGAGACTCATAATTCTGTTGTACGCCATTGTTTTGGATTCCCCCAATGCTGTTGGTTTTTCTCGAAAAGGGAGACTGACTACAAAGCGGCCATCTGCATGGGTGTTTACATGTTGGATAAAATGTGATTCACAATCTTTTTCTGACGGTGACAGACCTTTTTTGTTGTCTTCAATCTCGTCCATTTTCCAAAGATGTTCAATGGCTTCTTCGAGTGAGGTGTCTTCCAATATTGCACATGTTAGCGCTTCTAGAGGTTTAGACACTAGACTTTTTCCAACTGCTCCGCCTACAATCCAGCCCAATTGCGTGTTTTGGAGTGTTGGTAGGTTATCCCCAAGATGTATTGTTCCACTTTGAGTCAATCTATAGTAGAATTCTGCCCCAAGGAGCACATCTTTTCTTTCTTGTTGATCAAAATGAGGATCTGCTGAATCGATATTTTCAGGAATATTCCAATTTGAGATGTTAATGTACTGGTTGCGCTGGGATAATGCTTGGAAGTACATAAGCTTCCACCTTTGTTGAGAACTTGCGATCTCTGGATTTCAACTTAACATTTATGCGATATTTTGCTTTTTGTTGAGTTTCACCAATGCCGTCAAGGCCACCATCTCCCGATGGTGAGATAAACAACTTTTGGCAAAGGCGTTTGGAGACTATGTTTACTTGAGAGCCTGAGTCTAATACAGCTCTAAACTCCTCAGACATGCCATTTGATGCTGTCATGATGACTTTCGCCGTGGCCAACAAAACATAGTCCTGGTGTCCTGCACTAACATTGTTTGTTTCTGATGTGACTGCTACGACATTTGAAGTGGATGTCCTTCCACTTGATGTGTCCTGGCGGCCCGCAGAAACGTTGGATGATGATGTAGTGGCTGAAGTTACCTGATAGTTTGAATCTTTATTTTGCATAAAGGCTGATGGCCTTTTATGTTTTTGAATATTGTCATTCTTTTCTAAATGAAGCAGCGTATTGTATTTTTAGTATTTTTTTTGCAGTTACCAGCATTGCATATTTTTGAATTGTGTTCACTACCAAAACAGTTGACACATAAGTGTTGACGTTGAACCCAACGTAACCGTTCCTCTTCAGATAATTGCAGAAACTTGTTGCAATGGTATAGTTTATGATTATTGCTACTGCACAGTCTGCATGAGCTGTTATAATTGGACGAAAGTTAAGCTGAAACTGCCTTTTGGTTTCGGTTATAGATGGTAGGTCTTTCGGGTTTGCTAATGATTGCATGTACCTTATGTGCGTGTTTCTATCAAGTTTTTTGACCAGTATTTGTATGAGAATTGCATCCCATGATGATATATTAATATCCAAATTATTTAGTGCCAATAAACACTCCTTGGTGGTATCATGTAGGTCTCTAATTGACTGGGCTGATGACGTCACGGACTGTTGATTGAGTATTTTGTCCACCAAGTTGGCCACAAGAATTCTTTTATTGCTGTAACGTTCCTTTAACGTTTTCCAAGCAGCCGTATAATTTGAGTCAGAAAGGGAAAACTGACTGATTAGATATTCAGCTTCCACTGACAAGTTGCTCTTTAGATACCACATTTTTTGAATAGATGGTATCGGTTGTTTATCTACCATTTCAGAAAATAAATTGTGAAATTGGCGCCATTTTAAATAATTGCCATCAAATTTTGGAATCGTGAGCTTTGGCAGCTGTATTAAACTACCAATGTTTGAAACCGGTGCTACTCCATTTTGTGTATGGGCAACACCCCTCATTTGGTCAGCCTTAATAGCAAGATTGACCAACACTTGATGCATTTGATCGACTATTTTGTCATATTGATCCTGATCTAGCCCGTTGGCTACTGGATCTGTTAGTGTTTCGTGAGCTTCACCATGAAGCGTCTCGATTTGCTCCCAAGACCTCTTTAATGTGTCTATTTTTAATTCAAAATATTGTAGAGGTTGTTCTTCTGTAATTATAACTCCGTTTAATAAACGAATGAATGCTGATAGTTTGGCATTCAATTTTCTCATAATCCCGCAGGCGTTGCTAGGAACTTCTACGGAATCAATATCTCTTAAAGGTTTATCTCCTTCATGGATTAAGCTCGCAGTTATCGGATTTTGTTTTAGACGATTGGCTTCTTTTGCGAATAATTCCATGTATTTGGAGGCTACGCGTTTGATTTTTTCGTAATAGTCCGTAAAGAAGTACTCGAGCTTCATAGGTTCTTCGCATGTATCTCGAATCTTGGAATCCGTTTCCTGAAACTGATTCCAAGATTCCTGAAGACGCCGTAGCCGCTCCTCAAAATAGGAAGCCTTCCTTTCCGGTCTGCGGAATCCTTTTTGAAGTTTCGCACAATAGTCTGAATTGTTTCGTCAGTTTGATTTTGAAGATCCATTTTCCCAGATCGCTCTTTAGAAGTTCCCCGGTCTCCTGTACAAAAGCGAAATGATGAGGATAATTATCCATCGACATCCGCTACTACACGTTCTTTCCACAATTTCTCTACCCGTCTACAGTCCACCCCGTCTTCAACAGTTCTGTTAGGAACTACCCACGTAAATATAGAATTAGATCATGCCATTTTTTCTGTGAGAGCTCTGATAGACCCAGCGTCTCAAGCTACTTTCATCTCTCAAAAGTTGCAACGGAAGCTAGATCTTCCGACCTATTCGGCACCTGCTGCCACTATTGTGGGCCTTAATGGCGCAGTGGTAGCAAATTCTAGAAAAGTCTGCATTATTTCTCTGGGATCTCCTATTGATCCATCGTTTAAATTGACCACGGAAGCGTATGTCGTGGAAAAACTCACTGGTCAATTACCCTCATGCTCGTTGGCGAAGAATGCTGATTTTAGCGCACCCGAACTCCCGTTATCAGATTTTAAATACACCCACATGGATTTGCTATTGGGTGGAAATGTATACTCCCGAATAATGCTTTCTGGAGTTCGTAAAGACCCCAAAAACCCTCTGATCACCCAACGAACCGTTTTCGGTTGGATTGTGACTGGCAAAATAAGTCAGTCAAACTTCCATTTAATTCCAAATTCCCTATGGACTTGAGTCTTGGTTCATCTTATAGAGGTGCATTTGCTCAAAATGTGAGATCTGATTGCTACAGAGCCCCGAGATTAAAACCTAATAGGAGGAAGTTATTGGGAATGCCCTTCCCTAGACCACCCGCCGACCATGAGTCTATTTTATTCTCCTCCTAACCCAGTTTTTATTTACCCCATCATGCCGTTTTTTAAGTCACATCATTCATTTTCTTTTTCCTTTTTGAGCTATCCGAATATTCATTAGTTTCCTAATTTTTGAAATTGGCAGACGCCAGCACCGCTAAAAGACTGGGTTTATGTTGGAATGCAAGCATTGATGCATTTGCTTCAAGTCAGCTCCAACGCCCTATTTCTCTATAGTCACAAAACGTTCTGTCTTGTCTCAAATAGCCAAAGCTATTTGACCACGTTGGGTGAGTGGCACCTAAAATCGCGTTTGCTAGGATTATTATGCGACAAATTTGTAAAGGCAGAACAGATTGTGACGAATGTTTCGAACCCATGACGTTTAACAGATGGCTTGAGTTTGTCGATGATTATTCGTACATCGACAGGATTAACATCCGCCGTTGGGTTAATTTTAACCCTCAGCGTGAAGTACTTCATGCAATTTGTGATGCTTCTGAGAAAGCATATGCTGCCATTCTGTATAGTAGAGTCCTAACCCCGTCTGGTGAATTTGTCACCCACTTACTCGCTGCCAAAATAAAAGTTGTGTCTGTAGAAGTGTAAACTTTACCCCGTTTAGAGCTCTGCGATGCAACTCTATTGGCAAAAAATGGCATTTTCACCTCGTAAGAAGCTGAATCTTACCACATTGGAAGCCTTTGTGGGACAGATTCGACTATCGTTCTGTCCTGGCTTCAAAAACCCCCGTGCCATTGGACAACTTTTGTGGCATATCGAGTACCGTTTATCGTGGACCAGGTAGGCACTGACAATTGGAATCATGTGGAATCTCTACATGAAGTTGATACCCTATGATGACAGTTTTTTACTCGTCAGAACACTCAACCCAGAAATTTTGTTGTTGTCGATCATGTTGTTATATGTTATGACAATTAACCCCATAACGATCGAAAATTTAGTCGAATCCAACGGGTTTATTTTGGCCCTGATTCGAAGTGCGAGTGGTCGAAATTCGAACTGCCAATGGCGTTCTAACTAATAGCAAAATTAATTCGTTTTCTTGTTTTTCTCTGTGGTGTGTTTGTCGTTTTCATTTACAGATAATCTAATACCCCGTGGACTATCTGTCGAATGCCCTACTATTTACAACCTCGATGTGATTATAGTTGATTCCAGCCCAAGAAGAAGAGCACAACCCACAACCAGGCTATCATGTTTAGTGTCAACAAAATCTATATTTTTTATATTTACCATTATTTTCTTTTCTGCTCACAATTATACTATAAATCCATTATGTATATCCCGAAATGTTAATTTGAACTCTGGCCAGGTGAATTCTCGGTCCTCTTGTTGCAATGTTGCAAGGGGGGCGGGATGTTCACGCTGGCCACCCTACCTTTAAGTCTTAGATATCAGTTTAGTTTAAGTGTATAAACCAACCCTGTGTTAATATGAATTTATTGTGAATTGTGAAATATAAACGAAAGGAGATCAATACCCGATCAACCCCAACCCGAAAGGTACGTTTTGTTGTACTTAATAAATAATATTTGAATAGAAAACTAATACATTTGTATTTTTATTTACCCCAACTCTCGCCAAATATTTTATTTTCTTCGTTCCCATCTCACTTTGTAATATGACAAATTTTAAAATTTTTCGTAATTTCTCTGGGTTTTTTATATTTATAACAGTCTTGAAGGACTTGCTTTGTGTTCTCGGGCACTGAACGATGTGCCTATTGTGCTCGTTTGTTATAATTTCTATTTGACCATCTGGGTTGAAGATGCCAGTCTCGAATTTATTTGGGTACCGGAACTTCACAGATGGGTAGTTTGTTATGAGGAGATGTTGAATTCGACCTAACGTATGTAAGTCGCAATGAATAAACTTAACAACCTGCGGATTTACACAACCTTTTCTACATTCAGCGCCTTCTGTAAGAACAATTTGGTTCCTGAAACAGTTAATCGGATTTTCGACAGTGGGGATAACTTCAGTAAGCGAAATTTCGCTTCCGCCTGCCTGGAGTGAAGATGTAGATCCAGAATATTCCACAATTGTCATTATCAGGTTTATAAAAAAGTTTAGAGAATATTCCTCGATGAGGGCTATCCACCGTTTCAATTTTGAATTTCGATTTTTGTCGGAAGTTGTAAATGTGAGGGGTTGGTAGTTAGTAAATATATTTAGGTTGTTAACCCCATAGAGATAATGCTTAAGGCTTCTTAAAGCCCACACGATAGCGAGAAATTCGTGCTCGTTCGTGGCATAGTTTTTCTCAGTAGTGGACAAAGTTTTAGATATCATTGTGATAGGACATCGATTCTGCGAAAGGACCGCTCCAATTGCATGGGACGGAGCGTCCGTTGTGAGATCAAAGGGTTTTTCAAAGTTTGGATAAAAGAGATTGACATCTTCAGAGGATAGAATTATCTTTAACTTTTTGAAAGTTCTTTAGAGGATAGGATTTTCTTTAACTTTTTGAAAGTTGACGTCTTTATCTAAATCTATTTTGATGTGATTTCAATGTTTAGTATCGACATGTCCATTTTCGGCTCGTAAAAATCTAGTAAGCGGCTACGCGATGGCTGCATAGTCCTTGACGAACCTTCTGTAATACATACATACACACATAATTGGTCATTACAACCCTTCAGTCAGGATTACGACCTAGTTTCTTACACCACTTATGTTGTGTGTGTTAATTTTTTTATACATGAGTGGCGGGACCTACAGGTTAAAGTCGACTCCGAACGACAGATTTTTGAGAAACTTTTCATATTTTGTTTTTTGTATTTTACTTTTTGTATTTTGTTTTGATGCCTGGCCTGGGGCTCGAACCCTGGCTTTACGTCTAATAAGCCAACACACTACCTACTAGACTACGGCGGAATTCGGGATTTCGTAATTTTCTCTTAACAACAAAAAATTTAAAAAAAATGTTTTATTAAAAAATAACATTCATTTTTAATCCTTATCATAATTACATGATTATAAGAACAAAACAAAAAGTAACAAAAAAGCGCAAATTAACAAAAATAATAATAATACTATATAAATACATCAATACATTAATCAAGAAACAAATTTGTACCCTTTAAAAAGACAATTTGGAGTCCAAAATATAGTAAATATATATAAATATATATATGTATATTACTTATACATAAGTTTAACGCCATCAGCAAATAAAGCTATATTGCTTTGTCGAATAGCTTTGTATTTCGATCTCGTTTTGTTGCAAATATTGCTTTGCTTACGATGAATCAAATATAAATTTTTTATTGTCCAATAACGTCAAGTTTTAGTAAAAATGAAAACTGATTAGTCTTGTCAAACAAAATCCTAAAAAACTCTATACAGACCGGGCAATTTATACTGAGCTAATATGTTTACCTCTCAACGATGTCCTTTCCATTCACTAGGCCTGATCAATATCCATTCTCAAATTTAGATTGAAAATTAAAATTATTATAGTATTATAAAGAAAATTTTTTATGATGACTTAATTCCAATAATTTAACTCCTGAACAGATTCAAATTGTCAGCAATTCAACAAATTCCATGCCATAGTGTTTGGCTTGTAGGACTTCTTTAATGTAAAAAAAGAAGTTATGAAACATAATGAGTGCAAACATAAAAGGTTTTGGAACTAGTTCTGAATTGGTCACTGCAACTCTTTAGTCGGGATTACAACCTAGCTTCTCACGCCACCCATGTTGAGTATCTTAATTTTATCCATGATTGGCGGGACCTACTGTTTAATGTCTCCGAACGACAGATTTGAGAAACTCTTCATTGAAATTTTATTTTTTCGGAAGCAGTTGTAAGAAATATTTTTTCATATTTCGTTTTGTTCGAGATGTCTGAGCCAGGGCTGTAAACTTCGTTTACTAAAAACAGTTAAGAGCAGCCGTGGTAAAGAAATGAAACATTCAAAAAATTGTTGTTAACAAATAGTAGAAAAGAAGTCATACGTACTTGTGTAAACGGTAAATAAATAAATAATATATGATTAAAAAACAAAAGCCGTATTTGTTTTCAAATAAATTATAAAAATGATTTATGATTGATAAATCATAGAAATGATTTATTTGAATTTATTCAAAAAAAATCTGAAGCCTGAATATAAAAAGAAGAAATTTTTGTTGAATTGAAAAATGGGAATGAACCAAATAACGAAACGCATATGTACGTAAATTATGCTAAGCGGGTTATTCTAAGGAATGTTAATTCTTAAAATTTTTTGGTTATATAAACTATGGCTTTTATCAAACTAAAAGAATCTGCAGTAGGATTGAAACTAAATACAAATATATATTTTATTTGGTTGATCAAGCAAACGTGAGAATTCATACATATTATATGGCACAAACCAATACTCGTTTTGTTTTGACTAACTGGGAAAATTAATTTTATTATTTCATACTGAGCATGGTATTTAAATTTGACATCCTGCAACCATCTCAGACATACTGTCAGCATTACTACTACGATTTTATCAACAGCGGGAACAGCTTAAAGATGAAGCACTGTACAAATATCCAGAACCAGACCGAAATAACAGCGATTAAATGCGATATGTCCGCCTTAGACAAGAAACACAGCTAGCGATCATACAGCTAACAAGTGCCAATCATTCTTTGACATCAGAGACTATGGCAAAAGTAATCACGTTAACTTTGCCTACAATCACCATCCCCACATTCGATGGTAATTACATGAAATGGCTTCAATATTCGGATCTGTTCAAATGAATTATTCATAAACAACAAATGTCTGATGCTCATAAGATATGATATCTAAGAACTAACGTTGTTGGCAAAGCGGCCAATCTAATCAATCATCTTGCAATCACCGATAAAAGTTATCAATCGGAGTGGAAATTGCTAAAAGATCGGCACAATAACAAAATATTAATTGTGGCTACTAGAGTTCAAGGGTTACTGATCTGTAACATTAGGTTCCATCAATAGATTACACGACACGAGAAAGGAGTGCTTGGCAGTTCTTGCTAACATGGGCCGCCAGACAAAGCATTGGGATCCACTCCTAATGCACCTGTTAGTGAAAAAGTTGGGCAAAAGAGTTCATACTCAATATGAACAGTCGATCCCCAATCCAAAGGAGCTTCAGCTATTCGCCAACTTCATTAAATTTTTAGAGAACTATTTTTATACACTGGAAGCTTCTGGGTACAAGGATACCCAACTTAATCACGAAATGCGTCTTTCAACCAAACCCTGTATCACTTCAGGTCGACGCCAAAAAGTGGAAAAAACACCATACCTTGGTTCATATGGAACAAACCTACTAGGTGAGGTCTATAACGTCTAAAAAGAAATGTAAATCTTTTAATAAATCAACTAATCTAAGCAAAAGAGATCGCAAAATTTCGACAGAATCAATCAGCAAAACAAGCGACATCTCTTGTCACCACACCAGAGTAGTGTGTTTATGTAGCTTCTGGGGCAGTTTTTCCATACAAATTTGGGATTAAGCATAGTTGTAAAACAGTAAAAACGTTGCAGATTTGTTTGCGATCGGTTTATAAGTTTGTAACTTTTAATGTGTGTGTGTGTGTGTGTGTTAAAATTTGGGAGCATTCATATATGGAAAAGAATTAAATCATTTTCATTTTAAATTTTTCCATATAAATTTGGGATCATGCCTGCTTCTTCTTGTTCCTTTTCTTTGTATTGCTTTGCAAACGAATGATTGGACGAACAGAATGAGTGTGTGCACGTGCATAAGATTAATAAGAATATTTTTTAATGTAAACAAATAAAGAATTTTGGATGTGGTTTTGTTTAATTAATTTTATTTTGTTAGTGCGATATATTTCCGTTATGTGTGTTTTTTTTTTCACTTTGTTATAAACAATAACAGCGCGACTCCTGTCACTCATAAAATTAACACACACAGCATCAGTGGTGTGAGAAGCTAGGTCGTAATCCTGACTAAAAAGTTGTAATGACCAATTATGTTATGTAATATGGCAATGAGTCCTGTAAACCATTTTTTTACGCTGAGGAGGAGTAAATGTACCTAACCGCACCATAGGGGAAGTAGTCACTATCCCCCGTGTGTGGGGCCCTCACCTACTAAATCGCCCCCTCCTCTTTTGGACTCTTTGTGCCCACTCCGGAACTACTGTGGTATTACTTCGAAGTGGAGTCCGTCTGGCCATTTGGCCCCTTCATATCCATATCCGCGTCCGGATTGCGCAACAAAATACGAGAAGGTCTCTAAACAGCCATTCTAATTATCTCATCCAAGTCAATCTTCTTTGATTTCAGTAAGGCCTCAGTGTAACTGGCTATGCTGTTCCAATTCTCCTCGTTGTTCAGAATTACATCGCAGAAGTTCTCGGCAGTACAGACGCCGACTTTGGCCTCAAGATTCCTTCTTTCCGATCTCCATCTCTCACAATGAAAGAAAGTGTGTTACGCGTCATCAATCGACGCATCATCATAGATGCAATTTGGTCCTGTCATCTTCTCCATTTTAAACAGGTACTTCCAAAAGTAACCGTGTGCGGATAACACTTGTTTTAAATAGCAGTTAACCTCACCAAATTTCCTCTCTATCCAGCGGGTAATATCTGGTAGAAGTTTTGCCGTCCATCTGACACTCGTCTCAGTATTCCATTTCTATTGCCAGTGTTGTATGGTTCGCTTTCTGGCGTCGTCGACATTTACTGTATCTCCGTGCACATTTTTAGTCTCCCACACTTTCTTCCGTTCGCTTGCTTGTAGACCTATAGGTATCACTGATTACCTGTATTGCTGACTTGGATACAGTTCTATACGCCGATGCCACTCTAAGTGCAGCGGTTCGTTGTACCGATGATAAAATTTTCATCCTACAGTCGACTTTCAATGCCTCTGCCCAGATCTCACTGCCGTATAGCAGAATAAAGTCCGTTATTGCCATCATCAATCTGCGTCTGCTCTGTACAGGACCACCAGTATTGGCCATAAGCCTGCTAAGTAAGGAGGTAACCTTAGCGGCTTTGGTTGCAGCGTGTTGTATCTGAGCCCAGAACGTCATTTTAATGTCCAGTCGAATAACAAGATAGTTGAATACTTTCCGTGTCGTCAGAGTGGTGTCGCATATCGTAACGTCGACTTCCGGCGGTATACGCTCGTAAGAAGTATCAACTCCGTCTTCTCCGTTGCGAATTTGAGTCCTCTGTCCTCGAGCCATGACTTCGTTCTTATTATCACCTGGTTGACCTTTCTTTTAGCCTCTTCGACATTCCGAGCCACAATTATGGCCGCATAATTCATCTACTCTTTGCCCGTGGTCTGCAAAGATGTTGGTGATAGTTTGACAATCCAGTTCAGGAAGGTGATAATTTGTCCCTAGTTTCTTCATCACTATTTTGTATCCCAAGCCCCATGGGTTATTATTTAGATCTGCTCATAGCTCCTCCCATTTTAATTTCTTGCTCCGGCTAATGGCAGCCTTTAGCTCTTTGCTTGCCATCTTAAAACCTGCAGTTTCATCCAAAGCAGCACCATTTAGTTTTGCTCGAGTAAGAATTCGTCTCATTCGCAAGCATTTTCGTCGTAGTTCCGCTATTTCATCTGTCCACCAATAAGCTGTTGTTCTCCTTCCCCTTGTCGACAGTTTCGGCATAATGCAGTCCACCAAACCTAAGTTATTCCCGTTTCATGGGGTCCGACCAATATTCTCGTCTATTGTTTCTATGAGTGTCTGCGTGTTAATTTTTGCCACATTCCATTTCAGATTACTACACTTTTCGTCCTCAGGTTTTGTCCATTCATAATCATCATACGAAACATAATGTATTGATGGTCGCTACCAGTGAATTCCTCAAGAACTTTCCAGTCCGTAAGAGCGGTCGAAAGATCTTCCGAAACTAGTGTCACATCGGGAGTCGTACCAATACACCCTGGTCTCCGAAAAGTGGTGGATGGATTTGCCACCAAAAGACCTAGTCTGGCTGCCATGTCCAAAACTCGTCTTCCTCTGGAATTTGTTGTTGACATACCCCACTCAGATGCTCTAGAGTTGAAATCTCCCGCAATTATCAAATGTCCTCCTATTTCTCGTGAATTATCCTCTATGCGATCAAGCTTCGTCTGGAATTCCTGGATCGAATCATTCGGTGTTAAATAGCAACTTACCAAAGTAAATTGGTTGGATTTCAAATAGGTGAAACCAGGGCCCGAACCGTTTTCTGCCGCTACAAATTTACTTTTTCCCGGCAGCCATACTGCTGTAGTTCCTGTTTCGTCCTCCAACCAGGTAGAGCGGGATGTGCGTCCGTATTGTTCACTGATGATAACTGCGTCGATGTCTTTTTCGGCTACAATCTGTTCTAAGAGTGCGTCTGCCGTTCTGCTCCTGTGCATGTTTGCCTGAAGTATTTTCATGTCTGCGCTGCACTAGACTCCGGACATTGCCTAGAACCAGGAAGATGGTCCAAAGATTTGTGCCCCGCATCCACACATAGACAACACTTGGTTGGATTTGCGCATTCTCTAATTCTCTGACCCGCCTTGCCACTCTTTAAACATAAGCCCGTTCTGTCTGGTTCCATGCAGCATGCCCTTCTGTGACCTACAGTCAGACATCGGAAGCAACGTTTTTCACTGACCCAGGGTCGGATCTCAGCCTGTATCCAGGCAATTCTTATCTTTCCTATTTTCAGCAAAATGGCCGCACTCTCAGCAGCAAAAGTCACAAATGCTCGTACTTGCTCCTTACTGTTAGGAGTCGTCATTCTTATGCGCATTTCCTCACCAGAGTTATCGTTTCTTTACTGCGTTCTCTACTTCCTCTCTTTCCGTAATGGAGTCCAGGTCACGAATCTCCAGTGTTGTCGTAACTGAAGCCGCTTGTTGAACAGTGGTCCTCACTTCCTCCACAAATATGGTTTGAATTTTCTCCCCTCTGTTGAACTCCAGTAAGAGTGCGCCTGTGCGCGTTTTGCGTATGCCCTTTACTTTCGGGGCATCGTTTGGCTGCATCTTGGTGCGCAGATTTTTAAGTACGTCTGCGTAACTTTTTCCTTCGGCTGGTTTAATAAACAATGCTTCTGGCTTTGATCTATTAGAGCGAAGTCGCTTCCCTTCTTTTTCCTTGTTGGCTCTAGCGACCGGTTTCTCTACTATTTCAGGCTTCTTACCACGTTTTTTCTGTACCAGCTGCCACTCATTTGGCTCTTTTTCCCTTATCTTCTTACCAGTAACCAGAGTGCTCTCAGCAGGACTTGTGGCTATCCTCTTTCCTCTAGTCAGTGAGGTTCTCGTCTCAATGGCAGCCCTGTGTTCAATTGTCCTTACTTCGGTTGTTGCTGTTGAAATTTGCGCATTTCGCTCTTCCTCGGCCGCTTTCCAGCTTTTCCTATACCTTTCCATCACGTCGAACTGCTGTTCAATTTCCGAGACTCCGTTTTTTATGTCATTACTGACCCTTCCTTGCCGAATCATTGCGACCTTAATTTTCCGAATGATTTCTCGGCACTGAGCGAGGCTTTCCTCCTCCAATGTTCTCATCTTGTGTATAAGTTCCAAGCGAGGAAAACTGTCTCGTCACGGCGCTTCAGCGGCTTTAGTTCCACATTCCGTCGTGGTACCTATTACCGTCTCCACTACTATCTCCTTCGTTTTAGTTGACTCGTCCAAAAGTATACTTTGCTCCGTAGCCGTATTCTTAAAAGGATCATTTCCTTTGAAATGTTCCAAGTCCTTAAACTCTACGTTTTACAGGGCACAGTCTTGGCAAATTAAGGTATCCGACGATCTTGCAGTGCTACAAAATACAATCCTAAGATGCATAGTATAAGGAAGGGTTTTAGGAAACATGAAGAAATTGAACGCACAGAACAATAATTGTCTCTATATGACACAAACTGTGAAGCACATTTTAATCAGCATACGACGACTGAAATAACGTGCGTTTTTTTAATTTTTATTTTGTAAGTAGGGGTTGAAAGCAAAAGCACCAAACTTCCAGAGAGAATTGGGATTATATTTGCCCGACGTAATTATAATTAAGGTTAATTGGGGAAAAAAAGATAAGAATTAGCAATTCTTCTTTTTAATATTGGCAAAATGTTGAGAAATCGTACCTTTTGTATTGTACCAATGGATTCTTACTAAATGGACTGAGAGTGTGTGCGTTCGATGTTTAAAATTCAATATATTTTTTGAGATATATGTAAAGGTACAGTAAGTGATAATTTTAGTTTCAAGTGGAAAGAAAGAGTGATTTTACAAAAGGATTTTATCCTTTAAGCCGTTACATGCATATACCGAAAAAGTAGAATCAGTGTAGTTGATTGTGACAAGTTACAGAAGAAAACGCATAGAATGCATCCAGTAGGTTTACTTTCTACTTTTCTATGCGAATCATGCAGTGTTGGAAAAAGTCAGCAGTTTTTTAAACTTAGTCTGCCAAATTATATACTATTGTGAATGGTTTTTATAAATACAGGTAGGCCTCGCTTAGCACGTGCTCTTTTTAACACGGCCTCGGTCTAACGCGTTTCACATTTTGGTTCACATTTTCGGTTAACACTAAAAAAGCCTCGTTTGTGCGCGGTTTACAAAAACCATTCTGCACATAAATATTTAAGTGCTTTGTTTTTTGGAAAAAAATGCCGGATAAAGCTTTTATATCGAAAAACGCAAAAAACTGTCCTGGACGTAAGGTATTAAAAGATCGAATAACTCTTCTTCTGTGTGGAAATGCATCCGGTGATTGTTTGGTCAAACCAATGCTGGTTTACAAGTCAGCTAATCCTCGTGCGCTGAAAGGTGTAGATAAGACTACCCTTCCTGTTTACTGGAGAGCAAATCAAAAGGCTTGGGTTACCGAAGAAGTTTTTAAAGGCTGGTTTAACAACTGTTTTGCGCCAGAACTGGAAAAATACTTGAAAAAGACAAATTTAGATTTTAAAGTATTGTTGCTATTGGATAATGCTCCAGGTCATCCCCAAAACCTAACCCATCCGAATATTAAAATCATGTTTTTTCCACCCAACACCACATCATTGCTGCAACCAATGGATCAAGGCATAATTTATACTTTTAAAATGTACTACGTACGGCGTTCCTTACAGTGGATTTTAAATCTAACAGAATCTAAGTCAACTGATGTAGTAAACGCTTGGAAATGTTTTTCTATAAAAGACTGCATACAGATAATATCACAATCTTTAAAAGAACTAAACAAATCAACTCTAAGCGGATGTTGGAAAAAAATGTTGCCATTAGATGTGGAAAATGAACCATAAGTCAACCTGCTAGAAGCCGCAACTGCCGAGATTTTAAATCTTGCGCATTCAATCCAAGGTGAAGGTTTTAGTGACATAACTTCTAAAGACATTCAAACTTTGTTTAGTGATCCAGAGTTAGAAGAATCGGAGCTGATAGAAATAGTAAAACGGGCAGAAAGTAATGAAAAGGAAAATTATGACAGCAGTGACAATGATGATGAGGCTGAAGGCAATGATTTAACACTACAAAATTTAAAGACTGTATTTGTATTGGCTAAAAATTTAGAATGATTTTTATTAAACTGCGATACAACTTTTGAACGTCGAACAAAATTTAAAAGAGATCTTGAACAATGTTTGTTACCATACAAAGAACTTTACAAAAATCTTTCTAATGATCAGACAAAGATAACAGATTTTTTTAAAGAAAAAAGTAACAACATTGAATCACTACAAAAGCGTCCACGTCGGATAGATCTATCCAGTGATGAAGATTAAATTTTATGATTATGTATTTTTATTTTTTTTAATATTACTGTCGTGAAATATTTTTTTTAACATTTTATTATTAACTTAATTGAATGTAATATTTTTGTTTTTATGCGTAGATATGGATTAACATGTATGTATATATCATTAAAAAAAATTAAAATTAATAAAATTTGCTTTTTTGAAAACCATGGAACGTAACCCCTCTTTTTGTATTGGTTTCTTGTATCGCTTAACACGATTTTGCTTAACACGGTATTTTCATGGAACGTAACCCCCGTGTTCAACGAGACCTACCTGTATGTTTAAATAGTTCATTACTATTTTCGCATTTTTCTTTTTGCATTACAAAAATATTAATAAAAACATATTTCATAATAAAATTTATTACTAATTTAAGAGGAAAATACATTAAAATACATTTTTTAACACATTTCTTTCATGAACAAAATATGTATTGTATTGATTGTTTATATGTATATATGATTGTTTTTATGTACTGAGTGTCATTTTTTTGAATTTATTAATTTGTAAACAAGAAAAATGGAGGATAAATTAACTGAAAACATTCGTCTTGTGTTCTTTTGAGGATTTTCGTAGGCCTTAACAGCACAAAATATCACATATGTAAACTCATACATTTGTAATTAATGCCATAAATTCTTTTAAGCATACAATTTGATTTTAAATTTTTCCCAAAAATGTTCTTGTTCGCTTGTTTGTTGTTTACTCCAACAGATGATCAAAACAAAAAACCAGTCGCATAAAACGCATTGTGTGTAACTTGCAATAAAAACGGCATAGAATGCAAGAATCATGTAACGCATGAAACGGATGGTATGGACTTTCGGCTTTAGGAAAATTCAAAAATTATGTATACAGATAATAAAGATACATTTAGTACTTATAAACTAGTGTTGGTAAACGTGTATATTAAAATTCAGTTATCTAATTCACAATTATAAGAAAGTTTGAAATTCATTTATAAATTTATAATAACGAAAAAGTTTAAAATTCAGTTTTAAAATTCACAACAATAAAAAGGATTATTCGTCAAAATGTTATTTGGACAACGTCTATTCTGTACCGAACCACCTGCATTAGGAGATTTGCCCAGCATTGCTTTCAACCAATTTCTATGACTAGAAAGTCGATTAGCGAAAGATTCATCTATCAGAGAACAATACATAATGCTCTTGGATGAATGTAAAGCTTAGGGACATATGTCAATCTCGACTTATCCCAACAGGAAGCAAATTACACAAAATCATTATTACGGCCGTAGCTACCCAGATGTGATCAGTTTAAAATCAAGATCAGAAATGAAGTAAAGGCACTTCAGATTTAGAAAAATTTCGTCCCGCTTGGCTTTTTGCCGCTGTAGTTGTCAGGTAAAAAAGTTTTGCTCTGGAATTGAAGACATTGAATCTTTCCAGCGAAGTTTGACTCATGTTGGCGCAATTTTCGAAGTACCCTTTGTTACAGGCAAAACTCAACAAAGTTTTTTTAGCGCCTCACTATTACTTAACTTTTCTTTTTATTAAATTCAATATTATTTTTATTTAAATATTTTTCACAAGTAAAAGCGAGAAGCGCTTTAAAACTATTTTGTGTGATTAAAAACAGGAGTGGCATTATTGCCTAAATTTTAATAAGAACAAACTTGAAGAAAATTGGCTACGTGGCCTTTGTTACTTCACCGTTATTTCTTTTTGCAATAAATATTGTTTTCAACATAAATATGTATACAACTAATAAAGATAAAAGAAAATATGAATAATGATCATTAACCATTCACATATGCATAAACATATAAACATCAATATACATATTTGTATATTAGTAAATAATTTAAAACGAGACAGATATTTAAATGATTGGAGTCGACAATTATTTAGCCGCAACAGTTCCCTCCTCCGTAAACGAGGTCGATGGGTTGAGTTTACCTTCAAAGGCACCAGAAACGTAAAAAACTGCTAATTTGGCCACTGGTCTCTGCAAAATACCACTCTTGGTTTTGATTGTTGCCCTGCGAACTTGGCCATCTTTTGCTACCGCAGTATCAATCACCATCCCTTTGGGCCAACTATTTCTGGGTAGGTCTGGGTCGACAATAACGACTACATCTCCTGGTTTAATGGGTGGTTGTTTGGTGAACCATTTGCTTCTTCGTGAGATAATGGGTACGTATTCTTTCAGCCATCTTCGCCAAAACTGATCAGCAAACTCCTGCGTTTTGTACCATCTCTTTTGAAGGTCCATACCTTCGTTTACAATTGATTTGTAGCCATCTGATGAGCCAATTAGAAGGTGGTTGGGCGTGAGAGCTTCATCATCGCTGTTCTCAATCGAAACAAAGGTTAATGGGCGACAATTTATTGTGAACTCAGCTTAACACAATGCATTTTTCAAACTCTCATCAGTAAACTTCATTGTTGGACAAATGCTGTAAATGGCCGATTTAACAGATTTTACTAATCTCTCCCAAGCACCGCCCATGTGTGGTGCCGCGGGTGGATTAAACTTCCACTTGATTTGATCAAAAGTTATTTGGAGTGTAGATACGTTTATGTTTTTAAATTGACAGCATAGGATCTTTTCTGCAGCTTTAAAATTAGTTCCGTTGTCGGAATATATATCTTTAGGGGTACCACGTCTTGAAATAAAATTTCTAACAGTCATTACGCAAGAGCTGGTGTCTAAACTATGTGCAATTTCTATATGTACGGCGCGTACTGTCAGACAAGTAAATATTACACCCCACCTCTTCTCACATCTTCTGCCGACTGCTACATTTATAGGGCCGAAATAATCCACACCCACGTAGGTAAATGGTCGCTCGAATGCAGCTAGCCTTGCTGATGGTAATGCAGCCATTTGCGGAACCTGTGGTGTGGCACTGTTGATTTTACACCACTGACACATTCCTCGCACTTTTCGGAATAAAACTCGTAATTTTGATATATAAAAATGAGACCTTATTTCATTAAGGGCAGTTTCGTGGGACTGATGACGAAATTTTTCATGAAAATGGCGAACTAATAAAAATGTAGTGAGCAGTAGGCAAAACGATAACGTCTTCATGGTTATTAAGGAATTCTGCTATTCCGCGGCTTCTGATAACACCATTTTTATCTATGTATATGTTTAGGGAAATTAGTTTACTACCGATAGGTATAGGTTTACCTTGTGCTAAACAATGAATTTCTTCTCCATATTCGCTATTTTGTGCGTATTTAAACAAAAACATCTGAGCCATTTCAATTATGGTGAAGTCGACCTCTATATACTTTTTGATCGTTTTGTGTTTTGAGAATTCCTTAAGATGTAGACAGTACAGAAAAAAGGTTGCAACGGCGCGATATAACCGTTTCCAATTTGAAAAATATTCAACATTCACTTTTGTTATTCCTATGCTTTTAATCTCCAAGTTGCAGCGTTTTATTTCTGTTACATCAATTGTTCCAAAATCATCACAGTAAGGCCACTCAACCGGATCAGCGCGTAAAAATTCTGGACCGTCATACCACATCGGTATATTGGATAGAGCAGGTACCTTCGTAGCAAGGTCAGCGGGATTTTGCTTTGACGGAACCCATTTCCACTGCTTGATATTCGTAGACTCGAGAATCTCAGCCACACGATGCATGACGAATTGATGGAACCTCTTAGGGTCCATTTGCAGCCACTTCAGAATAGTCTTTGAATCACTCCACCAAAACTGAGAATCGATTTTAATTTGAGGCACTAATATGGTTTTTTGGCCAGTCTTGTGCCAAGTAAAGCAGCCTGCAACTCGAGCCTTGGAATTGAGAGTGGCTTCAACGGCGCCACTTTGCTCTTGGCAGCGACTAGAGAGACGGTAATGACGTCATTTTTCCTAACACGTAGGTAACATACGGCAGCGTAAGCATTTTCGCCGGCATCAACGAAAGTATGCAGTTGGACATCGTCAGCGGCTTCCATTAGTGAGGAGTTGCATCTGGGAATTCTGATGGCCGTTATCTTTGGAATAGAGGATTTCCATTAACACCAGCTTTTGTTTAAATCGTCTGTCAACTCCTCGTCCCATGCTATACCAGATCGCCATATATCTTGGATTAGTATTTTTAAGCCTATGGTGTAGCAGGATACAAATCCCAGAGGATCAAATATGGACATCAACACTTGGAGCGTTTCACGTTTGGTTGGTTTTAGGCACTCATTAAAGACATCTCATTTTATTAGGATTCCAATACAAACCTAATATTTTTGTAGTTGATCCCCAATCTTGCATCGTCATCTCAGGTAGGTTGTTGTTGTCGCTTAAATGCTTTAACACGGGTTCGGAATTGGATGTCCAGTTATGCATTTTAAAGCCACCAGCTTTGAATTTCTTTTACCTGAATTGCTAATTCTATGGCTTTTAGTTCATCTGGAGCGCTGTCAATGAAATCGTCGACATAGTGATTTTGTTGTATGGCTTCAACCGCACGAGGATATTTATCTTTGAAGATGTCTGCGTTTTTGTCGCGTACGTAGTGAGCAATGCAAGGAGCACAACTGATGCCGAAAGTTAAAGCTCGCATTACAAAAATAGCTTGTTGTGCGTCATTGGCATTTTCATCATATCACAGGAATCGCTGCGCATGCATATCACTCTTTATTACGTTCACCCTGTGAAACATCTCCAAAATGTCGCCGCATATAGCAATTTTTCCAATACGAAATTTAAGTAGGATTTCCATCAAAGGCTTTAGAAGATCCGGCCCAGGCATCATGAAGTCATTTAACGACACACCATTGGATTTCGCCGCCGCATCCCAAACTAGCCTGACCTTACCCGGTTTGTTGGTGTTGGTGACCACGAATATTGGCAAGTACCACGTTTTGTCACAATGCACCTCTAATTCCTTTGGAGTAAGTTTTTTGGCATATCCTTTTAATAGAATATTATCAATTTGACTTTGTACAGTTGTTTTTAAAGATGGATTTTTCCTAAATTTATTTTGAAGACACTGCAAGCGACTTAAAGCTGTACTGTAACTATCAGGCAAGCGAACGTTTTTATTACGCCATAGTAAACTAACCTCATAGCGATCGTCAACCTTTTTTGTTGTATTTTCCAAAATAGCCATAGCTCGCTTGTCGTCATAGGAAAGCAGCAGTTTTTCTTTACACGATTCTACGCAGAAGTATTCTTTTACCATATTATGAAGCTCGTTGTATTTTTGTTGACAATCACACGCATGTATATTTATACGATATTCTTTGGTGCTCTTAGTGCCAAAGCCCTGCAACGTCCACCCTAGTCTTGTCTTGGAAGCGATAGGTTGATTCCACAGACCCTCACGTATCTTAAGAGGAATAGCAAGATTCCAGTTATCAGCCCCAATTAAAATTACAGGAGTAGCGTTTTCGTACGATTGTATCGGTAAATTTGCCAAATACGGGAATACCTTTGAAATTTTGCATACATCGATGGTCTGAGAGGAAAGGCCTAAATTGCTCACTGTATGGACATCATTCAGCTGGAATTTTTTACTGTTAGCGACACTCGATATGGTAATGTTAGCCTTCACAGAGTCACTTTCTTGACGAGTTGTGTCGCCAGTCCACCTCAGACAAAGGGGGTCGCTTTCACCTTTTAGGCCCAATTCATCAAAAACAGTTTTCTCAATAAGTGTCACTGCCGAACCTTCGCCTAGAAAAGCGAAAACTTTTTTTATTTTAGTTGACGAATGTATATTTACAGGTATTATGCGAAATAATGGTTGAGATTCATCATACTGTTGCTGTGCGCATTTACTACCGAGTTTTGTTGATTAGAAGAATTTATGTCATTGCTTGGTTCAGCGCTCACTTTTTTGTGCAGCAATGGGTTATGTTTATACTTACAACCATCTACACCGCATTCTTTGTTGGAGTTGCACTTACGTCTATGTCTTCCCAAGCATTGACGACACAAATTTTTAGTCTTTACGCATTCCCACTTGCGATTGAGTGACATATTTTTAAACACATCACATTGAACTACTTTATGGATACCATCATTGCATACTAAACATGACGTACTCACTGTGTTGTTAGTGTTGTTGTTCCTGTTGGACTCTTCACGGTTGTGTTTACTGAAGCGCCGGTTTTTCCGAACAGGGGGTCACGCTAATCGCTGCTTCTGCCATACTGTAAAGCCAATCGCTAAAAATCTTCACACTAGGAACACTGCAGTCCTTAGGGAACATCGCCCAGCTGAGTTTATGGTTGTTAGGAAGTTTGTCCATTAGTTCTTTTACTAATAGCGGATTATTTAAATGAGAATCCATTTGACATCCTTCCATTGTGGCGCATATGTTGCGAACGCACATTGCAAATTCTATTAAAGTTTCTAATTTATCCTTAATTGGCGGAAAACTTCTGGCTTTGGAAATTGCGCGCTCTAGAATATGTTCTGGCCTTCCAAAACACATACGAAGTGTCCTTATAATTTCAGGCACCATCTGTGGCACAAGTAATTTATTTTTAACAATATCACGAGCGTTACCTTTAAGTGATGACTGCAGCCTAATTAAATTTTCAGCATCTGTGTAGCCTGCTAAAGATACGCTGTTTTCAAAACTGCTTATAAAAAGTGGCCATTCATCGGGATCGCCGTTAAAGGTTGGAAGTTGTTTTGGAAAAGATTGCCTTGCTGCTAATTGTGCTGGTGTTGGCCCAATGCTTGCTGCAGCCGCCACTGTTAACCCTGAGTTTGACGTTGGCATCGGTAAATGTGGTGTCGATGATTCGCATGTTTGCGATAATATTTTGTATTTTTCATCTAGGTACTGCCGCTTGACCAGCATCTCTTCTTCGAGATGTTTTAGCTCTAAGTTTCTTTGCCTAGCAATATCATCAAGATTTCTGTTTTGTACTGCATACGTTGTTTGGCTTTGAATACTTGAAGTGGTGGCTTGAAAGTAATTTGGTGGTACGGACGCTGGAATTAGTGGGTTATAAGCACTTTGCCATAAAGAATGTGGCAGGTACGACATTATGGGAGCTGAATAAATCGTATGTAGTGGTGTCATTGACGGAGGGGCAGATTGCGGTGGTGCTGTAGCTGCACTTGATGACGTCATCGTAACATAAACTTGTGGATTTACGCCTTGAATTTCGGTTGACGGACGTTGTATATTGGCATTGGTGTTGGTTGGTGTGGACGTGCAAGTTACATGACCAGCAAGTGTTAGGGATGAAGTAGCTCTACAGAATTCACAACTCCAACTTACGTTGGCCACATTACTGTCTACTCCACTTAAACACATCCAAAGTGGTACCATTGGTCACAGACGTCACATTGTACCATCTCATCTGTGTCCTTTTCACGACACCTTTTGCAATTATTTTCTCCAGCCATTTGTTATTCCCTCCGTTGGAATTTTAGTTTAAATTAAATCACAAAATAATTTAAGCAAAAATAGTTTTAAAGAAATGTTACAGGCAAAACTCAACAAAGTTTTTTTAGCGCCTCACTATTACTTAACTTTTCTTTTTAAATAAAACGCTTTATTAAATTCAATATTATTTTTAATTAAATATTTTTCACAAGTAAAAGCGAGAAGCGCTTTAAAACTATTTTGTGTGATTCCGCCGACTTTAAAAACAGGAGTGGCATTATTGCCTAAATTTTAATAAGAACAAACTTGAAGAAAATTGGCTACGTGGCATTTGTTACTTCACCGTTATTTCTTTTTGCAATAAATATTGTTTTCAACATAAATATGTATACAACTAATAAAGATAAAAGAAAATATAAATAATGATCATTAACCATTCACATATGCATAAATATATAAACATCAATATACATATTTATATATTAGTAAATAATTTAAAACAAGTCAGATATTTAAATGATTGGAGTCGACAATTATTTAGCCGCAACACCCTTAAAGAACTTGAAAACTTTCAAGTACAGCAACAAACCTATAAAGGCGAGATTACCCACCGCATACAACTTCACGTTTTTGCTGTTGCCTCATAAAAGACATATGGGACGGTAATCTACGTCCGAACATTCCTATAGAATGGAACACTCGTTCTATACATGTTTTGTACAAAGTCTCGCATAGCTCCACTTAAACAGCAAATACTTCCAAGAGTTATGTGCCACTCAGTTAGGAGATAAGTTAGGTCCAAAGATTAAACACAAGTTGGATATGAGTACAGTAGCAATATATTACTGGACTGCTTCAAAAATAGTATTAGCAAGGATAAATTCTAGATCATCCATATTTAATACATTCGTAGCAAATCGAATAGCGTCAATCCAGAAAAGTGCAGATGCTGAACAGTGACGAACCTACATGGATCAAACAAAAAGCAGTACGTGTGACGTAAGCCAAAAACTGAGTATTTTCCTAACAATACTCAGGCCATTTTCAAGCATGAAGGAGAATAGGTACTTGTGTGAGGATGTGAAGCAAAGTGCGATAAGTTAAGTATATTGGACACATTTGTTTCTACCAGGACAACGAACCAAAGCACACTTAACATGTCGAGAGGCTGTGGCTTATACATTGTTCAAATTGTTCAAAACTACCGACACAAGCCCCAGGCCCAAGATATATATATTTTGCACGGGCACCATTTCATAATCAATTGTAGCTTTTGATAAATGTGTCAAACGATCTGGCGAAGGCCTGCAATTACTCTTACCTTAATACTCAATGTAGCGGGTTAATGAAACATTTTTACAGTCTCAAGGACGAAGTAGAAGCCGGTCTATAAAATCACACAAAACAGAAAATGGGAGGGGCAATATATATTGTTGGCAATGAAGAGTAAATGTCAATATCAATATCATAAAAGATCTCGAGTCTACCCTCAATATTATGAATCAGAGTGAAGCGCGTACTTTACTCACGCGTAATTTTGACAAAATCATCCGAAAAATCAATAAGCTCATGAAGCACTCAACCAATAACATAAATCAACGATCACAGCTTATTTTGTCCCTCAGCATCCAGTTAATTGCCACAGCAGATAATTTAAAAAAATACACACTTCCATTGTTCACTTACTAGCTGGGTACACTACGTCCTATTCTGCTGACCCCACGCCAAATTTCTACTGAAATCGACAACATGAAAGCAAATCTTTTAGCATCTTTTCAGCAGGAATTATCCCAGGTTGATTCCTTTAGAACCAACAGTTTAACTCCAATAACCCATTGACGTTCAAGGTCCCACTGGGGCCGCAATATATTAATTCTTAAGTCAACTTGAAGAATCTTCAATAAAATATAAACTAAGTATGTATATTTTATTTCCCTCTGGTAGTTCAAGCAAACGTGAGAATTCATACATATTTTATGGCACAAATAAAAATATAATATGATTTCTTTATTTGTGACAGACAGTATGCAATTCAAAATTCATTTTATTTTTAGTAATTGGTGGGAAAATAATTTCAGGTTAACTATTTCACACCTAGCGTGGTAAGTAAACTTGACACCTTTCTAAGCATCTCAGACATATGTTAGAATTTCTTAATGTGGGAACGGTATGAAATAATTTTATATTATAAATTAGTTTGCCCATGTTGGTAATTGTGGTCAACAGATTTATCAATTAACTATCAGACAGCTATCATACGCTAACGCTTTAAAATCCAATTTCCACCCAAATTTACTAGCAAGTGAGACTCCCGGCCACATTTTTAATCGCCTTGAAGCTTGGTCCACTCAATGAAGAACATTATAACTAATACGGGCAGTTACCTACAGGAAAATGCAGCTTACTTTGCTCCAAACAACGATTGGTCACGGGTAATCTGTCTGAGAATATGGTTCTAAAACGCATACAATTCTAATGTTGTATAGAGATGAGAGGTGCAGAGTCCCTGTTTTTTAGGTGAATGCGTCCACAAAACTCCGAGGATTTTTGTGAAAATTTTTTAAGTATTATTCACAATATTTTCCAATCCGTGGTTTAACCAAGGGCACGTCGAGGTCCTTCTGAATATTCAAGTTTTTAATGTACCGCAGCTGTAATATTTTGTTATAGTAATATTTTGTTATAGTAATACTGTGTTTTGTGCGTGTTGAGCTTTCTCTATATACGAAGCAAAAGTTTTTCTATTTGAGGAGCAGAGGCCTAAAACCATATTTAGAATCGAATGGTACAGTAGGAGATTGCAATCCAACTTCAGGGATAAGTTTCTATCGAATAACAAATTAATTGTGAACAGCTTTAATTTGTGCTAACTTATCTTTTACGTGGAATTTCCATGTGAGGCGTCTTTCGAGGTGAATGACAAGATATTTTGTGTGTGAGTATTGTGGCACTATTTGGGGATTTACTCGAATGGGGGCATATACTTTTCTCATGACAGTGCAGGTAACAACATTTCTTCCAAATTGCGGGTTACACATTATATATTTGTAAGGACCTTCAAGAAATATAATTCCGAAGTTTAGCGATCACAATAAAGCCAGAAAACATCAATTATATGAAAATTGCGTTGAAGTAAATAATATCTGCATTGAAAACCATACTCACTTTCCAGATTCTCGATGACGGAGGAATGTCGCAACCTCTACCCTTCTTCGAAAAAGAAAATCTTGAAGGCAGTAGCAATAATGGAATGCAGAGACCGGTTCAGAGAACTGCTAGACTCACAAAAAAGCGCATCACTTACACCGTCAAACGTCAAAGACAAATTATTCGCTGTTTTATTTAATCCACTTTTAAAAATCTGCAATGAAGGTTGGACGAGAGTGATGCTGATAAAGGTAATTGTTGCTGTACACCTACTTTTTCTACATTAAAATACCTATTACATATAAGTGATCAGGACCAGTAAAATTCCAAAATTGTCAAGAACAAGAATACGTAAATTACCTTTTGTCTGTGTTATTTGTGGACAGTTACATATTTCGAGTCACTGCAACAGGCCTAAAACTGGTGTCTGCTTAAAAAATGTGTTAATTGTGGTGGATATCCCACTGCTAATTATGGGGGCTGCCCTGTTTATAGTTGAGTGAAGCGCTCAATGCTCAGAACTTCATTCCATCAGCAGCGGCAGAATGTTTGACAAAATAATTATCCGCCCACGGTCAACCCAAGTATTAATCAAAATTCGTATGCAAACACGTTAATAATTTATTTTTGGAATGCAAACGGCATCCATCGACATAAAAATGAACTAGAACTTTCTCATTGAAAACAAAATTGACGTTATGGTTATTTCTGTGACTCATTTGACCTCAAGAAGCTCATTCAAAATAAATGGATATAAAACTTAAAACACACAGGCATTATAGATCATGCAATAATGATAAGAGTAAAACATTCTCAAATGCGGGAGGCTTGTGAAAATTATCTTCAAGCTTCAAGTATTTGTGTTGAATATTTCCTGAGTTTTAGACAATATATTTTCATCAAAACTCTATATGAGGTCGTAGTGGGTGACAAGGTATATTTTCTTGCAGTGTGCATTGGGTGGGTTTAATAAGGATCGAACCGAAAATCCAATCCTTAACGACTTTCAACTGGACCAGGCGCTGATCGACTGGATTGACCATATGTTAGATGGATAAATTGATGTTAAGATAAGGGATAGTGTGCAAGGCAACCCCAGGGAAACAAACTTTCACCTGTTATGTGGGTTACAGATATTCACAGTCTTTTGAGGATATTAACCGATGAAGGTCGTTGACCAATCTGCTACGTGGACGACGTGCTAATACTTCTGAGGGTAAGAATCCGAATCATCTGCAGAATGCAGGAAAGTGAAATTGGGCATGCCCAAGGGGTCTGAATGTGTACCCAGATAAGGCCAAAATATGTTTATTTATAAGAAATACGAAGATCGCTCACTATGATAGTCCTATATATCGAAAAAATACCTGAAATACTTGACAGAGACAACATGTGGAAGAGGTGACAGTAAATATAGCTGCTGGTCCATATGTAGGAAAGTCATACGTCTCACTGCAAGAAGGACACACTGGAACGTAATTATGCAGATTCTAACTTATGCTTCAGTATTATGTTGCACATCGATGGAGAGTAAATGCAACATTAGAATAATTCAAACATATTCAACGAATATGTTGTTTAGGGATACGATGTGAATATCACCCTCCATGACATTGGAACCAATCTCTTCATCCAACTGATTCATAGAAGAGTTCGATATGACACGGCCAGAGATCAACCAGGGCCCAAATAGCATCACGAAATATAGTTGGCACACTGGATGGTTTTTCTCTTTACGCGCAGTTATGCGACAGGACGCTCAACATATCAATAACAAGCAACTGCATCACTCTCATACCGGATCGACTTTCTTGGTCAAACGGATGCATATCACGGATGCCCGTGGGGACTAGTTGCTACACGGATGGCCCTAAATATGGAGATTGAGCTAGACTGAGCCTCTTTAAAGAATAACCAAAACCAAACTTTGCTTCCAGCTACCGGATCATAATTCAGTCTTTCAGTCAAAGATACCAGCGATCAGGGAATGTATTACCTAGTGTTCATTTCATAAGCTTATCGTATACGGATTTAAATATCTATGCGGATAGTCAAATAATATTGAGGGTAATATCGTCCGAGAATGTGGAATCAAACTTCGACCTGAAGTGTTAAAAGGCGATAAACAATTACTACAGAAGTGATTAGAAATGAACATGGTACGAAGAATTACAAAAATACTTTGAAGCAATCCTAAGGAGAAGAGAACCTTGAGTTTTTTATAAGTAAATAATGACGATCTCAGCACACTAACGACCGTACTTTCATCAAAGCTCTATATGAGGTCACCCACTACATAGATGTATATTTTCTTGCAGTATGCATTGACATTGAGTTTTATAAGGATCGAACCGTACTTACGGGACACTCCGCCCTACATATACACCTGAGCCGTATTGGCGTGGTGAAAAATTATTACTGCAGGGCATGCGGTGAAGACATCGAAACTATTGAGCATTTTGTATGTCTTTGCCTAGCTTCCGTTATCTCGAGATCCCAATATTTCGAGAATTACACTATACCAGACCTAACTCATCTCAAAGAAATGGTTTGAATGGAATTAAGGAGGTTTATAAGAGATACAGACTTTCTATAGAAAGCACTGTGGTATTCCTAATGGTGAGGGTACAACCTACACGATAGCAATATGATTTGGTTGGTCTCATTTCCCTCAACTTACCTACCTATCTTCTAATCATACGCCTATAATTGCAATATTGTGGAATTATCTCGAATCCGCAGATGGTTATTTGCATGAAAGTAGTAGAATAGTGGATTGAATAATATAGTATATAAGAAGCACACCAGTACTCACTGTTAAGAAAATTGGCTTCTTAGGGCCACTAATGACTTAAATCAGGCTATTCATAATTTTTAGGAAACTCTCTCGCTAGCTATAAAATGTGCTATTACTCCAAAACAAATTAGGTACAACATACTGTATTCCGCCGACATTGAAGAACACATGTTGAAAGATATGCGAGTGCGCAGAGAGTGCCAACTATAGAGATCACCTCAATTTAAGAAACGACTAAACAAATGCACAAGAGCTCTCCAAAAGTTGAATCGTAGAAAAAGCATCCTTTAGAAATTACTTAGAACAATTAGACGTAACTCCACAATTAAAATTCTTACGGAAAGAAACCAGAAATCTTAATAGAACAGTTTTTAGTCCATCTCCGTTAAATGATTTCAATAGGAATTGATTAAGATATGATGCCGAAAAAGGGAGCTTATTTGTTAAATACCTAAAATATGTTTTCACTCCGAATACATCATTCATTTACCAACTGTTATTGTTAAGAGTTTCAAGCTCATAAAAATCAATCTTCGCAGCATCGAAAGCGCAATTAAAATTAGAAATCAAAATAAGTTTCTGATATTGACAAGATCTGCAATAGAATCCTCTCAGAGTTACCTCGTACAGTTAGAATTATCTTATTCATAATGAATGCCTTTATACGTCTCAGGTACTACCCCATAAATTGGAACGCAATAACCATGATACCGAAGCCAGGTAAGGACTACACCAAGGTTGATTTATAGAGCCCAAAAAGTCTTTTATCTAAAAAATGTTAATACTTCAACTCACACAGTTATTAAATAAGTGTGATTGTATCCCAAGTCAGCAATTTGGATTTAAGAAAGAACATAATTAGAAAAAATTGTTATTATAACTTACTATCGAAAGAATGAGTGTAAGAGAAGAGTAACAACATAACCTTTTTTGCTGTTTTTCATATGTTCAACAGCAAAAAAGGCAGAAAAAAGTATAAATTTAAAATATTTTAATAAATCATTAATTATGTATAAATAAGTAGAATTCCATTTCGATAATATCAATACTACCAAAGTAAGAAAATTTCAATTCGAAATGCAAAATAAGGAAAAATAAAAGATAAGGGAATAAAACTAATTTGAGTGAAAAGCAAAAACTGTAGAAAAAATTCATAAATACCATTATTTGTTTTTAACTTTTATAATTTTAGAAATAATGCATTTATATTAATTAATACGATTTGGAATAAATGTAAGATGAATGTGTTTTAGCATCTAAAATTGCAAATATTCCATGAACCGTTGTTTTATGACGCGCAATAAAACACTGCATCATTTGATTATATTGGTCCTATGCTATACCTTAACAACTATTACATAATACCCCATTTTAGAGATGAGCGATATTTTCAAAACTGTGATTTAATCACGGTGATTGATAATTCACTGGTAACTACAGTGATTGAAATTGCCAAATAACAGTTACTAATAATGTCGTTCTTTCAAAATTGTTACATACTCAAATTTATTTAATTTTATTTTGAGCGAGGCAGAATTACTATTAGATGATGCTGATTATTTACTTTTGTCTTTTATACATGAACTTTCTGTTAAACTTAATTGTCAAACTTCACATAAAAAAATACTTTAAAAGTAATAACATTGATATAAAAAAATACATTAAAAATAATAACATTGATGACACCACTGGGATTTTGTTTAGTAGTCTTTTCGTAGTATGTATCTAGTTGTCTCTTTCTTACGACTTAATAAAATACGTTTATTTATTTATTTATTTATTTTATTTATTGATCAACTTCAGTACAACAAGCATTTAATCTTATTTAAGCCCCCTTCACACGGTCCCACAAGTAATATGATCTGTCAAAATTTTGTGTAGAAGAGTACGGATGTGATCGTCTAAACGTACTATGTAATGAAACCATCACACATTGAGAGAAAATACGGATGAAAAGTTTGACAGTCGTATGGCTCTCTTCATTTTTTAAAATGTTTCAAAAAACAAGACAATTTCATTAGATCAGGGATGTATTTTTATGTAAACAAAACAAAAAAGTGTAAAACAGCTGTGCAAAAAAAAAACAAAAACAAAAAACATTTTTGGCGCAAATAAGTATTCCAATAAGTATTTAAAATTTAATTAATAATATAATGGATTTTGAAAAAGTTGTTGATTTGTCGCCAGTTTTACCAAAGGTAAGTAATTTTATTTAAAGGTTTCAAGCTATCTAAATATTTTTTATTTATTTCATATTATTTATTAGATGGAGTGGAGTCAAGCTGCGGTATTGGCATTGGTGAAGATTTGGAAATCCAAAGAATGCTTATATAACCCAAAGCATGAGCTTTACCATAACAAGCATGCACGAGCAGCTGCGTTGGACACAATTGCTACAAATTTAAAGCAAATTGTTCCAAATATTTCACCAAATGATGTAAAGGTAAGTTTATATTTATCGGCTTTGTCAGAGACGAATTTCGTACTTTTGGATTGTGTTCAGTTCAGATTTGTATAGAAATTAGTAAAGTATTTTTTTGTAGACAAAAATAAATTATCTTCGCTCTCAATATGGACGGGAGCTCCTTAAAATCCGGGAGAGCCAAAGAAGTGGAGCTGGGACTGATGAAGTATATATTCCATCAGCATATTGGTTTGAATACCTTGATTTTCTGAAGGATTACGTTTCCGTCAGAAAAGGCAAATCAAATATTTCATATGTAAGTAATAAAGTTTTTGTAATTTTTTAAATTTTTTAACATAAGCTGTGTTTCAGAACTTTTCTGACAGCTATATATACATTCAAAAAGTTAATTTCTTGATATGTATTTCTTTTACAGACTACAGATGATAACTCCACATCAGAAATTGATGATCTACCCCAGTGTTCCAAAAGAAAGGTAGGCACACATTCATTCACTAGTATATATATTAGTCAATTGACTAATCTATTGATTAGACTATGTATTAGTCTGCAGAATAATCTATTGACTTGACTATTTTTTAGTCAGTTGACTAATCTATTAATTAGTCTATGTATAAGTAATCTATTGACTGGACTAATCATTAGAGTAGTCAATTGACTAATATATAGTGTAGTCAGTTGATTTATACATAGAATAGAAAGGGTTTTTATTTTTTCAGGTATGCGATGAGAGTTCTCAATCTGACCTGGAAGAGCCTTCAACATCAAAAAGAAGTAAACCTAAAAGCATGTCATCAGTATCGGATGCGGACGATATCTTGCAGGTTGCAAAAAATTATATTATTAAACTAACGGAGCCAGAAGAAACTGAAAAACCAGAACAGGAATTTGAAAATTCTCTTCTGAATTTCATTCGGACAAATATTCGGGAAATTACCGACAAGAACCTGCAGGATGAAGTCGTATCTAAAATAATGCTGCTTATTTTTGAATATAAAAAGAAACAAAGAGAAATTTCGGAATAGCTGTATCAATTGTTATTACTATTAAAAGCAGTCTAGTCTTAAAAAGTACAAATAAATATAATTTTCTAAAAAAATATACATATTTTTTTATTTATTTATTTCACTTCAGAAACTTCAGGAATTTTCTACAAATTCTTTAAAATCTATAAAATAAATTAAATTTACATGCAGTTCTTAATTTTGAAATTCGAAAATTTAAGAAATTATGAAAAAACAAATACAGAAACAATATGTTTTAAAAATTAAATTTGCTTATTGCCTCATTCTGCCAAGGAAGTTTGTCTATATTATTAAAAAAATCTCTGAAGGCATTTCTAACGTCTGAAGCTTCATCACTGCTTCTGTTGCCGGAAGATTTTTCCAATTCAGTTAAATTTATAATATCCCAATGTGGATCTTCTTCCCCTTCTCTACACAAAAAGTTATGAAGAGCACAACAGGCCAATGTTATTAACTCTACCTTTTCAACAGACAAATTTATTTCACGTTGAAACAATTGAAATCTGTTGGACAGGATTCCAAAGGCGTTTTCAACTACACGTCTTGCCCTTGACAAACGGTAGTTGAAAATTTTGTTCTCCTGCAACTGTCTTTGGCTGTATGGTTTTAAAATCCTAGATGTTAAACGAAATGCATCATCCGATACAAACACATAAGGTACCTGAAATAATAAGAAAACATTAATATTAAATATAAACTTTGTTTACAAATGAGTATACCTTTATATTAGATCCGGGAAGAGTGTCATTTTCCGGAAAATTTAGTAAATTTTCCTTTATTGCATCACCAACTTCTGATGCATTGAATGCAGCAGAATCATTGGCTCTGCCGTTGGTTCCAACATCTCTCATTATAAACCTATAATTGGCATCCACAACCGCCATCAATATAATGCTATTAAAGCCTTTGTAGTTGTAATAGTAGGAACCATCTGCCGATTTTGTCCTAAATGCTATGTGTTTGCCATCTGAAAATAATGTTTATTATATATTATAACCATGATATACATTTAGCTTACCAATTGCACCCAGACACATTGGAAAATTCCATTTGTGGTAAAAGTTTTCCGCAATTGTTTTCCACTCTGAAGTAGTTTTAGGTACCTTAAATAATTAGTTTTACGTTAAATACACTCATAAAATTATTAAACCATGTAAACTTACATTTAAGTATTTATTATGTAAAGCATTATATATTGCTTTTGCGGTTTCGGGAATTATATCAGATATTGCAGACACTGAAACACGAAATCCATACGACAAGTCTGTGTAGGTGTTTCCAGTTGCAAGATAACGTAATGTTATTAAAAGTCTGAAAAATTAAAATGGAGGTTAATTTTTAGATCAATATTTTGTAAATTAGCTTACCGTGTTGTTACTGAAATCGATTCCCTCATATTTGTGTTTTGCTTGTAAATTTTGGGTCCAATAAGCTGTAACAAATCTTCAAATGATTCCTTGGACATTCTAAGAAAATTTATAAAGCTTTTTGGGTCCTCCAGTTGCAATTCCTTTATAGCAATGTGCGTCATATCTTTTCCGCTATAACGCCGTAGTAGCCATTCCCTGCTCCAAATGCACTTGGACAGTCTTACTTTCTTAACCCGTTTCTTATCGTTGCACTGATATTTTTTAATTATGGCAATAGCAAGTAAAACACCAAGTGCATTTTGTTTGCTTTTTTTAATATTTTGCATTTTTAATTTCAATAGAAACTTTAAGCAAATTTTTTCACTTTGTTTGTTTATGTTTTTTTAACAGCTGTTTTCGTCTTACTTTATTATTGTCTTATACCAATCGTGTAAACACAGAAAAAATAATCATACGACTATTATTCTCTTTTTTGAAATACGGATGGAAATTCATTCTACTTTTTCATCAGACTTTACATATTACTTGTGTGACCGTGTGAAGGGGGCTTTAATAGTACTGTTTATATATTGTTATAATTAAAGTAATATTTATATATATGTATGTAAATTTCACAAAAAAAAGCAAAATTATATTAATTAAATTTAAGTTAGCCTTAAGGATTGATTCTTAAAGACAAGAAAAGTGTGTTAAAATTGCAGTTTTAAATTGCATTACATTGCTTTTCAATTGAATTTCTGGCGGAAGTTGGTTCCATGAACGAATTGCATTAACATAAAAGTGCCTTTCAGACACCTGTTTCTGGAACCTTACGGCGTTTATCCTATAGCCCCTGTTAGTTCTGGAAAATTTTAGTCTAGTAAATAGATAATTCGGTTCCCCTGAATAAACAATTTTGTGTAGAAAAATTAGCATGCGATATTTTAAGAGGTTTTCCAGTGTCATGTCGTAGATTTTATAGGCAAAAAACGATATACTACTATATCTAGTGCGTCCAAAAATATATCTTGCAATGTTATTGTACGTCACGTTAAGTTTATTCCTGCTGACAGAGTCCAAACCCGCAAAAAGCTCACATCCATATAAGAGGGTTGGAATCAGGTATGTCTTCGCCAAGAGCATACGTATAATAACAGGCGTAAACGACTGAGTCCTGCAAAGATTCCTGAGCATAGCATATGTCTTCCCACTAATCATATTAATATGGTCAGTCCAGGAGAGTTGACTATTAAAAATTATTATTATTTTTTTTATTATTATTTATTATTTATTTAGTAGTATTTAGAGTACTTTCTTATTTACTATAATAATACCCAAGTTTTTGGCATATTGTACAAATTCTATGAGCGAGTCCCCAACACTAATGGTGGCAGTAAGTTCGGCAAAACGCCAATTTTCCCAATTATAATAGCTTTAGACTTATTAGCGTTTAAGCAAAGACCATTCGGAGTGGCCCATTTATATATACTGTCAAGGTCCTGGTTCAGTCTCAATATACAATTGTCGATGTCGGTTCTAAAACAGCTAACGTAGAGTTGGACATCATCGGCATACATTTGAATTCCACAGTGAGTTATACGAGAAGGTAGGTCATTAGAATACATAATGTAAAGCAGTGGTCGGAGAATTGAACCCAGTGGTACTCCTCTCCGGACCAGGCTGCAAAATGATTTTGCATCGCCATAGTGCACTGTCTGACTTCTCTTATACAGTTATGTACGTAAAAGTTTTACTGCTGATGTTGAAAATTTAAAGGTTTCCATCAACTTGTGCCAAAGGATGTCATGATCAACAGTATCAAAAGCCTTTGAGTGATCTAGAAGTACCAGAATAGACACCATGTTCTGATTCATTTTTGACCTCAACTCCTCTACAACATCCACTAATGCCGTAACGCAGCTGTGTTTGGGTCTGAAACCAGACTGTCTGTTAGTCAGTAAAGAATTGTCGTACAAATGTTTGCTAATTTGCCCATGAACCAAACGTTCGAAAGCCTTAGACAAGTAAGGTAGAATCGCAATTGGTCTGTACTTTCCATCAGGTTTGGGTAAGGGGATAATTTCCACATTGAAGGAAATACTGATGTCGTCAGAATAGTATTAAATAAATGTGTTATATACACAATAATGTAGTCCAGTATAATTTTCAGGAACCTCGGGTGCATTTCATCGTATCCAATTGAATTTGATTTGATGCCCCTAAACGTTCTATACACGTCCCCAAGGTTGACGTTCGAAAATTGAAAGCCATTGCTATTCAGATCAAAAGAAACACTTGGGTCCGTAAGGTTATAGTTATAGTAACTGATATTCGCTTTAGGTATAGGGATATTCGAGAATTCAAAATTCAATTTGTCTACTTCTATATCATGACTAGAATTATTATCATCATTATCCAAGACACCCATATTTTTAATTTCCCTCCAATTACACCGGGACGACATAGCGGATTTAAATTTATCCCCATAATATCTACACTTAGCGGACCTAATTTCGTAGTTCACCTTTCTTCTATAATTCCTATAAATTTCCCTAAGTTCAGGAGTTCGGTATCTCTTCCAGCGTTCGTAGGCTCTGTTCCTGCTACTAATCAGTTCCTCTATCCCATTCGAGAACCATGGATTCTCGTTGGCACGCATTGTTTTCGTCTTTATCTGTACGTATTTGTCGTACAAACTCTGAATATTGCCGTGTAAAAAATTCACCTGATCGTCAACATTTGGCATATAGAAAACCCGGTTCCAGGGTATGCTCATTAATTCATTCTCCAATGATGGAACGTCAATATTTCTAAAATCCCGGAAAGTTATTTTCTTCTCCTTCGAAGATAGTATTAACCATTTTTTTCGAAATAGAAAGGTTGTTTTTTAGTTCTGGGTTTGGATTTGGACGACTGACTTCTTAATTTAAATTGATGCATTTGTTCAAGCACCAAATTATAATTTCTATTTCTTTCAGTGTAGTGCAAAATGTAAAAAAGAAAACAACTCTGTCTGAAAGCACATCCACTTGAAAATTCAAAGCACAGCTTGTTTCAAACAGATGTTATATGTTTAACGGGAAAAAAAACAATGTTATGTATTTTTGTTGTTGCAGTCTTTTTTATTTTGCTTTATTTTTATTTTGTTTACTTATTTGTTTACTTTTTGTTTATACATATGTTTTTGTTGGAAGAAATCAGCTGACTGTGAATTGTTGTTTATTGTTTTGAATTTGTATCGTTTATGTACCAACATATGCTATTGTTTATATTTGAAGTTTATTGTTATTGTTTTGAATATATATACACTTGTTATTTCCAATGTTCGTATTGTTGTTGTTTATTTTAAATTTCAGTGTTTTTCGGTGTTATTATTAACTATTGTTTAATTATTATTTCAATTTGATAGTTTTAATTTCAGTTAAGCGAATTTATAATTTATCTGATTAAATTTGCTAAATCTGTTGTTCGTAATTTTAAAATATTTAATGTCACACACAACAAATTCAGAAACACGTCCGTTCAACTCGATGACTCATCATAAGTATGTATAAGTATACGTTATTGTCATTATTGTTTTCTTTTGGAATACTGTGATCACAATCACTGTTTTAAAGAACAGTGATTAACAAATCACGTTCACTGAGAACAACGTTCTTCAAAAATCACTGGATCGCTCATCTCTACCCCATTTACACTACAGCGACATCTAGTACTTATGAGATTTCAAGCTCATACAAAACAAAATCTACTTATTTAGTAGATTTCGGCAAAATCTAGTAAAAATAGAAATGCAACTATGTGTTTTGCCAAATATTACTTAAAAATACAACGCTGAGCAGGAAAAAAATGGCATTTCAATTTAAAAACAAAACTAATAAGATAAGTACGGCAAAAATTTTCATGGATGTTAGCTTTAACCTCTTCACGCCCTTGGCCACATATGTGGACGTTTAATTTTTTATAATCATAATTATAATAATAATATAAAAAAACAAAAATTTTATAGTAAGTTATTGACTATCAAATCCTCCAACAACAGAAGTAAATATTTTACCGTTCGTCTGCACTGATGATATTATTTCCGACGCATAGTCAGATAAATAAAAAAGTGAAATAATTCTTCGGCAATCTGTTTTATTTGATTATGTCAAGAAACCGTTAATATTTGAAAAAAATAATATCAGTTATATTTAATATAATAAGTTTTACCATCACTACCTAAAAATCTAAAAGCTGGACTAAAGTTAATCCTAGAATTAGACTGGATGGTATAGGTCATTATCCTAAATACAAGGAACTGAAAAATCCCCCAGATGTCACGACAAAAATTGTGTAAGACGATCTCTCAGCATTTGTAAGAAATGTTAAAAATATATATGCCTGATATGGCCGACAAAAATCCTCTACCAAACCCTCCACGTGAGTGTCGGCTGGTAATGGTGGTTGCCCGATGGGGTGTCCACCCGCCAAGGGGGGAGTCCACACTCATTTGATCGTAGGGTCGGATGAATTGTGGCTCTCACCATAGGATAGAGGTATGGGCTGGACTAAGGTGTTGCACGACCCGTGCCGATAGTCAGCCTGGCTGGGGGCCCATTAAAAATATCCCAGTCGCTAATGGAGTATCCTGGATACCGGGCGACCTCCAGGATTAACCAGCCTTAACTGGGCATAGCGGATCCCTGCTCAGGTGGACCTTCCCCTTATCCGCAACTCGTGGGACCAAAAATGAACAATGAAATAGAAAAAATAACAATAAAGGGTAATCTGAAAAACACCTCCATTAGTGAGGACGAGAACGGAACTCGTAAGAGGGAAAAGACTTGGTTGATGCTAAGGCAGACCAAGAACCCAGTACCTCAAAAACAGTCAAAAACAACAAGCCAAAAGCGTCGGCCTTTCCATGAGCAAGGTTGCTCCAAAAGCCGGACCTTCGTCCAGCAAGAATGGCCTTGATAATGTAAAGGTTGACACGGCTCAGAAAATAAAAGAATCGTAGCAGGGAGCGATTGAGCGCAAAGCGTGTTCTAGGTAGGATCTCCAAGATCCCAATAGATAGCCGCACGCAGCGCGAAGTGCAACCACTGGCCTGGGCCAAGGAAAAGCTCGATGAACTCGATAAGACGTCGACCACGGAGGTGGCTGCCAAAATACAGCGATCTTCTGAAGGAGACGCACCAGGCGCTAAAAACCACGCAGCTCGCATCGCACCAACATCTTATACAGTGAGGTGCTAAAAGACAGCACAGAAATGGCGGTTGTAGATCGCTCAGATCCAGACGGCAGTATTACACCGTCGAACTGGAGACTTGTAGCAGACGCCCTTGCGGACGTCTTTCTAGAAGTAATGGAGGAGAATCCGGAACCAGTTCCAGTTTTCCAGATGTGTGGCTGGCACCAAGGACACGTGAAGTTAGTAACGTGTGCCGATAAGAGAGCCCTGGATCTCTTCTCAATCGCCACAATGAGGGTAGGTGAAATCTGGAAGGTCGCCAAACTAGAAGTAGTGCCCAAGGATGCCATACCTAGCAGACCCAGAACACTCTCTTGGATACCTTTAACTCCAAAAGAGCCAGAAAAAGTACTAATGATAATAAAAATGTGCAATCCAAAGTTACCAACACACAATTGGAAGATTACAAAGCTAGAGGAGCGCCATGGATCTCGCTGTACGACTATCATAGTCAATCAGCAATCCCTGGAGCACCTAGCAAAATCCAATGGTGTGGTGGCCTTTGGATTTGAACATATTATCCTAAAAGTCTACAAGAAGGATAATCGCCCCATGGAGTCGGGTGACAACGCCCCTCAGGGGGACAAGCTGATGCGTCCAAGAATTTTTTTTGGATGGCCAGCCACCTCTACCCACCTACCTACCTATATGCCTGATATGCCCGGAATGTATGAAATCATATCACACATAAATTGCCATTAACGCTCAGTGGCCACAAATGTGGACGTTATTCCTTTTTGTGAATTTTCATTGTTTTTTGTTTTCTGAATTCCTATTTAAATAAAATTAAATAATTTAAAAAGAAAACAAAATTTAATCATTTTTTTTGTCACCATAAAAAAATCGTTAACCTCTTAAGCATAACAAATGAAAAGTTTGGCGGCTTTTCGATGAACATATCATATGAAATATTAGGAACATCTTGCTCCCAGAATGACCCTTGACGAAGCTGTATTAAAGTGCGCTTTAATATTTATATATTATTACCTATATATATGCTTACATGTACCCATTCCATTCTGATATTTAACAATTGTGTATAGTAATACATTTACATTATTTTTTGAAATCTTATATTCAACAAATGCTGACGTTTTTTCGCAACAACATTATTTCTGATTGGATCTTATTTGGTCTTGATGAAATCGATACTAAATGTGCTATATTTTTCATTTTTGTTTGGTATTAAACTAAATTTGGAAATATTATTATTTTCTTGTAAATTTCAGTCAGCTGTTTTTGTTATTAAAATGAAATCTTGCTACTGTCAAATATATCCAGTGTAAACGATGTAGATTTTGAGCAAGATTTGAAATCGAATCTACTAGATTTCGCTGTAGTGTAAATGACCTATTATAATTTTTAATTGTGTAAAAAATTTATTTGTACACTGTAATTAATCCTGAAGTTAATGTTTGCGATACTTTTGTTAAATTATAAATAATCATAAATAAGTGAAATAACAGCAAAGAATTGTCAGACAACAAATGAATAAAACGAGTTAGTAGTAGTTTAATAATTTTGATTCGTGTTTTCACTACATTTATGCAAATATGTACAACTACCTTAAAGGGCTTTCATCATTATTTCCGAAAATATGGATATTTGAATATCGGGTTATCAAACAAAAATGCTTGGTGTACAAATTAATAATGGTTAGGGTAGTGTAGATTTGCTGTTGTTGCAACATATGAAAAACGCTTTTTTGTAGACGATACTTAATACTTTTTGAGCAACCCTGTAAAAATATAACTAAAATTTTCGGAATAGTTAATTTTATGCGTGCAATAGACCGACTCTATATATTTGAAGTACCGATTACCTACTTACGTATCATTAAAAATATATTAAAAGTGTTTTTTTTTGGCTCGCGTAATACGAAAGCATGTCTTCTGCAGGTTGGTAGAAATATATTAATTAAGAATACTCAAAGCTTAAAAAGAATGAAAGTGATTAAAAATGTTTTCTTGAAAGTTTCGCGTGGAATGAATTCTTATTGATTTTTGTATACGTGTGCTATTAAAATTGTTCTTAACAAAATCTTCGTTTTTAACAAAATATTCCAATAAACATTTTAAAGCAATTATGTGAAACTGTTAATAAAATGTGTGTAATGTCTGTACCACAAAACGTATAATAAAAATATATATTATTATATTTGCCTAAAAATAAATATGTGTTCAGTAATTTATGTGTGAATTTATACATATTTTGTTTGCTCGTCTTTATTTTGCAAAACATGCTTGTTATGCTAATTTTCTTTTTTTTTTTAAATAGGCGCTTAAAAACTTGGTATTTAAGAAAGAGGTGACAACAGAATTTCTTATTAGTGATGTTCGCTCTTTGAAAAGTCATAAATATTATTTGTTTTTACCTTGGAGTATATCGCATTTATAGTTTACTAAATTTTTGTTAAGTCTTCATTACTGCGAAAGTTAATCTCAGTACTACGCAGAGCCGAAATACCAAATAGATTGTATAAGTTAAATATTAGTCCGGGTTTACGCTCCTTAACCCCCGATTTACACGGTGACTTTTGTGAAGTCTTTTTCTTAATTCTCTACTGATGCAATTACCAAAAACCCTTTGCGTTCAATTTTACTTTTTATTTCTATTATAACAGATTTTTTAAGCAGCGCAGCCACATATCAATTTAACTAATCAAATTTTTGTACTTAGTGGGAATATTATATTTTGCTTAACACCGCAACACTTCAAAATTGTATCTTTGAAGTTCATTTTAATAAACTATTTTTTTACCTAAAAATTTCGGATGAGTCAGTTAATATGTTACGTGGCCATGTAGCTTTACGTCAACGAAAGGAAAAGAATAAAGACCTAACCATAATCTGCTAATCCAGTTTCGTTCAACTCTGTGAATACATTCAATCCCGTTTGCTAAACCCAAACATGCTGTGTGAACTTTTCGTTGTTTCGACGAAAAATTCTTTAAGTTCAAAATGAAACTGACCGCAATTTACTAAGGTGTATAATAATAACAAACAGCAAGTAGTAATGGTTACTGTTTACGTGAGCAGAGAGGAAAGTGACCAAAGTTCACAGTGTAATCTATTACATCCAACATATGTCATCACAAAGTAAAACTGATGCGTTATTTGGACAGCTGATACTCATTCAACTGAGTTGTGACAGAAAAAGGAACATAAGGGATTGCCAAATATTTCAAATATGACTACGAATTATATAATAATAAATATAATAATAACAAACAGCAAGTTGTAATGGTTACTGCTTACGTGAGCAGAGAGGAAAGTGACCAAAGTTCACAGTGTAATCTATTACATCCAACATATGTCATCACAAAGTAAAACTGATGCGTTATTTGGACAGCTGATACTCATTCAACTGAGTCGTGACAGAAAAAGGAACATAAGGGATTGCCAAATATTTCAAATATGACTACGAATTCTATGCATTGTAAACATGCTTTGTAACTTGCGTTTAGGAAATCGACCACAATTTTTATAATTTTTTATATTTAATTTAATATTTTTGCAGCGTCATTATAAAAAAATGTATCTTGAATTTTAATTCAGAAAAGTACAGATGCCCACTCAAAAGGTAAAAAAATATCCATGCATTTGACAGACTTTTTGTTAAATCTTGAAGTAGGACAGTATTGTAGTTAGACCATGAAGCCTTAAGTGCACATTCGTTAAGTTTCTGCAAACAAGTTTCTTTAAGGGTCTACTTAACGAAACTGATTGTAATTTACTTAAGTCCTCACTACAATATCCTAATCATACTATTATCAAAAAGTCTCAAATGCGGACACATTTATTTAAGACTTAAGTGGCAATTTATACTTTTTTGAATTTAAGTGTTAGACGCAGTAAATAAAAATCTAAACTTATTTTTATTAGCCAAACATTTTTTATAATTGTGCTGTAGAATTAATATAAAAAAGTTATAAAAATTATTTCTCACATCCATTTCAAATTGCATTTACCGCTATGAGTTGTAAACATCACCATATTGTTTACTGTTCTAAAATGTTTTTTTGATGTATACACTTGAATGGCAAATATTGCTACTTGCTGTTTGCCATTGTTGTACAAACATAAACAGTTAAGTAAATTGCGAACAGTCTTGTTTAGTACTTACTGAATTTTTTTGACGGAACTTAACTAAAAGTTCACTTATAATGTTATGTTTTGGCAAACGGAATTCTGTGTATTCGTAGAGTTGAACGAACGAGCATATTACAGTTAGGCCTTTAGCTATTTATGGGTGTGCAATTATAACAAACAGCAAGTTGTAATGGCTGCCATTAGAGTATATTAGAGTAGTGAACAATGTCGAGGTGTTAACCACAGAGTACACAGAGGCGAAACGTAATTTGACAATTGGCAATTTAATGTGAAAGGGACAGCAAATATTACCAAAAAGTATTTCTGCCCCTCTTAGATTGTTTGTCTGTTGTGTTTATTTATGTTTTGTTAGTTTTCGGAGTGGGTTTTTTATATTGGCAGCTGTTAATAAAAAAACGTAATTTTTGTGTGAAACAATAAAAAATAAAAAGAACTAATAACAATAATAATTTTTTACTTTTTCATTCAAGAAATTAAAAAATATTGGCAACTATCAGCAAAAAAAATTTTTATGAGCAGTACGTCTTATTTTGATCTTGTAATATTTACCTTCTTAATTACCTTTTGCACAAGAAACTATGTATATTCATTGTGACCGAAAATCACCTACATTTCGATTAATAATTAAATATTTAAGAATTTTTAAAATTTTCATTGAAGAAATTAAAAAATAAAAAATTTCCACATTTTTTAACACAAAATAAATGTTTATTTACATTTCTTTTCCTACTTTATCACCAATTTTCGCTTTGCATATCTGTTGCTCCTCACACATTAGCTTTGCAAAACGTAACATTTTTTCTCCTTCTAAATAAACGGTTAAGGCTGCTGTCAGCGTTTTTTAAACGTCATAATTGTCAACATGGTACTTCTAAATTAATTTTACAACACAATTATAAAATATGTTAGATTTAATAAAATAAATATAGATTTGCTCACTCAGAAGTCTAAACAAATTACGTACGCATTTGACACACTTTTCTTTAAATTTCTATTTCTTTTTTCGCTCGTATAAAAACATAACATTTGAATTTTGACGTGTGTGAACCCAAACTGAAAATATTTGTGTGATTGATTATAAAAATCAATTTATTGATTAATGGATATCTATATTTGCCTTTAGACTGGCGCAACAATTTGAGATTGAAATTATTACGATTAAATGAATTTATCTTGTAATATGTATTCATCTTCAGTGCCCAATTTCCTAACACTTTCATTGAGATTTTTTTTCTGAAAATGTCTAAATAGGATTTTCGGTTCAACCAAAGAGGTGCACCGTATCATGTGGTCCTTGATTGCATGAGGGGCAGCGATCTAAGGTCCCCTGAATGATCCTTGCCCTATAGCTGTTCAGGATGTTCGCCCATCCTGACCTTAGCTGGGCCAGGACGGTTGCGGTAACCCTGGGTAGCTGCCCTTCATTATCCGAGATTGATGGTGGATGCTGATTTAGAACCCTGTTGTGGCTAAGTTCGTCCATAGCTGTCGTCACTGTCGTTTGATGTGGGGAGAGCTGTGCTTAACTTACTGACTGCAGGTCCACTATTGTAGGTATAAGATGTATGATGTCCGTGTTGAAAGTTCTGAAGTCGTGTCGTCCATGACTATATGATGTTTGGGATGGGAGGGTAAATAGTAAGGTATGAGGTACTGTTTCGTCAGTAGCTCGTGTTTCATCACTGACAACTTTTGGGACTCTTCGTGAAGGTGGTCTATACTTGTCATCTTTACACATCCTGTGGCTATACGTAAGGCGTTTTTTTGCGTCGTCTGTGGTACCCGCCATTGTGTATCACTCAAGAATGAAGTCCAGATAGGAGCAGCATAATTGAGGAGAGATCTTCCGATAGCCTTGTAGGTGGTGATGGTAGTTTTTTTGTCCATTCCCCATGTAGTACCTGATAGTGCCTTCAGGACCCTGTTTCTCATTCTCAATTCTTTCGTCCACGTAGTGAAAAGAGAAACATGATTTGGGAGCAGATAGTCATAGGTTCATATTCCGGAGGAATTCCACCGTGGTCGCTAGATAGTCTATTATACTAGCACTATATTTACGCCGGATGCAAATACAGTACAGTCGTCTGCGAATGACATATAGGCGCCAGAACTCCGCCCTGTGGTACACCCATCTTTATCTTCCTGTGAGAAGATTTTTGTCCCCTAAACACGACGAATGCCTGCCTACCTCCAAGATAGTTGGTGGTCCAGCCTTTCAGGTCGTTGGGCAAGGTTGAGTTTAGGATGCCTCTCAGGAATATGAAGTGATCAACCGTGTCAAAGGCATTGAAGAGGTCAAGGGTCGCCACAACAGTTCGTTGATACAGTCGTTGGTTTAGTCCGTTAGTAATCCTTGAAGTAATTACAGTGAGGGCTGTGGTGGTGCTACTACCTTCCCTAAAGCCATGTTGGTGATCTGATAGTGGGAAGTGACTTTCCAGATGTCTGGTATCATCAGGCTGATAATCGACAGATTTATCAAACTGAAAAGGAACTTCAATGCCCTATCTTCTAGTTTTTTCAGCATTAGCATATAGACCGTCGGTTCCCAAGGCCATTTGATGTTTTGACGTTGGCGATGGTGTTCGCAACCGCGGCCTGTTCGAAGAGGTGTTCTTGTTGGTCTCTGCGTAGGTTCCTTAAATTCATTAATGTGGCTCTCTTACCTTTGTTCTGCACAATAGGATGTTTTATAAATTGCCTGCAGAATTCTTTGGCACACTTTTTCGCCTCTGTCTGTTGCCTATCGTCAAATTCAATAGCTGTCAAATTTGCTGGTCTTAGAGCCAGATAGATTTCTGATCGTCTCCTAGAGTTTTTGGGGGCTAAGGAGCAACGGTCCAGGTGTTCCAACCATTTGGTACGTCTATGTTTGTTTACTAATTTATTTATTCTGAAGGTCAGTGGTTCAATTCGTTCATCCCCTGGGTTTTCCGCTCTTATAATATCCCGCTGCTGTGCCAGGCGTGCAGTATCTGAAGGATAGTTTGGTCTCATATTGGTTATTCTTCCAGCAGGGATAAAGCGTTTTGACGCAGATTTCAATATCGGTATCCTCCGCCTTTACCGATATGGACATCATCTCCAGGAAATCATCTGAATTGAGGGGCGCTGGTGTATTTGTCATTTTATATTTGGTCTCCTGAATGGCGGCTATTTTGATGTTGTTGTACATGAAGTTGGTGATATCTGCTATATTGTTCCTAAGTTCAATTGTTAATTGTTGACTATGGTGAGGTGTGGTCGGTTTGGCTATTGGCGTTATGGACGGGGGGATGGGTAGTGTGGGTTGTGAGTATATGGTTATTGTCCGTTCCTGCCTATGTCGTTTTCAACAAATTTACAATAAATGTATATATTACAAATTATTATTAAATAATACAAATTTAGTACACTTTCGTCTAAAGACATTTTCATTTGTTTCATTCTTAATGTTGTTTGGCAATGAGTTAAACAGCTGTAGACCCTTGTAGAATAGCGTTTTCTGCATCTGTGTTGACTTCATTCTTTGGATCCTAAAGTCACATGCATTTCTTAGTTGATATGGTTGGCTGTGTCCCACATAATGTATTTGATCACGTAGATATTTCGGAGCGTCTCCTTGTTTTAATTTTCTAATAAACCTTAATGTGTTAAATTGGAGCCGTTGTGCTATGCTCATCCATTTTAGATTAGTTAACATTGTATTTATATGTGTGTAACGATCGCATCTTAGTATTATTCTCATAGCTCTATTTTGCAGTTTCTGCATCCTTGTTAATTGATTTGTGCTGCTGGCTGTGAATAAAATAGTGGAACCATATTCAAAGTGTGGTTTTATTATCGTGCTGTATATATTTATCGCTGTAGACTTGGATATTGTGCTTCTTATTCTTTTTAAAAAAATAATTTTTTTTACCAACTTTTTTGCATAAGTAATCTATTTGTTCATTGAAATTTCATTTTTTATCGATTATAAAACCAAGGTATTTTATATATTCAAATTTTTCAATTACTGTGTCATTTATTTTAAATATTTCTTCTGAATTTAAGTTTATTTCCATTATTTTTGTTTTATTTTCATTTAGTTTGAGTTTATTCATTTTAAGCCATTCGTCTATTTTTTTCATATCATACTTGATATTTTAGCGACATTCTTCATCACTATTTGCTATAGTATATATCAGAGTGTCATCAGCGTACAAGACAACTTTACGTTTTTCTAAAATACTTGGCATGTCATTTATATAAATTATGAACAACAATGCTCCTAAAATGGAACCTTGCGGCACTCCGAAGTTTTTATTATTTCATTAGATTCTATGTCATTTAATTTTGTCGTTTGCCTTCTTTTCAGGTACGATTTGAACCAATCTAGCTCGATTCCTCTTATTCCATACATATATAGTTTATTCAGTATTATTTCTCTATCGATCGTCTCAAAAGCTCTTTTGAAGTCAAGAAATATTGCTATAATCCTCTTATCTTTTCCTACTGCTTGCTCCCCATTCATTTATGACATAGTTTACCGTGGTTTCACACGAATGTTTTTTGCGGAATCCTGACTAGTATTTAGATAATTTTTTTTTTTTTATTATTATTATAAGTATTAAAAATACTTTAAATTTTCAAATTAAACAAAATTATTACAAAATTAATACATTTTCGTTTAAAAATATTTTCATTTAATTAATTTTTAATATTTGTTGATAATAAATTGTATAGCTGTAGTCCTTTATAAAACAACTTTTTCTGCATCTGGGTTGACTTCACTCTTTGAATTCGAAAGTCGTCCGCATTCCTAAGCATATAAGGTTGGCTTTCTCCAACATATTTAATGTGCTCGCATATGTATTTAGGCGCGTCACCATTCTTCATTTTCTTAACAAACATTAAGGTGTTAAACTGTAATCTTTGTTTTATATTCATCCATTTCAGATCGTGGAGCATTGTATTTATATGCGTATACCGATCGCATTTTAATATTACCCTCATAGCTCTATTTTGAAGTTTCTGCATTCTTGTAAGTTGAATTGCGGTACTGCATGTATACAATATAGTGGAACCGTATTCGAAGTGCGGTTTAATTATGGTGTTATAAATAGTTACTGCTGTAGATTTTGAAATTCCCTTTCTAATTCTCTTCAGGAAGCCAATTTTCTTGCCAATTTTCTTACATGTATAATCGATGTGTTCGTTTAAGTTTAGTTTTCTGTCAATTATAAAACCTAGGTATTTTATATGCTCAACCTTTTCTATTACAGAATCATTTATTTTAAATACTTCGTCAGAGTTCATGTTTATTTCCATTATTTTTGTCTTGTTCTCATTTAATTTCAATTTATTCATTTTAAGCCATTCATTTATTTTCGCTATTTATTTATTTATCGCTATTTGTCACCGTATATATAAGAGTGTCATCAGCGTACAATACAATTTTGCATCTTTCCAATACTTTTGGCATATCATTTATATATAATATAAACAATAAAGCACCTAATATTGAACCTTGCGGTACTCCGAAATTATTAATCGCTTCCTCAGACACAGTATTATTCAATTTTGTTGTTTGCGTTCTGTTTTCAAGGTATGACTTGAACCATTCTAATTCAATTTCTCTTATTCCATACATATAAAGTTTCTTTAGCATGATATCCCTATCAATAGTCTCGAACGCTCTTTTAAAATCAAGAAATATTGCCATCATTCTATTTTCCTTTTCTACGGCCTTCCATTCGCTTATAACATAATTCAGAGTAGTTTCGCATGAATGTTTTTTCCGGAAACCTGATTGTTGTTCAGATAATATACCATGATCCTCAATAAACTGCTCAAGTTGCATCTTGACTACTTTTTCCAATATTTTTTCACATACCTTAAGTGTATTTATGGGTCGAAATTCCTCACATTTTCTTGTCTTGGGCACCTTTTCAATCGGTGTTATCTTTGATCTTTTCCAATTTTCCGGAAATATACCAGTCTCCAATGATGTATTAATTATTCTTAGCAAAACATTTCCTATTATATTCCAATTATCAATTATAATTTTATTTGAGACACTTTCATGGTCAGGCTTATTCTTCATCTGTTTCACAATGTTCTCAAGTTCTGCAATGCCTATCCTACGAAATTTAAATAAATTGTTTATCAATCGACTGTCTTATGGTACTTATACTATTAATAAAAAATGTGTTAAACTTATTTACTATATCACAGTTATCACTATATTCCACCTGGTCAAATATCACAGACTTAGTTAAATTTTCTTTCCTATTAAGTACCAAGGTTTTAATCTGTTTCCACATTTGCCTCTGTGTACATGCATTGTCAATTTTCGTATTTATGTAACTATTCTTACTATTTTCAATCTGTACCTTGTATCGATTCCTAATTATTTTATATTCAGCCCAAGCCTGACTAGAATTCTCAATTTTAGCTTTGAAATATTTTATTATTTTCTGTCTCTTCATTGCCTGCAATTCTGTGTTGTACCATTTATTAACTTTATTATTCAAATGTATCTGTTTTCTAATTGCTATATCGAATATCTAATTCCGCTATCGAATAAATTAACATTTTGATTCAAATCCTTGCAAACGTCATATTTCATGGTGTCCCTGAGCATTGCACTAAACGTATACCTATCGTATTTAAATACATTTATGGTCTTTGCCTCGTTGTTCATTTTGCCCATTCCTGCTAATGATATTTTAATAATCTCATGGTCAGAAATTTTGTTCTTCTTACAGTTTTCTGATGTTATCTCATAATTATTAGTTATCACGTAATCTATTATAGTGCTTGAATCTCTCGTCACACGAGTGTATTCATTAACTAATTGTCTAAGGCCATTGTCATTAATTATACTTCTAATTATATTTCTATATAAAGAGTTTTTCTTCCAGTCTATATTAAAATCTCCGGCAATCAAAATATCACAGTCATTATCACAGATCTCCTCAATTGTTTGCTCAAATATATCACAGAATTCGGACTCGCTATAGCTGGGCGATCTATATATTGCACCAACTAAAATATCGTACTTGTCATAAGTTGCATTGCAGAATAACATCCAATATTTCAAATCGTCATTTTTTCAATAGCCTTTGTAACATTCCAGTGCCTTTTAAAATATAAAATAACTCCTCCTGTTCTAGATGACGTAGATAACGAACATATGTTATCATAACCATGTAATGAAATTTCCTTTTCTTCTATGTTTTTGGTCAAGTGTGTTTCAGACAATATTAGAAAATCGTGATATTCTGTTAACGCAATCACTTCAACTTGATTATAATTATTAATAAGACCCTGTACATTTGTATATATTGCACGTATTTCTTCTAATTGTTATATCGTTAAGCCTATATTTCTTATTTTGATCTTTAACTTATGTTGATATACGGGACACATTTATCATTTGTAAAATGTTTCTCATCCAAACCCATGTTTAGCCTACTATTTACGTTGGAGCAATTAATGCTCTTTAATAATTTTTCCTGACTTCCGCAGTTTACTGTTCTATGTTGTCGATTCCATTTTAGACATATTTCATGGTTTTTACAATATCTCGCTAAATGATTGTATCCTCTGCACTTCATACATTGAACGACTTCAGTCCCGTCATACACTCTACATCTTTCCCATCCAATATTTAATTTTCCGTCTTCCATAATTTTTTCATAGGCCTCATTATCTACTTTTAGTCTCACATTAAACATGGTTCTATTACCTCTCCTTGTTTCATATTTCCCTACGTATTTAATGTAAGCCGTATCTAATTTATGATTTTGTTTCCTTAATTTTTCTATTAATTCATTCTCATTGTAATTAAATGACATACCAATAATTTTTATATTCAACTGATTCTGGTTTGGGATTTTGACCTCGTACTGTGTAGATATTTTCTCCTGAATTGCATTTTTAATCTTTTCTCTTTCCTCAGAATTCTCACTTTGAATAACAATTGCTCCACTTCTTCTACTTTCCACATTTACTATTTTTAAATTATCTGGGCTTACTTTATTCAATTCCTCCTTTGTTTTTATAATTGATTGTTTTTCCTTGGGTTTTACAATTATTGCCAAATTTCTATTTGCACTCGGCAACCCTTTATTTTTTACTGTGTCTGCATAAGTTGTTTTTGTAACTTCTTTACAATTTTCATTTATAACTTTCTTAATTTCTTTACATACGTTCTCGTTCTGTTCCTCTATTGATTTGCAAAATTGTTTGTTGCTGTTTTCAACTTCGTTAATATTACCAATCAATTTTTTAATTTCCTCAACATTTTTCTCACTCGATTTCTGAATTTTAATCATTTTATTTATCCTTTCCTCATATCTTTTTTCAATTGCTTCTAGTAAACTTAATTTCATTTTCGTTTTCCTTAAGTGCGGCTTTAAATTCGTGTTTGTATTCCATTAAGTGTTGTTTATTTTTGTGCACCTCATCTTGAACTCCTTTTAACACCAAATCAATTTTTTGTATATACATCAAGCAGTCGTCGATTATCTATATATTTTTCAAGCTGATCTTTAACTATTTTTCAATTATTTTTTCGCAAGTTTTTAGAGAGTTTATTGGTCTAAACTCCCCGCATTTTTTTTGTTCTGGGCACTTTCTCAATTGGCGTTACGGTTGATTTTTTCCAATTATCAGAAAAAATACCTGTCTAAAGATGTGTTTATTACTTTTACCATAATATTTCCTGTTACATTCCAGTTTGATACATTACATTTGATACATTAATTTTATTTGATACACGTTCATAGTCAGATTTGTTATTCATACACTTCACGATGCTCTCCAGTTCAGTAATATTTATCTTTCGGAATTTAAAAACATCATTCACTCTATATTCTATTTGGTTAATATATTGCACGTTCCCAATCGATTGTCTTATACTACTAATGCTATCGATAAAGAATACATTGTACCAAAGAATATGGATATAAAGAATACGCATCATGTAGAAGTAAAATTTCTTATGCCGGGTCGTAACATTACGACCCGTTCTCACCAAAATATTTTTAAAAATCATTTCTGGATGAGAGGGAGGAAGACAGAAGGAAAATGAACACAAACAAAGAGCGTAACAATGTGTTGCTCTCATCGTACGTATGTACATGTGTATGTATTCTTGTGTTTTTTGATTTAGTTGTCGATCAGACTGCGACAAGAATACATGTGCTGCGGATGCTTTATCATTTTATTTCAGAATAACACTCGAAGAATATTTTGTGTTAAAAATGTTCTATGTCATTAGCTGGACGTATTTTATTTTGTCCCATAGTATAATTTTTTTAAATGCTTTGGAATGCTCGTTTTTTTTCTTTTAATAAAAAATGGTTTTCTATTCTTTTTATTTTTATTTATCTAAAAAACATGGCCTAATTTTTAAGCCAAAGATGGATAGCTTTATGTTCTTTTAAGAATAAAATCGATTTTTTATTTTATTTTTATTTATCCAAAATTATTAAGCCAAAGATAGACAGCTTTACATATGTATGTTGATGAAATGAAAATAAAAATAGAGTATATTACTAACACTTTTATATGGCTGTAAATAAATAAATTCTCTCAACTTATTTTCTCTCTCTCACTCACTAATCCATAACCATAGGCATGTGTTAACCTAGAGGAAAATTGTTAGTAATAATGCCAAGTCTACTTATTAACCCAATGATATGTATATGTGATCGGAAAATATAGAAAAATTGTACTGCACTAAATCCCTAAAGACACCGTATTTAACTTGGCAAGTATTCTTCCAAAAATCGAAATCATTTCTCATTGATATTAGTGAATACTACTGTGATATTTCTTTGGGTGTATAATTGAAGTCTGAAAAAAGCGACATGAACCTTCTTCTTTAAAAACTGACAAGATTTCTCCGCTCTTTTTAACGAACATTCTTGATGTTCGTTTCCTATGTGTGTAAACAGCCGAAGATATTCTTCCCCTGAGGGACATTGGTGCCAACGTCTGTTTTTAACACCAGAAAAATAAATAAAAAATGGTCAAACAACAAAAACGCAAGATGAGAACAACGCATTGTTACGCTCTTGGTTTCTGTATCATTCCATTCTATCTTTCCCCCCGCGTCATGAAATATTTTTGAAAAATATTCCAAAATATGTTAAAATGAACATTCTTTATACTTTATTTTCTTTGATTGTACTTATTTACTATATCACATATACCGTTATATTCTATCTGGTCGAATATCACAGAGGTACCTTTAACTAAACTTTAGTTTAACGGCAAGTTGTAACAATGGCCCTTAGTTGAGTTTTGCCTCTTATTAAGTACTAGGTTTTTGATGTATGTCCACATTTGCTTTTGGTTAGTTGCGTTGTTAATTTTATTTTTTATGTAATTATTCTTATTATTTTCAATTTGTACTTTGTATTGATTTCTTATTAGTTTATATTCTCCCCAAGCTTGATTTGTGTTTTCAAATTTGGCCTGTAAATATTTTATTATTTTGTCTGTTTTTATTGTTCGCAGTTCTTCGTTAAACCTATTATTCACTTTGTTATTTGTGTGCACTTGCTTTTCAAACGTAAATCCTTGTATTGTATTTTCTAGACAGGCTTCAAACAATTTAACGTTTTCATTAAGATCTTTACTATCTTCGTATATCATATTCTCAGTTCACACATTATTAAATATATTCTTATCGTATTTAAATATCTTGATGGTTTTTGCTGTATCTAGAATGTTTTCATTCGATCTCTTAGGGCCATTTTTTGAAGGCAAGTTTAACCTCGAGATTAAGTTAATCTCCAGTTAAAGTTAATCTTCAGTTAACTGAGTTTTCATTTTTTGAATGGGAATTTAACTGGAGATTAACTTGTAGAGCTGCCGTACTTATAAGCAAAAATTGCAACATTTTTTTCGTTTACTTTGTTGTGTTTACTACTTTTTGCAAAGTGCTTCACAACAATTTGCTTTTGTATATAACAAAAACAAACAAACAAAAGCTGAATACTGTTGATCTTTATGTAAAAAAATTATTTTCTTAAAATAATAAATAAATTAAGACTGTCTGTTGTCAATTTGTGTTTTATATAATTCATAGTTACTTAAATATTTGTCTTATTCGGCTTCCCCTCACTTAAAACCTTTTTTAAATACAATTTGTCACCTACTTTTCATAGTTAATCTCCAACGTTGGTGGTTTAAACTCGAGATTAACTGCTTAACCGTAAGGTTAAACTCAAGATTAAGTAAATTCAAAAACTGAAAACGGAGTTTAACTGGAGATTAACTTAATCTCGAGTTTAAACTTGCGTTCAAAAAATGGCCCTTAAAGTCTATATTAATAACTTCATGGTCAGAAATTTTATTATCTTTACTGTTTGTACAATTTTTAAAATATAATTATTAGTTATTACGTAGTCAATTGTTGTGCTCGAATTTCTTGTTACACGTGTGCTTTCGTTAACTATTTGTTTAAGGCCGTTGTCATTGAGAGTATTCCTAATTCTATTCTTGTATAATGAGTTTTTTTCCAATCTATATTAAAATCTCCTGCAATTAAAATATCACAGTTATTATCACATATTTCTGGAGGAAACTGGAGGAGTAATAGTATGTTTTAAAAAAAATGGGAGGTTAAAAAATTATCTGAGAAAATTATTCAATCAAAAATTTGGATAAGCGCCTACGAAGCAAGATACAAAAATTATGGATTTGTTGTAGCGGCAATATACAGATCGCCAAGCAGTGCAGAATCTGAATTTATCGTAACATATGAAGAAATTCTAGAAGAGATAACTGAAAGAAACTGTGATATGGTTATAGCAGGTGACATTAATATAGACTGGGGAAGAAATGGTTTTTACAAAGATAAGATACAATGTGTTATAAATGATTATGGAATGGAGCAAATAATGACAGAATTCACCAGGATAACAAAAAATTCAAAGACGATAATTGATTACATAATTACTAATAATAGAAGTATTACAGCCGGAATCAATAACACGAATAAAATATCAGATCATGAAGCAATCCAGATAATAATCAGAAGCAATAGCACGACCATAAAGGCTGGTAAAGAAACAAAAGAAATTGAATTATTTAAATACAATAAAACTCAGTTCAGTAGGAGAATATATGGAATAACAGCGATTGAAAAAAATAATAACCTGGATGGATAACAATGTTATATTTTTCGACAATTATTTAGAAAATGCAGTTAGAAGCATGACTTTTAAAAAATATATAGTTGACACCAATTGTAATAGATGGTTTAATAATGAATTGAGAAGAATAAAAAGAGAAAAAATTAATATGTATCAAACAGCAATCTTAGAAAATAGCTTCGTTGCGTGGACAAGATACAAGACCATTAGAAATTATTATAAAGTTCGAATTGAAAATGAAAAGAAAAAGTTTTTAAATAACAGAATTAATAAAGCAAAAGATCAAAAGGAGATGTGGAGAGAGATAAAGAATCTAATACTGAAGAGAGACCAAACTGAAATCAAATCTGTGATATTTAACCAACTGGAATGTAAGGAAAATTTACAAATAGCGGATAAATTTAATAAATTTTTTATTGAAAGTATTAGATCCATAAGAGACACGATACCAAATATACAATATTCCAACTACATACCTGTGATAAGCTCTAGATTTAAGTTTCGTGAAATAACACTAGATGAATTAAGAATAGTATGTAAGGATTTGAACAACAAGCCAGACTTTAATAGAATATCGAGTAAGATTATACTTAATAGCTGGAACGTGATAGGAAGAACATTGTTGGATATAGTAAATAAATCAGTAACAACGGGAAGCTTTCCAGACAATTGGAAAGAGTCAATGATAACTCCAATTCAAAAGATCGTAAAGACAAAACTATGTGAAGAATTTCGTCCAATAAATACACTGAAAACATGCGAGAGAATAATAGAGAAAATAGTAAAAAGCCAACTAGAAAAGTACATGGAATCAAACGCCTTACTGATACCAATCTGAATTTAGAAAGAAATTTTCATGCGAGACAGCTGTCAATTACATTATCAACAGATGGAAAAAAAATCGAAAAAAATAAGAAAGTAATAGCAATCTTCTTGGATTTTAAAAGAGCCTTCGAAACGGTATACTGCTACAGAAACATTGTAATTACGGTATTCAGGGGATTGTATTAAAATGATTTGAGTCATATCTAACAAATAGAATACAAGTTACAAAAGAGCTAAATGGAAGGTAATCCGCGATATTGGTATTGGACATAAATGCCATAATACTTCTCCTGATGTCGATGTAAACGGTCTGAATGACAAATTTGTTTATATTAATGTTCCTACACCTGACAGTAACATATATGATGACCTTTGTTTTGTTCCGCTAGAAAACCCCTTTAGTTTTCGTTGTGTTAGTCAGCTCGAGGTTTTGGAATGCTTATCTTCTGTGAAATCGAATGCGATTGGTTCTGATGACTTAGATCCTCTGTTTTTAAAAGCTTTGTCACCTAGACTTTTACCGTATTTTACTCATGTATTCAATTCAGTCTTAACTATGTCCTCTTTCCCTGATGAATGGAAACGGTCAAAAATCATCCCAATTCCTAAATCTAACAATGAATTCAGGCCAATTGCCATTCTGCCGTTCCTGTCCAAAGTTATGGAAAACCTCATAGCTAGACAAATGAACGATTATCTCACGAGTAATAATTTTTTATCTGATAAGCAGTCGGGATTTATGAAAGCTAGGAGCTGCACTACTGCTTTAGTCAAAGTAGTTGATGACCTTAGGTTGAAGCTGGATGAAAATTACATAGCGTTTTTGGTTCTTTTGGATCACACTAAGGCTTTTGATACAGTTGATCACAGAATATTATTGAGGAAGCTACAGACCCTCTTTCATTTTTCTAATTCAGCTTGTAGCCTTATACGTTCCTATCTCATTAACAGATCACAACGAGTTTACCTAAACGGCAACATCTCGAATTCGGTACACGTTGGAAGAGGTATTCCTCAGGGATCAATTTTAGGGCCCCTTTTGTTCTGTATATACATTAACGACCTACTTGATGTTTTGGATAATTGTAGCGTACATATGTACGCTGATGACGTTCAGCTCTATAGGAGCGCTTGTATTGATAATATCCGACTATGTGTAGATACGATTAACGATGATTTACGGAAAATTGACAACTGGGCTAGTGCTAATGGACTTTGTATTAATCCCTCTAAATCGAAATGTTTATTGCTCTCCAGGTCTAAGAGAGCGTTTGATGTGCCGAATATTATTATCAGGGGGAATAAAATTGATTTTGTTGAATCGGCATCTAATCTGGGTGTTATCTTTAATGGTCGGCTAACGTGGTCTAGCCACATTAATGTCATCGTTGGTAAAGTTTACGGTATGTTTAGGAACTTATGGACTGTTATAGATTCGACTCCTTTTGCTATACGCCTGCAACTGGCAAAACGTTTTTGATTCCTGTTCTTTTATACGGATCGGAAATTTTCGCAAACTGTGATGCGGATGATAGGCGGAAACTCAACTTGGCTTATAATAACATAGCCAGATATGTATTTATTAAGGGACGTCGGGACCATATATCACAATTTTCTTACCAGATATGTGGTATTCATTTTGATAATCTATTGAATATTAAGTGCCTAATTCTCCTCCATAAGATTATTACTTTGGAACAGCCAGTATACTTATTTAGCAGGATTAGATTTGCTAGATCCAACCGCAGTAGGAAAATTATCTAATTAAGGCATAGGACTCTTTTGTCGAAACGACAGTTCTTTATACACACCATCAGTCTTTGGAATACACTACCTAATTATATTCAGAACATAGGCAATGCAACTAAGTTCAAAAAGGAGCTATACATTCTGTTTAAGTAGTTTGTAATATATTTTGATTGTTTTATACATTTTTACTCTTCATTTTTATTAGTGATTAATTATTTTCATTTTTCTAATTTATTATTTAAGTTTCATTGTATCTCATTATATGAATATATTTCTTTGTTTGTATTTTTCTTTATATTTGTATCTTTCCTAATTTACATTACAATTTTACATATACTCATTTTCTTATCCTAATTTTTTGGATCGATTGCTATTTCCTAAGGTTAAATCATGTTCTTATTCTTATTCATTTTTATTTATACTGTACTTCAAACAATTCATTACTCATATAATGAGCGATTTGTTATTACTTTTTCCTATTTGATGTACTCCCATAGCACTTTCATTTATAAGATTATTATCTTGTTGTGCTATGATTAATAAATAAAATAAATAAATAAATAAATAAAAAAAAAAAAGTAAACAATGTTACATCGCCAACAGCAAATAATGAATATGGGGTGCCGCCAGGTTCAATCTTAGGACCTCTGCTATTTATTATATATATCAACGATATGCCAAACGTATTAAATGATTGTGAGATAATATTATATGCGGATGATGCACTTATATACATCGAAGCTGATACTGTAGAACAATGTTATGATAGACTTAAGATAGATATTGATAATGTGAATACATGGCTGAAAATTAATAAACTAAAATTAAATGAAAGTAAAACTAAAATTATGGAAATAAAAACTAACAGCGATATAATTTTTGAAATTAATGACGAAGAAATTGAAAAAGTTAACCAAATTAAATACCTAGGATTTATTATACAACAACCTAAACTTAAAGAGTCACATCGATTTCATATACAAAAAATTGGGGGAAAAATTTGGTTTTTTTAAAAGATTAAGAAAGAATACAACTGCACTGACAGCAATAAATATTTACAACACGATGATTAAACTTCATTTTGAATTTGGATCGACAATTATGTGCTCATGTTGCACAAATCAACAAATTGAAAGACTGCATAGGCTTCAAAATAAGGCAATGCATGTCATACTAAGATACAATAGATACACCTCAATAGAATATATGCTTGAATCTCTAAAATGGCTTAATGTTAAACAGCGCCTAAAATTAAATACCATAAACTTTATTAAAAAAAAAATAAAAAATGGAAATGTACCACAATACATAAAAGATCAAATAGCCTACGTCGGGAGAAATGCAACCATATCATTTGAGAAATAACAACGATTTTCGTATTGAACGGGCAGATACGGTGGATTGCAATTATCTATCTATCTATAAGGGATTGCAATTATATAACCAACTGCCTGATTATGTGAAAAATGAACACAACAATAGTGTATTTAGAAAAAATGTTGTAATACTTGTTAAGAACAATGTTATAGGGTTTGTTATTTACATTGTCTAATATATGAGACTGTAAATATATTATGTAAATTTATAAAGTATTTTTATTGATACTAATAAAAAAATCAATCAATCAATCATTTCTTCAATTATTTCGTCAAATATATCAGAGAACTTCGCTGCAACTAGGCGATCTATATATTGCACCAGTTAATATATTATGATAATTATCATTATGTACAGCTTTTATCCTTGTAATTTAATTTCTTGTTCATCTATATCTTTCGTCAAATGTGTTTCAGAATTAAAAAGTCAGGTTTTTCTGTAGTTGTTAACAAGACCTTGTACATTTGTATAGAGGGCACTCATTTCATTTAGTTGTTAAATCGTTAAGCCTATATTTCTCATTTTGTTTGTCAATTTATTTTGATAAACTGGACATTCTCTATCGTTTGTAAAGTAGTTTTCATCTAAACCCATATTGAGCCTGCTGTTTACTTTTGAACAATTAAACAGGCTTGATGCAAAGAAAAATAGAATTGGATATTAACAATTACGGAATTATGAAAATGCCAAAACAAAAGTTAATACAGAAAATATTAAAAAACATAACAGCAATGTGATCGAGTGTATATATGTTAATATAAGTAGTATACATACATACATACATAATTGGCCATTACAACCCTTCAGTCAGGATTACGGCCTAGCTTCTCACACCACTCATGTTGTGTGCGTTAATTTTATACGTGAGTGGCGGGACCTACAGTTTAACGTCGACTCCGAACGACAGAATTTTGAGAAACTTTTTCATGGCAGTTTATTTTACTCTCAGAGTTTTTGCCAGAAATCTGCTGAGAGGAAGTCGCCGAAGAAATATTTTTTTTTTTTCATATTTCATTTTTGATGTCTGACCTGGGATACGAACCCGGGCTTTACGAATAGTAAGCCAACACACTACCTACTATACCACGGCGACTTCATATAAGTAGTATAGTAGCGAATAAAGAGGAGTTAGAAAGAATTATTGAACTTCAAGAAGCAAATATCGTACTTTGTCCCGAAACATGCACAAATACTAACATAGAGGACGCTGAAATTAGCATTGCTATATTCAATATGATTCGTTGTGATTCACACTCTCGTCATACTGGTGGTGTATTAATATATATAAAAAAATCTATTAAATACAGCTTAATTTGTTATAAATCATAATATAATTTGTTATAAATCAAAATATGTGGTTTATTATAATTAAATTGAAGGATTTTCAAACGAAATGGATACAGTACCCTATATCATTCTCCAAGTGCTGACAAGTCGCAATTTTTAACGTACTTAAAAAGTAAGGTAGAGACATATTTTGAAGGATGTAATAATAATATAATTATTGGTGATTTCAACATAAATATTAATAATGACACAGCTTATACAACAGAATTAAATAATATTTTCTCATCCATGGTCATGAAACAGCTTATAAGTTTTGATACTCGCGTTACGAAATTGTCCAGTACTAAAATACACCTTTATTCAACATCTGATCAAGTGAAAACTAAATGCTTAAATAGTTGTAATATAACGGACCATGAGACTAGAATTCTGTGTGCCGGTGGAAAAAGAAGTAAGGATGAGACTTGCAATAAACATTACGTATTGGGAATATTATAATGAGGACAATTTAATGGCATTGTTAAGACTTATTAATTTAAACGAGCTAAATTACGGTAACTTGGATGAAAGAGTGGAAAATTTTAACGCTATGCTAGTAAATATAATGAATACCCTAACCTTTAATAAATGTGTGTACAAGAAACTTATTAATAAATGGTATGATCACGAACTAACGCATCTGAATAGGAAAAAGTATGAACTCCTTCACATAGCTAAAAGAACAGGTGAATGGACTGAGTATAATGTAACAAAAAAGTCATACAAAAAACTAATAAAAGTAAAAAAAGAAACAATATTTAGAAAGTAAAATCAACTTGGCGTATGCCGATCAAATACTTATGTGGAAATATTTAAAAGAAACAGTTAACATGATACAAATAAACCAGCCAATAAGGAAAATTTATATGAATAACTCTTGCGAAACAGCAGTGGTAGCAGTTTTCTTAGATTTGAAGCGAGCATTTGAAACTGTGGGTAGGCGTATATTGTTGATAAAGTTGAAGCGGATTGGTATAAGAGGCCAAGAAATAAAATGTTTTGAGAACTACTTAAGCAATAGAAAACAACGCACGGCAATAGGAAATGTGATATCATCACCACATATGGTAGATATTGGTCTGCCACAAGGGTCCGTTCTTGCACCATTACTTTTTTTGATATACAGTCACACAGATAATTATACGCACCCCCCCTAAAAATCATTTTTTTTTTAAAGTAATGAACTAAAAATTCTTTACATTATCGTCTGTAACGACACATTTACTTAAATAAAGAAAACAGATTCCCAAAATCTACGAATTTGTGACTGCAGTTTGCTTAAAACCAATATGGCACCAGAGAAAATTATACATACTACGTATATTTCGTATAAAATTTCTCCAAGGGTAGCCCGGTATAAAAGGTATTGTGGATAAAAATCCTAGGATTACAGCCGCAGAAATACGAAATACCTCGAAAAGTGATCACAATGTTATTGTGCATTCCGAAACAGTTCGAAGTGTTATGAGAAAGAATGGTTTTTGATTCGATTGGAATTTGCCCAATAACATATGGACAAGTCAACTGATTTTTGGGCGAATGTAATATTTAGTGATGAGAACAAATATAATTTGTTCGGCTGTGATGGAAAACAAAAATTTGGCGCAAAAATCAGTTGACTTGTCCATATATTATCATTTAAAAAATGATTTTTAGGGAGGGTACGTATAATTATCTGTGTGACTGTATATTAACGATATACCGAAATGTTTAAGTAATTGTAAAATTGCTTTGTTTGCTGATGATGCTCTTTTATATATTAGTCATTTAAATCTTATTGATGCTGTAAATTATATTCAAGCTGACTTAAATGAATTATATAGATGGTTATGTAAAAATAAGCTAAAATTAAACTGTGATAAAAAAAAATAAAGGAGCATGAAATTGAAAGGGTTGATAAAATGAAATACTCAGGCATCATTATTGATAGAAAATTTAAATGGGACGATCATGTTGATTATGCTGAAACTAACATCGCTAGGAAGATATGGTTTATGTATCGATCATGTAAATATGTTAGCAAACGGCATAAATTAACTATTTATCGGTCGATAATTTAACCTTATTTTGTTTATAGTCCTACAATTCTGTTTACACTTAATAATGCCCAAATGAATATGTTCCAAATACAACATAATAAAATTATGAAATTTATTTTGAATAAGGGGTATGATACTCCGGTTGCCGAAATTATTGAAAGTTTGGATTGGCTAAATGTAAAACAATTAATAACATACCACACTTTGAAATTTATTAATAAATTAAGGTTAGGTCAATTACTAAGTTATTTATATGAAAGAATTCAATATGTACATGATCATAATACTAGAAATAGGAATAATATGAGACTGCCGAGGATTAAGTCTGATCTTCAAAAGAAAAGTATATTTTTTGAAGGGCTCAATATGTTTAATGAGTTTACCAGCTGAAATTAAGGAATGCCAGAGTGAAGATATTTTCAAAAGACTATTGAAAATACAATGTATTTTACATTACTTATTTTAAATTGATAATTGTTTTTAGTTTTATTATATAATTAATTTATATTAATTTATTATATAATCAATGTATGTATAATTTATAATAAGGATAATTTTGTATCTAGGTCTAGGAGACCGTAATAATAATAAATAAAAATAATAATAATTAATACACTTCATTATCTTCTCTTGACTTTCACAATTAACTGTTTTATGTTGACCATGGCATTTTAGACATATTTCCTGATTTTGCATTCTTTGGCTATATGATTGTATCCTCTGCATTTCATACATTGAACTAATTTGGTTCCGTCATACACTCTACATCTTTCCCAACCGATATTTACTTTTCTTTCTTCCATAATTTTTCCGTAAGCTTCATTATCAACTCTCAGTTTCACATTGAACAAAGTTTTATTTCCTCTTTTTGTTTCATATTTTCCCATAAACTTAATATTGGCATCAGCTAATTTAGGATTTTGTTTTCTTAATTTCTCAATTAAATCATTTTCACTATAGTCGAAAGACATGCCAATAATTTTGATATTTAGTCCCGTCGAATTTGGAATTTTTACTTCATATTGTTTAGATATTTTTTCCTGGATTGCACTTTTAATTTTTTCTCTATCTTCACAGTTCTCACTTTGAATAACAATTGTTCCACTGCTTCTACTTTCCACATTTGTTATCTTCAAGTTGTCTGGATTTATTTTATTTAACTCTTCTTAAGTTTTTTCAGCCGATTGTTTTTCCTTAGTTTTAACAATTTTGCCGTTTTAAAATTCATAATTTTGAAAATAATACAAATTTTCTGAAAAATAAAAAAAGACATGTATTTATAGAAATTTATAAAAGTAGTTATCGTGTACCGAAAATGGCACACGTGGCCTAGAAATGACACCTTCTCATAAACAGCTTGGCAGGGAATGTGTTAATAAGCAAAATTGCCGTATTTGGATCTTATAGAAGCCAATACTCCTACTATGAGTGACTGTTTGTTGCGGCTTGTGGAGCTAAGTCATCATTGGCCTATATTTCTTTGAATATGAGGACGGCGAAACCATTACGGGCAATGGAGACACCAATTATACCATAATAACCGATTTTTTGTACCCGCTTTTCATGGTATTGATGTGAATTATGTTTGGTTTCAACAGGATGGTGCAACCTGAAACACATCTCATGCCACAATCGATTTATTGCATCAAACGTTTGATGTCCGCTTAATCAGCAGAATTGGCCGCCAAGAAGCTGCGAGTATACCGATAAACCAGGACAATTGAGCATTCGAAGGCTAACATTCGTGATGCCAAAACGTTTATTATTATCTTCGTTTCCTCTAACTTTAAACTAATAAAAAAGCCCTAAGCCTAATGTCTATCCTCGAAGTTAAATGACTGTTAACTTTGGAATTTGAGCTCTAATTCATTGGTTTTGCCATATAAAAATTTGTTTAGGTTAGGTTAGGTTAGAGGACGTGTACTTGTCAATAAAGAGGTCGAATTGACCCATTGTACAACGTCCTTATAAAGGGAAGGGTAATAGAGGGATAAAAAGGAGCGGATGTAGCAAAGGGGAGAATGGGAAGTGGAGGAAAGTGATAAAACCGACAACCAACCTTAGCTGACTTTATCCAAGACCAGCAGCCAACCTGTTCTCCTATTGTCCACAGTAGGCCATATACATCTAGACAAAACAACCCGATCCGTTCCCCCAACGCCTCTGCTCTTCCTCCCTGACCCATTCATTGATGAGGCCGTAGAGGTGACAGACGGGGGGTCAGGACCAACTATCAAATCGCCTCCAGAAAGCGAACCTAACCTAGTGAGGGCATCCGCCGTCTCATTGCCCAGTATTCCGCTATGACCCGGGACCCAGCACAAACGGATACGGTCTAGTCCAAAAGTCCTCAACGACTCCTTGCACTCGCGAACGAGCTGTGATATGCACCAGCCCAAGGCAATAGCCCTAAGGGCAGCCTGACTGTCAACGAAGATCATGTAAGATTCCGAATCCGAATCTGGGCCACCAGCTATCGCCTCAATAGCCTTCAAGATTGCGAAAATCTCCGCCTGAAAAACTCTGCAGTCATCATTCAACCTGAAGTGGAGTTCACCTAACTTAGACCCATCTGTGAAGATGGGTATACCTCTTTGCCCCTGGAGTACCCCACCATTCCATTGTGCCCTTTTCGATATAAGTATCCTTAAACCAGGCAGGAACATAGCCTCAGGCACAATATAATCGATGGCTTTTTCCGAAAGTCTGTACCTCCCGTCAGGAAAGACGACATTCAGAACTCTGGAGTGACCTATCGAGCGTTGTTTCCAGTAGCCCGATTCCTCACGTACGGCACTTCGCGCTGCACACCGCTTGACATACAAATCAAGCGGAGTCAGGCAGAGCATAGTGTCAAGAGCAGCTTGAGGGCAACTCTTCCTCACTCCATTGATACTCAAAGAGGCAATCCGCTGAACCTTATCTAAGATTTTCCGTTGAAAACTCATATAAGGCACGCCACCAAACAACGCAGCCATAAGTAATAACCGGTCTAACAATCGCCAGATATATCCAGCGAATGGCCCTAGGCGGAAGACCCCAACTTTTACCTATGGAGTTCCTACACTGGTAGAAAGCATTCAGTCCCTTCTTCATTCTTTCCTCGGTGTTTCGTTTCCAGTTCAGCTTGCTGTCCAGGACAACACCCAAGTACTTGACGTCAGAAGACAACGGAAGTTCCCTACCAGCTAACCTCGGCAACCTGAAGCTTTCAACTTTGTACCTACGCGAGAACAAAACGAGGTCTGCCTTATTCGGATTTATACCCAGACCACAGTTCGTAGACCAAGAGGATATAATTCCAAGAGCAGACACCATCAGTTCCCCCAGCGTCGGCAAAAATTTTCCACCCACAAGAATAGCCACATCATCGGCATATGCCACAACCCTAAAGCCCCTACTTTCCAGAAGCCTCAGACCAACATTAGCAACCAAGAGCCATAAGAGAGGGGATATGACACCCCCTGCGGTGTACCCCTGGTAAAAAAAAAATTGTTTACTCAGAAACAAATTGAAGTTAGAAAGAAAATTAATTAAAATATTCAAGACTTAACAGGTTAGTTATTTTATATTATAGATTTTTCGAAACAATTGAAACTTGTACATTATGAATTTCAACAAATAAATAAAAATTTAAAATTATTTATGAGTTAAAAGTATAAAAATATTAATATTTGATGATGTAATATTATGATGATGTAAGTTATACTCATCAAACTATCATTTAAAACTTGTTCTTTGCTATACATCAAATTTATAAAAATTGTGACTTCACTGTAAAATAATTTATTTGTCATTTTGTAATCAAAACAAAGAGCTATGGGTTAGTTAACTTCGAAGACAGAACCACGTTTTGTGTTAGATGAACTCAAAACGCTTAGCTAATTTCAAAATCCGTATAACTCTACTACATTAATTTTCAACAATTTGAATACCAAAAAGCCCTTGTTAAATTACTTCTTGAAATGCACTGACAATGAAAAAGTTATTATCAATGGATTTCTTACTTGTGTTGAACATAAACTTTCTGAATTCTTTTTGCAACATTTGAATTTAATAATTTCTTTCGTTATCTCGCAAAATTTGCACATGCATCTTTTTCTGGGAACATGTGCAGCTATGAATATGTATGTACATATGTATAGATCGAACGTTTTACTTTTAGTTCTTTCTTATGCTACAATATCGTAAATACTATTAATAAGCAACATATTTTTGGTTTTTTTGTAAATGTTTATTGTTAGTATTTTTTGGTTGCTTTTTTATTATTGTTTTTTAATTTATTTTTTTATATTTGAGATTTATATGAGATTATATATGAGATTTTAATTATAAAAATATTGCAACAAATAAAAACATTTGAACTAATTTCACAGTTCATATAACTTAAACTTAGGAGAAAAGTATTTAAAAAACCTCTGATGTACATTAATTTAAACTTTTGGAAGAGAATTGGAACTGAAATATTCATCACATTTCTTCTCAGTAAAGGAAAATGAGTAAATACGTCACTAATCCCCTAATTAAATCGTATCGAGACATTTTGTATCGACTTTCGAACAACAGTGTCAAGTTTCTCATAATCATGTAAAACTTTTGGTGACAAAAATGTTCGTGTAGATGTACAATATAATGCCTTTTTCTTAATTATTGTACGATCTTTAGGTTTTTGTTTTGAATTATTTGTAGCTTTTTGATGATAGTTTTATGTGCTATTTTGTACCATTCTGGATAATCGTACGGCAGATTGGCCGTATACGAGATTAACATAAAATCATTTTATTCATTCCTTTTAGACGGGATTTTCTATTTAGTACTTGAAACAGTGCTCTGCCGCATATTATAGTTTCAATATGTTTCTTAAACGTGAGACACTTGGGTAAGCTGACACCTAAGTATTTTATAGAAGCATTAATCGGTAAAACGTTTTGATAAATTACACGGTGCGACAGTCAAAATACACTCAACTCAGCTAATGACATAGTGTAGGTTGTGAGTTTTGTTGAGAAGAACTCAAAAATATTTTTCTTTTATATTTCTAGAACCCTCCAAACTTCTTTTATTTGACAAAAAACGGTATTTTTAATCTTTTCACACAAAATTATTGACTACCCAAATATTTTTGACCTATTTTCAAAATTCAAAGTTTTTGAAAATGAGAGAGATAAGCCTTTAAAACGGTATACATAAACATATTGTGCAAGCTTACATTTTGATCGGGTAAACTTGGAAAAAATGATTTTTTTTAAGTTTAGCCATTCTTAATTGCAAAATTTAATTAATAAATTTGAAATAACATTATTATTCTCTTGTGAAGAGATTGACAAAATCGGACAGAAATTACCGTAGTTATTATTTAAATAGTATAACAGTCGTGTTATATTTATTATATATATTTATTTTTCAAATGAACTGAATAAAAAGGTGTCCACTTATTTTATATTTTTAATTAAAGTTTGCTACTATGAATGGACAAAATTGAAAAAACATGGAAAAAATCGCATTTGCCAAGTTTACCTCATCAAAACTCATAGAATATGAAGTCGAATACTATATACATATATATGTATACCGTTTTAAAGGTCCATCCTTTCCCTTTCTAAGAAAGTTTAAATTTGTCACATTGGTTTTGTGTAATCAAAAAAAAATCAAGAAATATAAAAAAAATTATTTTTGAGTTCTACTCAACAAAACTCACAACCTACACTGGGTGTTTTTCATTTTTTTTATTTTGTCGCATAGTGTTATTAGTAGCCTATTATGGGCACTTTTATAGACCTCTTATTAAAAGGAAATAATGCTTTATATCGTTGATTTTTATTTTTCAACTGTCAAAATATCCAGAATTTTTTTTAATATTTGTCTGTATTCTTTTAACGATGAAATTTCACAATTTTCAATCGCTATTTCTTACTACGGTAAATTCCGATGTGAAAATAGAATAAAGCATTGATTCTTGGGGAGGAATACATATTGTCTATATGTATCTACAAAAATGTTCTGATTGAAAGAAAACATTGTATTATTTTTTTATATCCAGTAAATAACCAAATTGCCATGATGACGTAATTTTATATACACAGTCCAGATGGTCCCATAAAAGTTCAATAGAGTTAGGATCAGGTGGTTGAGGAGTATAAACCAGTTGCTTAGGGATATGATTTAGCAGCGATTCCGTTACTATTTTTGCTGTGTGCTTAGAATCATTGTCTTGTTGACCCAATATTGATCCAAGTCTAATTTTTCAACACCGAGTGCCAAATTATTTTTTAATATGGTGGCTTAATCGGTTTGATTTATAATGCCTACCTGTTGTCTACCAATTGGCTGCCAGACCATGAGCGAATGTCCTTCAGTCTTTACTGTAGATATTACATTTTCTTGAGAAAATTCTGAATTTTTATGTCTGCAATTTTTAAGGCGTTTTTTTTTTTAAATTTACTACCCTATCCACTATTAATTCATACACCACGCACTTTTGTTTGATATACCAATATTTAAAGTTCCCTACTTTGGATAATAATAATGACAACGACTTGAGAGCTACATTTTCTAAAAGGTAATTTTATAATCTTTAATACTATATGAAATAAGTTTTACATGTTTGGATAAATTTATTGAAAACACAAACTGAAGCAAAATTTCATTGTTTTTGGACCAAAGCTATCTGACCACAATAATTTAGTAGGGTACACACATTCTTGCCAAAGCGGCTCGAAAAATTAAATTAGAAATAAATGAGAGTATAACGTTATAATAAAATTATAAAAACACTAGAAAAAAAAATGAATTGCTTACGTACGTATCCACTATTAATTCATAAACCAAGCGCTTTTTCATATATCAACATTCTAAATAACTTATATTAGTAGTATAATTAAAAATACATAATGCGTTTAATGAAGTATAATTGCAAAAGAGTGAAATTAAAAAGAAGCAATAATAAATAAACTGTAAAATTCCTTTTTCGGTCACAGTATATACAGTCAAGGATAATTACTCTAAGCATACCGATAATTTTACCAAAAAAAATGGCTTTATGACAACCGCGAGATCGGTGGCCCCAGTTAGCCGATTTTAACTCCATTGAAAACCTCTGGAGAGTTCTCAAAAGGGATGATTCCTATACTCCAGGGGGGAACAATTGGGGACTCTTGAACGTGGAATGGTATAGACGCAATAATTCTAAAAACTTAGTGGACAGTATAGAAACAGTATATAAAGAGATACTGAGCCCAAAAAATTAAAGTTTATTAAAAATAAACAAGCTCAAAAAACCGTTGCAATGTCAATTGAACTTATTTTGCTTATTTTACTATAACGGTAAATGTTACAACATAGATGTTGTATTGAAACAGTAAATAAGAGTGCATAGATGTTGTATTGAAACAGCAAATAAGAGTGCAATAAACAAATAGACCAAATATAATTAGCCAGAACTATAGTTTTGTCGTTGTATCTATATTTGTTAACACTAGCTAAACATTAAACGGTTGTTTTAACAATTGTATACTATTTATATATATTCTATTTATTTAAATGATATTAAACTTATATAACAAGGTAAATATATAAGTAGCATTGGCTGCTACGGCTATAAGCTTATTAATTTAAAATTGTTAAATTTAGTTCAGATACATGTATATTTACAAATAGAGTAGATATCAACGTAAGGTCCCTTAAGTAGGTTGAGGCTATAGCAGTCAGAGTTGTTTTTAAAGTTCAAATAGATGTAGGTGTCAATTAGATGTTGGTGTGTAGAAATTATGTGACGGTGATTTTAAATTTTTTTGTAGACATTTGTAGAATATATTTGTATTTTCATATTAGAATTATTTATTGAAGTTTATTAATAATTAAATTACCAATATCCATTGCGAATATTTTTTATTTTTCAAAATGCTAAATATTTAATATTATTTAATTTTTATTTAATATATTTATTTATTTATTATAATTAACATAACACAACAAGATTTTAATCTTATAAGTTATAGTGCTATACTTAGGATCAATAAGATATAAAACATAAAAAAATAACAAATATAAGAAATTAAGTAAAAATGACAAATTAATTTAAAAAACAAATTAATTAAAATATTAAATTTAAGTAGAAATATAATTTAAAGCAATTTAGAAAAACTAACATTACCACAGAAATAAAAAAGTAAAAAAGTTAAAAAATAAAGAATTCTAAAGATATAAAAAATAAATATTTACAAAAGTCGGTATAAGAAAGTAAGGATAAATATTTAACCGACATAATAAACATGCTAAGAACGTAACAAACTATTCATTAAGAGAATAACTTAAATAACTTCTTTTTGAACGCGTTTGCATTGCCTAACTTTTGGATGTAATTTGGTAGGGAATTCCAGAGACTAGTGGTGTGTATAAAGAACTGTCACTGTGACAGAAGAGTCCTGTAACGTTGTTGAATAATCTTCATGCCCCGACAAGACCTAGCAAACTTAATTCGGCCTACTAAATATTCCGGCTGTCCCGTATTAATAATTTTATGGAATAGAATGAGGCATTTAATTTTCAGAAAATTATCAAATTCCACACTAAATATCTGATACGCTAAATGAGAAATATGATCCCGGCGCCCTTTAAGAAAGACGTATCTTGCTATATTGTTGTATGCCAAATTTAGTTTTCGGTTGTCATTACTATCGCAGTTTGCAAAAATTTCGCACCCATACAATAGCACAGGAATTAAATAAGTTTTAGCAAGTTTAATACGAATTGCAAAAGGACCGCCCATAAATTCCGAAGCATGCTGTATATTCTGCCAACAACGACACTTATATGGCCAGACTACGATAATCTGTCATTAAATACAATACCCAGATTGGTAGCAGACTTGACATAATCAATTTTATTTCCCCTGATACTCAATCCAGGTATGGCAAACGAAACATTGGTCTTCGAAAGCATCAAACATTTGGACTTTGAGGGATTAATGTTAATTCTATCCAAATCACGGTTAACAGAGTGTAAACAAGAATCAATATTCTCCTTACGAGTACTGGTATAAATCTGCAAATCATCCGCATACATATGAACAGGGCAGTCAACCAAAACATCCGGTAGATCATTAATATACATAGAGAACAACAGTGGCCCCTGTATTGATCCCTGGGGAACACCTCTACAAATATTAAGCGAGTCAGAAATATTCCCATTTAAATGAACCCTCTGACATCTATCCAACAATTAAGAAAAAAATAGACTAGCGACAGAATTAGAAAAATTAAACAGCTTCCGGAGTTTATTCAATAAAATTTTATGATTGACTGTATCGAAAGCCTTTGTGTGATCGAGAAGAACTAAAAACGCTACACTTTTTTCATCCAGCTCTAACCTAAGATCCTCAATTACATTTAATAGAGCGGTAGTACAACTCCTACCTTTCATGAAACCCGACTGACTGACTGTTAAATAATTGTGACCTTCCAGATAACCACTGATCTGTCTGGCTATAATGTTTTCCATTACCTCCGACAAAAAAGGAAGAAAAGCAATTGGCCTAAACTCATTGTTTGATTTAGGAATGGGAAGGATCTTAGCTAGTTTCCATTCACCAGGAAAAGTAGATTTAGTCAGCACTGTATTGAATAAGTGGGTATAATATGGCAAAAGTCTAGGTGTCAAAACTTTCAAAAAACAAAGGATCTACATCATTGGAACCAATTGCGTTCGATTTCACCGATGAAATACATTCCATAACTTCGAACTGATCCACGCAACGAAAACTAAAGGAGTATTGTGGAGGGACACAACAAAGGTCATCATACATATCACCGATTGCCGCCGGAACACTTGAATGTACAAACTGGTCATTAAGTTTATTCACATCTACATCAAAATTGTAAACAAAAGATAAAATAAAAATTGTTGTGATTTCGAAAAATTAAAATTACTCCGCATAATTTAAATTTACGTGATTTCCAGAACATCTGAAAATCACTTGTGTGATTTCAAAATCGTTCGTGATTTTAAATCACCGTGGTTTCAGACCAGGTCTGCTAGTTTATTAATAATTTTTAACTACAGATTTCCAGTTGTTGTTCGTCAGGTTTGTTATAGTAGTTAATCTGGGAGAAAGAATAAAAGTTATTTCTTGGTCTTAGAAGCGATATTTGTTGCCTACAAAATACCTGCAGCAAATATTTAAACAAACACAGACAAAGTTTTAATAGTTAAAGTTCTACTATATTCATCCGCTTTGCTTATGCTACATTAGGATTGTTCTTTGATGCAATTGTGTAAAGAAATTGCCATTCTGAAACTTTATGTATACTTGGTTTGCACAGTTAGATTTAAAAACTATTAGGTTTACTGCAACTAAAATGTACCATTCTATACGGTTAGCAATTATTTTCTCCATGAGCCCAGACAGGCACAATAGCAATGATATGGACCCATGATCAGGAATTTCTGTAAAATGTTTGTTTGGCAATGTTTGTTTTGTTTTGTTTGGTATGCCACCAATTATAGCTGTTTTCCAGGTATGCAGAATATGTCCAATACCAACAATATTGTTGTATAGTTGTAGCTTTGTTTTACTCGTGTTTGTTAAATGTTTCATCCGATCATAGCACATTCGGTCTCGGCCGAACATCGTTCCTTTTACATTCTTGGGTCCATAATTTTTTAGGTTATTGTATAGTTTAATTTGTCGCTACTTTGTTGAGATTTTATTCTCTTTTTCCTTTATAACATCGCATTTTCCAGAGTTGTTATACTTCTTTGAGGGTGTATTTGTTTAAAGCTTTATACTTTAATACTTCTCGTCTATGTTGAATAACTGGATATTTTTTAGAAGTCGATCTTATTGGAAGTTGGTGATTTTTGTAATCGCCTCCTCCTCAGGTGTTGGCAGTTGGGCCTCCTGCTTTAAATGATAGTCCGATGCACCCGTTTATTCCAAAACGATCGAATGATTACGGCAGTACATGACTCGCGAGTAGGTCAGCAATTTCCGCCGGTACTGAGTTTATGATTGCTTGCATCGTAACTTTACTTACTTTTTAAGATATTTCCATACTTTCGCGGGAAGTCTTAGACTAATAGAGAACAATCACATTGTCTATCTATATCTGTCTATATCTATCTATATCTATCTATGTGGCCACTGTCCGACGTTTTGGCTTCCAAAATCTAGCCTCGTACCTGTTCAACCTGTGGTGGAAGAGATAATGATCCCAACACGAAAATATTAAGAATAAGTTAGCGCCAGAGTTAAAGGAGGGAGAACAATAATAAAAAAGAGTAGAACAATTAGAAATATAGTAATAACACTAGCCAACTGTTGCCAGAGATAAAGATTTCAAAGTCAGGTATCTTAACAGTGGACAATTCTCCAAACCAGTTGAAGAAATCTCGACCAGCGCAGAGACAAATAATGTGATTTTCTACGTTACCTCCTAAAGTGCAAAAAAAGGTTGGCTATGTTTCACAAACTCTAATCCATGTAAGCGGTCGCATACTATAAAATATTTAAAATTATAATTTGTTCTAAAAAACATTAATAAATAAAAAATTACTGCTACATCTAAATAAAATAAATTTATGACTCAATTGCGGACGGCAACTGAACTGCGCATGGCAACATTTTTCAGTTATCGAAAAGGAATCGGAAATATGATTTTTACAGATTGGCAAGTGGAAATGTACGTAAACAAAAATATTTAAATCTATTTATATAAATTGGTGAGTCGTTACCGTTGAACTTCTCGGAAAATTGTTTCTGGATGAACAAAACTATCCGAAAGACCGTAAACCACTGTCTATTGTTATTTATTTCTTTTTCCATTCTAAAAATAAAAATAATACTTTAATTTTTTAATGTGCATATATTTATATATATTGTTACGCAAGGCGAAACGACCTAATATCGTTTAACAATAAAAAAAAAACGATAAACAAAAGCTACCAGCTACACCAACACAAAGCCACACGATACAAGCGCACACTAACACTAAGTATACAATGAACGTGTTGGTTATCTAAAGCTGCACACACACATATGTATGACGAACCTGGCTGCGCCTAGTACGTGAACATAAGCAAAGTACACAAACAACAATGTACTAGCCATAGAGTTCTCGAGAAGGCGCGAGCGAGAACCTTCCACATCGAGAACGTTCATCATACTGATTGATACGAGTGTGTGCGGACTATAAAAGGGGCTGGACAAAGCAAGCAGCAGTCTCAATGATTCTTGAGGTGTACGTCCAGCAATTAGTTGTCGCTTTGGAGGTATGATTGCACGGGAGCGACGTGAAAAATGCGTTTAAATTTATAAGAATCTCACAATGTACCCAATCCAATTGAACCCAATTGCATTTTTAAAAATTTTCCAAAATTAAAGTGTTTGAAACTGTGATTGACATTTTACGGGAATGAATTATACTAAATGTTATTAAAATCATAAATGATGAATCCTAAAATGTCTGGTATTTGTCCGATATATGCATAGTTTACGATTCAATTCATTTTGAATAATTCTCAGTAGCGCCATCTGTCGGAAATTGGTCATACCAACTTAGAAACCTTCGTTCGCTCATGTGCAACAACTTTGCTAAAGATCATAACATGATTAAATACACAGTTTACGATTTAATATATTTTTAATTATTTTTAGTGGCGCCACCTGTGGGATATTGGCCGTACCAACTTAGAAACCTTCGTCGGTTCATGCGCAACAACTTTGCTAAAGATCATAACATGATTAAGCGCACAGTTTACGATTTAAATCATTTTTAGTAATTTTCAGTGGCGCCACCTTTCGGAAATTGGTCATACCAACTTAGGAACCTTCCCCGGCTTATGCGCAACAACTTTGCTGAAGGTCATAACATGATCAAATGCATAGTTTACGATTCTATTAATTCATACAAACATTAATTTTTATATACATAGATGTATATACATATATACATATTATAGAAGTGTACTTAATTTTTAGTTCACCGTCTTTCACTCTGTAGAAATATTAAAAGCAACCACAACCAATATGGCAACTTAAGTTAAAAGTTGCTAGTTGCTATAAGGAATGCATTTTCGGCAACTGCCGACGCAACTGAGGTTCAGTTGCCGTCCGTAACGGAGAAATTATATGTAAAAATTTAAAATTGTCGTACTTCTTATAATCTATAAGACATAAAATTCTTTCTTTAGGATTTTAAATATTTAGCTATGGTGTTCTTTGATGACACAAATAAAACCGTGGTACAACGCTGAACACAAACTCGTCAACATAGAAAGCTTTAATAGAACTTTCACCAGACGTAGTGGAGATAGATCTGACGATCCCACATCAACACACATTTGTTTAAAAAATGCTTTGAAAAAATATGTGAACCTATTTTATAGTGCACTTTAAATTTAATTTATTTATTATAATATTTAACTTCTGTTTATTTTCCAGGAAAAAAAGGAAAGAAAAATAAAGGAACTGTTATATCCTTGCAATCGTTTCTATCGAATGGTGAGGTTCCTGTTGGTACTACCCAGGTGGCTAAAAATATTCGTAATGTTGATGGTGAAGACAGTGATGAAGGTGGAAATGTTCTAACAGTAGTTTGTCAGCTTCCCACGGCTCCACGGGCGAATAGAATTTTTGATGATAATGCTATACCTCATAAAGCACCTTATGTAGTTTACCTTACAAATTTGCCGTTTGACGTAAAAGAAGACGATGTATATGATTATTTTAATACCTATCAGGTGAAATCCATAAGGCTTCCACGAGAAGATGGTGAAACAGGAAGAGTGAGGGGGTTTGGTTACGTAGAATTTGAAACAAGGGATGATTTAATACAGTCTTTGGGTATACCTGATCCTACAATAAAAGGACGTAGAATAAGAATTGATTTGTCTACTGAAAATGAACAGAATACAAGGCAACGCGGCGGCAGACGAGGTTACGAATCGCTAAGTGGCAATATCAATGATAGAGATTCAACAAATTGGAGAAGTGACAATATTCAAAAGAAGGAATCTTCTATGTTTGGTAATCTAAATAGAGACAGGAAGGTTTTATCTGATGATAACAAGTCTGCTGGCTCTTGGCGTATAAGAGACTCTTCTAGTTTAATTGAATCTTCGAAATTTGAACAAGTACATGATCGTGAAGTTTATGTAGATGATAACAAATTTGTTGAACGCCCAAAATTAATTCTTAAGCCCCGTACGCTGCCGCTTCCAGATGTTAAGTTGCAAGCTGACATAGAATATAAAGATGCTGAAACAAGCGACGTAAAAAGTAAAGGGATTTCAGCAGAAAAAGTCTTCGGGTCAGCAAAACCAGTCGACACTATTGCAAAAGACTTGGAGATTGAGGAACGTTTAGCAGAAGTTCGACTACATAAAGCTATAAAAAAGGATGACTTGGATCAGAATGAATTAAATATAGGAAAGAACGATCAAGGTGTCAATGTTGACCGAAGTTGGCGCCGACACCAAGCATGTGATGAGATTAGTAAACGAAGTGAGGATAAGAAAATATTTCGATCAGGTAATATATTGATACATAAAATTGATTATAAAGGTAAAGCTTATTCCTGTCTAACACAGATGAAATATCATCTATGTATTATTAAAAAAAAATTAAGTGAGTATTAGATTAGGTTAGAAGAGTGGCGCATCGCAAACTATTCACAGTTTCAGGCCTTTACCTAGAGACCCATTGGTCCTTTTTGATTCATCATAAAAGAAAAAGGAAGGCGAAAAACGAGAATTAGCCATTATGACACCCATATGTTAAATATCCCTATTAAGGAACCTCCCTAGCCAGTCGATTCCGTTTATGAACTTAATTAGATCCTCAAGTTTGCAGTTCTTCACTTCCTACCTAGCCTGCAAACAAGGGCAATGGCATAAAAAGTGATTCACCGTTGCCTCTGTTTCTTTAAACAGCCTACAAATATTAGATATTATTCCATCTGCTAATTCCGCATCTAAAGGGACCATTCCCCGTTAGTACTTCTGTAAAGATTGTCATCTCCCACCTAGTTTTGTTCCTATAGGATTAAGCTTTGCTCATGAGGCTCTTGTAATCCTACAGTCCATTATACATTCCTTTTCACACTATCTTTATCGTTATGCACGGCAATTTATCTATATATTCCTTCCATTCGTCTAGTAGATAGTGTGTTGACTTATTAGGCGTGAGTTCACGTTTCAAATCACAGGACAGACATCCCCAATAAAACGAAATATGAATAAATATTTCTTTGGTGACTGCCTCTCAGCAGATTTCTGGCAAAAATTCTAAGAGTAAACAGAATTGTCATGAAAAAGTTTCTCAAAAATCTGTCGTTCAGAGTCGACTTTAAACTAGGTTCCGAAACTCGGTGTATACAATTTACACACAACATAAATGATGTGAGAAACTAGGTCGTAATCCTGATTGAGGGGTTGTAATGACCACTTATGTATGTATTGATTCCTTAGCATGTGGTCAATCCAGTTGATCAGTGCCTGGTCCACCTGAAACTCGTCCAAGGGTAGGGTTTTTGTATCGGATCGAACATCCTTCTAGGTTCCCTTAATGGAAATGCATACTGTAAGATAATATATTTTGTCATCTCTCTATGTAGTGGACGACTTCATATAGAGCGATCTCCACTGAACTTGCTTTGATGTAGGCGTGTTGTCCAAATCTCAGTCTCCCATCAGATATTTTGTTCTTTAACATATACCGATAATGTGTTCCATAGTTTTGAGCAAGAATAAAATTAGACTAATCGGACGAAAAGCCATTGGAGTCGAATAGCTACCTTTGCCTTAAAGGAGAAAAACTTTTAATAGTTTCTTTAGCCATGTTAATGGTAATTTCTAGGGCATCCCTTGTTTTGGTCTTCGCCGTTTGGGGCACCTATAATGGTTCCATCAACAGATCATTCTGCCATATCCATCCGTTTGCCCGAATCTCCGGATACAGCCTCAGCCTGGATGTAGGTTTAGATAACAGTTTCTTAACCTTTGATACGTCGTCGACGCTGTTTACCTGTTCGCGAAATAGTCTTCAGAAGTTCTGTATCGCCCTCCGTATCATTTTATTGCACTCACTGCACTTCGATTGAGTTTTCATGTTAAAAAGTCTTCGGCCCTCTTTTCCAGTTCTTCGAAGTTTTCCTGTTACCCTGGATTTCTCCTGAGAAGATTACCTCTCTCTAAGTGAACAATTCTCTTCGAAAGAATTTAATAGAGCATCAGTAATCAATTTCACTCTATCTATCATCAATGTCCGGATGCTAGGGTAATCAGAAATAAATTGCCCTGGATTAATATTCACTAGTCTACCGAATTTTATCCAATTGGTTATATTATTATAATATTATTCTGAAATCGTTTGGCATCGGGTGGTGGCCGATCAATTATGAATGCTATATATCGATGGTCCGGAAAGGAGCATTCATGGAATGGAAGACCCTCCATTATTGGATCACGCCTATAAGTTTCCCACAGTAGATTGTTATGTCCTGATCTGTATTTTGAAGAAAACAGCTCTAAACTGAAAGAAATCTGTAATGAGTTCTTTAAGGGTGCTTGCACACGCTTGTGATACTAGCTTCATCATTAAGACAGCCCTTTTCAAGTCACAGCTCACGGTTTCTATTGGAGTATTCCTAGCCGATGCCATTTCTTAATCCATTATTTTATTGTTCGCCAGACCTACGTTCTCATCAGGAATCTTACCAAAGGCCACTTTTACATAAGATTCCGGCTCTTTCTCGTTACTCACCTCCATCTTCCTCTTCCGTGTCGAAGTGGTCTTCCTGGTTGTAGAACTTTTCGTCGCAGAAGATTTGGCTGAGGTACAAGCCTTGTTCGTACCCGGAGCAGTCCTACCACCCCCACCAGGATTTTGACTAGTGCCTCCTGCGAGTGGGTTAGGGTCCAGCTTGGACTGTTTACAGTTGAGTAGGGATCTCTTTCTCTTCTTAGGTGTTTTCCCTGAGTTCTTTTCCTCAGGAGACCGTACCCTTTTTTCCGCCTCGGATGAGGCAGTTTGAGATTTTAGGAGCTTCTGGACTAATGTGTTCTGTCGGTCGATATAAGTTCTCCATTTCTTCTCTTAGATTCACCTACTGTCGCCGTTGTATCGCCATATATTAAGTTCCTTCTATGCTAGAATATACGTTATCACCTTGTCCTAACTCGACAGGGTGAATAGCATGTCTCCATTGGCCGCTAGTCCGCTAATCCTGTTTTTAATGACCCAGTGTTCATGGATTAGGGGAAATTATCCTGAGAGGTGAGGTGTTAAGTGATCCTCTTTCATCCTGGTAGATTTTACATGGGGAACCTAACAACTCCACCCATCCTATCCAGTACGTCAAGAGATCTTTTACCCACTGGGGATCTAAAAATCTATTCCTTGATTCTCGCTAGCAGCCAATGAAGATATAATCTTCCACTGACAAGGCCTCCATTTTGATTCTCCAATATTGTCAGTATGCTATTTACCGTACCTACCAGTAGTGGAAAATTGCCGTTATCAATCTCAAAGCTCAGATGTGCATATTTATTAAAACGGAGATTTATAACAAAGGTCCCTACAGCTGCTAATCATCTGTGACAGAAAACCATAAGACTTCCTGCTACTACAGCTACCAACTACGACCCCTTTTACCAATCTGCACCGTTGAAATCGCCGTAACCTGGACTAGCGATCTGGTCAATAAGCCATCAGGATCGGAAGTATCTATAACAGCCGTCATCTGTGCCTAATCTATACTTAGTGACTTTTTCGCCTTCTTAGACGTAGTAGATTGATCACCTCCAAACCGTCACCGATATTCCAAAGAGAATATTGGTAAGCCCGTAAATTCTTTCGAATTTACCAACCCCCTTCCCATGCTTTTTGAGAAGGTGTTTTTCCTTGTCGGATTATAGCAAATAGTCATTCTTAGCTAACTTGCGCGAGATTGCTAAGAAGGCCTTTGTGGCATTCCGTACTCTTTTCTCTTTGTTTAGGGTTTGTTTACTAACACCTGTCTTTTTTTTAAACTTTAGGGCTGCCGAATAAATTTTTTAGGAGCGGCTTTTTCGTCTTGTCTTTCAGTTCTCTAGCCAGGAAACCACAAAGCCACATTCTCCTCCAAATGATCAAAGAATTTCCTGACACCTAAAAGCTCCTCCACAATTTGCGGATGGAGTGGAGTATGTCTCTATATACATCCATCAGCTCTTCGTCGCTTTCTTCCCTATAGGCATTAATAGTCCTTTAATCTAAGTCCAATATTGTTCTTCTGTCCTTTTTTGAATCCAATTTATCTTCCCTATTGTCCCACTACCTCACCTTTCTTAATTTTCTTTTCTTTGAACTTTACAATTTTTATCGCACGAGTGTTCACTTAATGAATAAGCAACAAAAAGTGTAACCAACTCGTCCTCTGGCATTGGAGGGGAACAGTTATCGGCTAGTACATTTAGACAACCACTAGCCATTCAGGACCTAGGCACTGGTTCCATCAACCATCTCGGTCCACGAGAGCCTCCAGACTTCTAGAGTTAAGAGTTCTGCACTGGCAAACACTACATCCCACATCAAAGGAACGAATAAGATGCAGGTCATTATTATTACTCAAATAAGAAGACTAGTGGCGCGATTCATTAAATTTAAACTATTCGACATTCGCGAAAGAAGTCGTTGTTTATAGTAACTAAGGGCACGTGAGCTATAGTCGACAATTTTTTTCCATAATTTGATTTAATTAATTTTTTCCATATTAAATCAATCAATGTTAAACAAAATACCAAAATAAAAAAAGAAAAAATGGGAGAGTGAATTCCATTAACTGTGTATTAAAGGCGTCACAGTTACAACTGTTCGAACAAGTTTTTGTGACTTTACTGAACTGATGCTATAAACACAATAAATACAACGCAGCAATCTCTCAAGAATACAACAAATGGTTGCATATGGAAGTGATTATTTTAAAGATAGCGCGACAACAGACAACGATTCTGCTGCTTTGCATTTGAACTAATTTCGATTTTTATTTGCAGCAAAGAGAGAATTAGTGCTAACAGTGAGAGGATTTGTGCAATGGGAGGATTAGTGATATCAATATAATAACATAGATGAAATAGAGGTTTTTAAAACGAGATGTATGAAATGTAACACGAAAGAACGTTTTAGTGACATCATTGATAAAGAATTAATGAACTGTTTGTTTTTTATTTGTTTTGCTTATACTTTGCTGCTGCTGCCTTTATTGTAATTATTGGGCACGCAGCTTACCTCAATTGCAAAATTGTTATGTTTGTTGCGTTGTGTTTATAGCATGAGTGCGTATAGTCGAATGGTTAAGTGTTTCTGTTATAAGTAGGTATTGTTATTATTTGTAGCAGATAGGGTGCGAGTGAATAAAGATCGAATAAGAGTAACATATTTCTTTTCCCATATTTCTCACAAGCAAATATTTGTAGATGACAGTGGAATTCTATAAATAACTTATTGTGCGATGCAAATAAAAAATTCGTATGCATAATTTATATGATGGTTGGTGTGCATTAAAGGTAGAAATGACTAATTTTGAAAAAATAGGGCGAACAAATTTATAAGTGATGTGAATTTGCGGGCCTATATGGAGGGAAAAACGGTTTTTCCCTTAGAGTGTCGGCAGGTCAGTGGTATAAAAGGTTCTTGAATTAGTTAAAGGTCAACGGCCTATCTTTAGCCGTTTACTCGAGGAAGATTAACGAATGCGTTCCGGAGATATGGCGGTTTTAGTAAATGGATTCCTACATAATCTTTTTAACGATCAGACGACCTGGTCTTTGTAGACGGTTGTAGAGTCTAGGGTTTCAGCGTGACTACGCCTAAACTTCAAAAAGATGCTTGCTGATATTAGCCTGGCTCGATTATTAATTTCCGAATATTTATGTAACATTTGAACTTATTATTTTTTAGTTTATCTTAAATTTATCTTTTAGTATTATTACTCATTTCTTTGTTAATATTACGTATTTATTTGTAAATGAAAATACATAACATTGCCTTTCTTAATTAAAGTTTTTTATATAAATTGCTCTCTTATAACTCATAAGTATATTTATTTATTCATATGTAATACACTAGGGTGGTTTTATCTCATATGGTAAAAAAATTTTTTTTGGGGCACCCCCTTAAAATATTTCTTTCTGTCAGATTTTAGGATTGCCAAAGTTTGAGCACAATTGGAAGATGTTAACCCGTGCCACTGAGGCCTTAAAGTTTTGAAAATCTCGACTTTTTGGCAGTTTTGCGACTTCGGCGATCCATATCTCTGGAACGGCTAAAGCCATTCGCCGTGTCATACATCAAATTAAAGGTCATACTGTTTATAATATTTTATATTCTCACAATAAATACGCAACTAGTAGTACTGAAACCGAAAAAATAGAGCCAATGTCCCTAAAAACGTAACTAGGTACTCCTGAGAGCGAAGATGCGTTATTTGTATTATTATTGGTTATTATGGACAAATACTTGTACTTTGGAATCTCATTTCATTTAAATGTGTATGCTACGGTATACCGTTAACTAAAATAAAGAGTATATATAATTAAAATAAAAATGTCTTTTGTAGTTAATATTTTCAACTGACCAAGAAACAAAATCATAAAAGCACGAACCACCTAGTTATGCTTTTCTTTTTTAATAACAGACTCTGAACCTCTGGAATTCTACTTAAAATATAAAAATACATTTTTAAACTAGTTTGATTTTACCTGCTTGGGGTCGGCAGTGATACAGTATGTGGGTCTAAAATTAACGGTATACCGTAGCATACACATTTAAATGAAATGAGATTCCAAACTACAAGTATTTGTCCATAATAACCAATAATAATACAAATAACGCATCTTCGGTCTCAGGAGTACCTAGTCGCGTTTTTAGGGACATTGGCTCTATTTTTTCGGTTTCAGTACTAGTTGCGTATTTATTGTGAGAATATAAAATGTTATCAACAGTATGGCCTTTAATTTGATGTATGGCACGGGCGAATAGCTCCGGTTTCGGAGCCTTAAGCCCCGGTCTGTAATACTGGCGCTTATGTTATCAGTGTTAACACCAGGTGGAAAGCGCGTACAGTATATGCCGATGACGAAGAGAAGAAATAGGTTAAATAAAGGTTAAAGGGAATAGGGGACTGAATCCTACCTTTTATAATGCACATTTTATTCTTTCTGTAGGAAGATTTTTGTACTATAAACTCCACAAAAACCTGCCGACCTCCCAGATAATTACATCATTGCTAAAGGTGGAGTTTAGTATGTCTCTCATAGGTATGGGGTGATCAACCTTATCGAAGGCCATAGAGAGACCAAGGTCCGCTACGATAGTGGGTTGACACGCTCGTTGTTGGTTGAGGTGTTTTCTATTCGCGCTGTGATTTCGGTTAGAGCTGTTGTAATGCTATGGGACTCCCTAGAGCCATGTTGGTGATTGATTTAAGGAAAGTGTTTCTTAAAAGCTGGGTGTGATAATGTTTCCAGTGTCTTATCCACTGTTAACAGCAAGGGGATAAGTTGAGAAGAGTTCAATTTGTCGCAGATTTATTCAGTTTTACAATGGCGATAATTCAGACGATCTTCCAAATGTCTCAACTACGGATTGATCAAGGGAGTGCTTCTGATGGTCTTTATGTCAGGAATGTTCGACAAATTGTCTGCTGAACTCTATAGCACATTTCTCGGTGATTTTCCTGTTGTCAAATTTACTGTGGCAGAAATGTAAATAGGCCTTTTATCCTTGCTAGAGATGTCTGCTGTTCAGTGTCTTCCATTTGAATTGACCAAGTTCTGGCACCCTACTAAAGAAATGGAATACCAGGTCTTTTGCACTGTAGCCCAGAGATCACTCCTGTTAGTCGGTTTGATTTCAGATACCTTCGAAAAATATCCTCATAACAAGATCCTAGCACCGCCGTGGTTTACAGTCTGCAGTAAATTTTGGGACATATTCCGAATATATTATATATATATTATATATATTGTTACGTTTTTTCCTTTTTAAAAACGTTTAAATATGAGTTCGTTAATTGCAACAAAGTAAAAACAAATATGTCTTTAGTTTCAGTTAAACTCTCTTTATTCTTCACACTACTTTTGTGTGCCACCGTACACAACTTAACGATACCACAATAATAATCTGTTCTATTCACTAGTTCACACAACTATTCGCTAGATCTTTACAACCACGACTTATTTTGTTCACACGCAACTTCACACAAGGCTGACTGAATTAACACTGACTGCTGCCTGCTTTGTCCAGCCCTTTTATAGTCACGCAATCAGTATGATGAACGTTCTCGATGGGGAAGGTTCTTGTTCTCGCCTTCTCGAGAACTCTATTGCTAGTACATTGTTGTTTGTGTACTTTGCTTATGTTGCCGTCGGTACTAGGCGCAACCAGGTTCGTCATACATATGTGTGTGTGCAGCTTTAGATAACCAACACGTTCATTGTATACTTAGTGTTAGTGTGCGTTTGTATCGTGTGGCTTTGTGTTGGTGTAGCTGGTAGCTTTTGTTTATCGTTTTTATTGTTAAACGATATTAGGTCGTTTCGCTTTGCGTAACAATATATATATAAATATATCCGAATATATTATATATATATTATATATATATATATATATAAATATATAATAATATAATATATATATAATATATATATAAATATATATATATATAAATGTTATATATATGTATATATATATATATTTATCTAAGACTGAGAACCCTGTCAGCCAAATAAAACTATTGTAGACTCTTCTGTCCGCAGAATACTATGCCATTTTTCCAGATGGTATTTAGAAAATTGCAACCGTTTGGCCACATGCTTATTTGTCGGGAGAGCAAATTTTATTTGACTGTGGGCTTTTAGATTATATTCTCTTAGACTCCTGGGTATTGTCTCAATATTTATCGGCAATTCTAATTCTTTTTTTTTTTACTTGTACAGCGAACGAACGAATTTTTTTTATTTGCCGTACTATGTGGTTTACCATTGTGTGTGGGGTTACTATTTTCCGCTGACGTGTTTCGGCTTTAAATTGAAATGTAATTGTATTTCGTATCATTTCTTTTGAATAGCAATATTTCTAATATGGGAGTAGGTTTTTCCCTCTGAAATAACACCTATACAGCGTTTATCACGACACATTCCGAACGCTAGAGTAACAAAATTCTTAAAAATTTTTTTGTTACGTTTAAAATTGTTTTAGAAATTTGTTTTAGAGTTTTTTTTTTTAAATTAATAATATTGTTGATATTATTTTGACAGCTCCCACCAAATGTAATTATGATGTTGAATGTCTTAAAATAAACAAGTGTTATTCCAGCCAAAAAAATAGTTACTTATTGAGGGAGTATGCTTTTAATAATAGGACTGTAAAGTTATGGACAAAATATAGTCGCATAGCAACAGAATTGAATAATGAAAGTCAATGTATGTTTTCTACAACATATTCCATAGCCTGTCTTATATCTAAAATTTTTGTATATATTTCTTAATTCATCCAATTTTTTATGAAATTTAATTTTGGAGTCTATCGTTAGTTCGTAACGCTCTAATATCTAACAAAATATAAAAAATGAATTAAACGAATAATTATGCAACAACTTGTATCGGAAATTCAAAGATGAACATTTTTCAATATTTCGCATCCCAATGATTCATCTGATGTGCCTATTGAATTTAAACGATTACAGTGTCCTATTCATTTACCTTTTGCAATACAGTGAGCTCGTAGAAACGTGAACTAATTTTTGCAAACGGTCTTCAGGTTTTCGATTTTGTTCACGTTTCCGATTGGTTTTATTTTTGATTATTTCTTTTTCAACAAACTATCCAAACTTGATTATATTTGATATCACTTCGATCACAAAAATTTTATATAATCAAATATTTTTATACACAATTTTTATTCAATTTAACCTTCGAAAATTAATTCAGGAACTTAATGGTTAATAAATACTAATATGGTTTATAATTAATAATAAAAACCTTATCAGATTTTTTTAAATATGTAATTTTATTTAAACAAGAACAAAAAATGTACTATTCGTCTAACGTAAAAAATAAACAAAAAAGATTAGTCGACTCTGCTACTATCTTCGAAAAATCTGCAACAAATGCTCAATTTTTTAAAAGCTCTAAGATATGTGCCTTTTTAGCGATAAACCTTTGGTTTTTGCAGACATTTATTATGTTTGACTTTAAACCACTTTTGAGAATAATTTTTATTTATATACAATACAATCACTTATATCTGTAGTCCCAAGCAATAACAGCCTAAGTCGAAGATGATACTCTCGAGAAAAATCACTTTATACATACAGTGTATATTCGCCGTGGTCTAGTAGGTAGTGTGTTGGCTTATTAGACGAAAAGCCAGGGTTCGAGCCCCAGGCCAGACATCAAATAAAATACAAAAAAAGTATTTCTTCGGCGACTTCCTCTCAGCAGATTTCTGGCAAAAACTCTGAGAGAAAATAAAATTGCCATGAAAAGTTTCTCAGAAAATCTGTCGTTCGGAATCGACTTTTTAACTGTAGGTCCCGCCACTCATGTATAAAATTAACACACAACATAAGTGGTGTGAGAAACTAGGTCGTAATCATGACTGAAGGGTTGTAATGACCAATTATGTATGTATGTGTGTATATTCAGTGTTTCTGAAAAAATTGAGAAAGTGCAATTAGGGAGGACAAATATATTGACAGTTCAATTTAGGCAAACTAACGCAAAACAAAGTGTTTATTGTGAGAAGAGGTAATGAGCTTTATGCGGGAACTCCAAAAATTAAATAAAGTAAAGAAAAAAATTCCTCGAAAATTTAAGTTTACGTTTTAGAGCTTTTAATTTTTGTTCACGTTTTAGAATAGTCAATATAAAAAAATAGAGTACATGTTTCTGGGTATTCACGTTTTCGTGAGTTCAATTTGCTGTGAACATCGCTTAAGGTCAGACTTTGCAGGTTTGCGGCATAAATTTAAAACTTCTTATATCACTCGACCAACTGTGTGTTGCAACGTTTTGGAAAGTCATCTTTCTTAATTTTTGTGAGAATAACATTACTAAAAATGTTGTTTACTGTTCAACTCTGCAATAATGGGTGCGTTCGTAAATTCAGCAAATTTTTGCACCACTGCGACAGTAATGCCAAGTTTTGTTGCTAATGCGTGATTAGCTGTTGCAGATGCTTTCTACTGCACAATAACTAAACAGAATTTGCTTTTTAGAACGTTCTGCAAAAATTAAAAAAAAATTTCTCAAAATTAACAATAGCAAATATTGAAAATTTAGACTGTGGACTTGAGAGCTTTCTATTCAATTATAATAAAAAAAAAGAATAAGGAAAAAAATTAAAAGACTTCTGACTATTAAAAATCAATTAAAACTAAAAAGAACGCATATTCCTAAAATAAAAAATTACTTTGAAGTAATAAACCGGCATCAAGATGATGTATTCTACAGCCATTCTCTTATTTGTTCCTTTGTCATTTCAAAGTCCGGTTTGATTTCTTTAATTTTTAATAAGATTTTTCTCTACAACACTGACTTCTTCTTTCTCCCTTCTTGGAAGACCGACTTCATATACAGTCTAGTTCGTATTATTAATTTTTGTATGTTGAATGTGAAATCTTCCTCGTAACTAAAAATATAAATAATTAATATTTTCTATAACAATATCGGTTAAATTTTATTATTTTTCCATTTTTCTGCAAATAAAGCAAAATTTTCTTTTGTTTAATAACTTTTATTTCACGAAACTTCAGTGTTGTCGAACAAATGGTTTACCGCGAACTATTGCAACTGAAATCAAACTGTTGCTAAATTTGCAAAAATTTGCGACAGCATTGCCATTTGTCTGCAAAAAAAAAAACGTTCGATGCAAGTCACTGCTGCCAAGTATTGCATTTTTGAACATTTGATTTTTATTATGCTGCAATCTTGCACAACTACTGCATTTACGAACGTACCCAATATTTTGATTATTGAATTTCAAACTTTTTTCAGAGAAAAATTTCGATACCTTTGTGGAAGACCTAATTTTTAATAGAAACACATAAACATACTTTTATCTATATATATAAAAATGAATGTTTGTTTGTATGTAATTAATAGAATCGTAAACTATGCATTTGATCATTCTATGATCTTCAGTTGTTCAGTTGATCAAAGTTGTTGCGCATGAGCCGGGGAAGGTTTCTAAATTGGTATGACCAATTTCCAACAGTTGGCGCCACTGAAAATTGCTTAAAATGAATTAAATCGTAAACTGTGCATTTAATCATGTTATGATCTTTAGCAAAGTTGTTGCGCATGAGCCGACGAAGGTCTCTAAGTTGGTATGACCAATATCCGACAGGTGGTGCCACTGAAATTTTTTTAAAATGAATTAAATCGTAAACTGTGGATTTAATCATGTTATGATCTTTAGCAAAGTAGTTGCGCATAAGCCGACGAAGTTTTATAATTTTGGCATGAACAATTTAGGACAGGTGGCACCACTGAAAATTACTCAAAATGAACAAAATCGTAATTTGTGCATTTGATCATGATATGAACTTTTGCAAAGTTGTTGCGCATAAGTCGACGGAGGTTTCTAACTTAGTGCGATTAATTTCCGATAGATAGCGCCACTGAAAATTATTCAAAATTAATTGAATCGTAAACTATGCATTTGATCATGTGTTAATCGGACAAATATTGGACATTTTAGGATTCATCATTTATGATTTTTGAACGTACGGGTTTTGGTGGTAGGGTTATTATGATGGTGAGAGGGGGTATGGTATATAATGCACAAACCTTTTCTATTTTAGTTATGTGTAAATAATAAATTTTATATAGAGTTTTATTTGTATACATATATTTTCTAAAACGTTATAAACGTATTTTATTTGTTTGTATTTTGTAACACTAAATATTTTTGTTTACAATGTTTATTTTGATCACATTCGTTCATAATTCTTGTTTTAATTCTTTTAATGTTCACAATGTTTATAATTTGTTCAATATATATGTATATGTATTTAATATAAATTTGTTTTATGTTCACTTTTTGATATGTACACGTAGAACTTATTGGGTTGTTCGTCTTCTAAGGATCGATAATCAACTGATTTACAAAAGCTATGAATATTATGTTAAAGATGTTAATGCATTGTGTATATTGATGTAAGCTGTGAATGTTGATGTGTGTTGGTGATGTTGTTGTCATTATGTGGAAATGATATTGGAAGTTGGAAAGTAGGATTAGGGTTGAGTAAGTTTGTTCACTCGTGTGAACATCCTCCTGGGCCGGCAACCTGTGAATAAAAAGACAAATTATTTTTAATTGTCCAAAAGGTGGGTAAGGGTATTAATTATTTTTTTTTCACTCGTGGTTTCAGAGTTTTGCTATGGGTACAGATTTTCAATTCCGACCTGGAGATCAACCATAACTTCTTGTGGGGTGGAACCTTTGGGTGGCTTTGGGTGGTATTAATAATTGTGGGTGTTTTGGGTAAAAATGTGGGTAGGTAAGAATGGTGTTCGGGTGAGTAATGGGTATGTAACGAGGATGAAAATTGAAGATTTGAAGGAGTCTACTTAGTGTGTAGGTAGGACCAAGACCTTGGTTATGGGCCGAGTCAATGTTCCGGTTGATGTGCGCAATTCGACTACTCTAGGCAGTCCATCGGAACCTGGGTAAGTTTTGGTTACTTGTCCGAGTAACCACTCATTTGAGGGTAGATTGTCCAGTTTAATGACGACAATATCATTGACTTCCACAGGACGTTTAGGGTTTTTCCATTTATAACGTTTATGGAGCTCCTTCAAATATTCATCCTTCCATCTTTTGCAAAACTGATAGTGTTGAATTTTCAACCTTTGCCATCTGTTTGCTAGGGTAATATTTCCGTTACTAAAATCAGGTTCAGCGGGTGATAATAAGGGTGAGACAATTAAGAAATGACCTGGAGTTAACGGGTTGAGATCTTGAGGGTTTTCACTTGACGGGCTTAAGAGTCTTGAGTTGAGGCATCCTTCTATTCCAGCCAATAGGGTTGCTAGTTCCTCATAGGTATATTTAAAATTTGCGAGCTTCTTAATATGGGACTTGAAGCTCTTTACGCCGGCTTCCCATAAGCCCCCCATATGTGGAGTGCCACGTCAAGTTTTGAAAGCTATTGGTTGATGTAACCAATCCCTTCAACTGTTTGAGGAATTCCTGTCGCTGCTTTTTAATTAGTTGGCTAGCTCCAACGAAGTTGGTTCCATTGTCGGAATACACAGCGACAGGGCATCCCCGCCTCGAAAAGAATCGTGCAAATGCTGCCATAAATGCTTGGGTAGACAGGTCAGATGTGAGCTCTAAGTGGATAGATTTGGTAGAAAAGCAAACAAATACGCAAACATAACCTTTGGTTATCCTACATGTTCTACCAATGTAGGATTTTATGTCAAATGGTCCGGCAAAATCAACTCCAACAGTATTAAATGATCTGCTAATTTGGGTACGTTCGGAGGGTAATGCAGCCATAAATTGGGTAGTTTGGCGATTCCTACCCAACTACAGAACTGATAAGATTCTGCAGTTTCGGAATCCAAAAATTCGAGCGAATTACTCGCAACATTAGACGATTTCCGCCGTGTAGGGTTATAAGATGAACGTGTTGGGTTAATAATTTAGCAAAGGCGCTAGGGTAGGGTAATAAAATAGGGTGTCGTTCATCATATGTTAAGTTGTTTGAGTTTGCCAATCTGCCATTTGTGCGCATGATATTCTTTGTGTCTAAAAAGGGTGTAAGGGTGAGTAAATTGCTTTTCTTGGGTAAAGGTTTTGATTTTTTTAGACAAGAATATTCTTCACTGAAATATTGTGTCTGACAAAGAATTATCAGTCTATCACGGGTAGCTTTGATATCATGCGCATTAAGTTCAATACTCGGGTGGGTTAATAATCTATTGAGTCTTTCGTCAATAGATTGTGGAATTTTTCGATCCAGAACTATGCTGCCATGTCGAATTCCATTTCTTCGAGTAACTGATGCGCGATCACAAAATCGATAGACATGACAATATTCTAAGTGCTTTGGACCATTTAGAAAGCCTTTCCAAAATGTCCTGGGTAGGGTGGGTAGAGTCCATAGATGTTTTTGGGTTCAAAGTCGTAGAGAAATTTTAGCTTCAGCTTGAGTTTCGTAGGGTAAATGTGTTGTTGGCCACTTTGTTGGATCTTCTTTAACCATGTTGGTCCATTCCACCATAGCTTGTCGTCCTTCAGTTCATCTGCGTTGCATCCACGACTGGCAACATCGGCTGGGTTGTCGTAAGAGGCCACATGATTCCAGTTCTTGGTTCCTACAGCTTCGGCTATTGCAGACATACGGTTAGCCACAAAGGTATTCCAGGTAGTCGGGGGTTTATTGAGCCATGTCAAAACTATTGCGGAGTCCGTCCAGAAATGCATTGGGTATTGGGTTAATTGCAGCTGGGTAATTATGTTCTGTGCCATTTTTGCCAACAACACTGCACCACAAAGTTCTAATTTCGGTAAAGAAATAACCTTGATAGGTGCAACTCTCGTCTTAGTGACGAGTAGGGTTACGGACATAGGTCCGATGCTGGGTCAATAAGCGCTCTAGCAGGGAATTCTTCACCGTGTATTCAAGGCAGCTGTGCCTAATAATTTAGCTCTGTCGTCTAGTTGGGGTTTGCCTGATTGGGTTTGGGTAGAGAAAGACTGTATTGCACTTGACGTAGAGGGTTTATCGTCATTCTGTGGGTTAGTGTTTGGGTTGGGTTTGTGTAAAAGGGTGTTATGTCTGCCGCCACAGTATCTGCATGTAAATGTACTGCGACATTCTGATACCATGTGACTAATGGCCAGACAATTGTAACAAATTGAATTTTTTCTTACGAATTCAATTCTTTCATTTACTCCCAGGGAAGTAAATGATGAGCATTCCCTCAAAGTATGGCTACTTTTGCACAGTTTGCACAATGAACAATCGAGTTTTTCCTGGGGTTTTGGGTAATTATGGGTATTTGAGTGGGTTTGGGTTGAATTCGAGGGTTTGCTTTGGAATGCGTTTGTGGATCGGGTATCCCTTCTATTGTTGTGTGTCACATTATGGAACGTCCCCTACAAGAAATTAATGACCGAAACTAACACAAACAAAACTTACTTACTACTACACATGTAGTTTTTATTTGACTTTTTAAGCTACAGAGTTGTATTTGTTAATATTTATTAATTTCAAAAACTCAATCGTAGTAGGCTTTGAAAATAAAGCTACTCCCACAAAACTTTTGTGAAAAAACTCTGTGAAAAATGGAAAAATGGAATGGAATGAAAAATTTAAATTGAAAATTTGAAGCTCGTGGAAAAAATAGAAACAAAATGTGAATTTAATTAAAGTGTGAAGAGAAAAAGGAAAGTGAATCAATTGAATCAAGAAGAGCAAGAAGTCGGACAGGCAACAAGGAAGGAAAGTATTTTATTTTGTTTGATTTATTTGTGAATATTAAGTCCTCTAATTTTTGGTTACTTTTTTGTATAGTGTTCCAATTGGTAGATGCTGCCATTAAAACATTGAAGGAATGTGGAAGCTCATCTTTGCCAGCTATTAAGAAATACCTCGCCAGCACATACATATAAGGTAGATGCCCAAAAATTGGCTCCATTCATTAAGCAATTGAAGAGTGCTGTTACCAGTGGAAAATTAATCCAAACTAAAGGTAAGCGTGCTTCTGGATCATTCAAATTGTTAGCTGCCGCCAAGAAGTAAATTAATTTTCGAAATAATTATATGCGAATTTATTTGTTTTTTAATTATAAAATAAAATATCTTTTTTAATAAAAATATATCAAAACAAAAAACATTTTTCTTTTGTAAGGGGGTATGATGCGTCAACTGTGACTAGTCAACTAGTCAAATGTGACTAGTCAACTATACTTGACTATAGTCAAGTGTAACCAGTTAACTAGTCAAATGTGACTAGTCAACTATAGTTGACTATAGTCAAGTGTAACCAGTTAACTAGTCAACTATACTTGACTATAGTCAAGTGTAACCAGTTAATTAGTCAACTGTGACTAGTCAACTATTCTTGACTATAGTCAAGTGTAACCAGTTAACTAGTCAACTGTGACTAGTCAACTATACTTGACTATAGTCAAGTGTAACCAGTTAACTAGTCATTTGTGACTTCAAATAGCGCAAGAGTGAGCAGGTTAGATATATGTTTTACAGTCGAAAGAATTCATATGTTAGAAAGAGAGGCAAAATCACATGTACACGAATGTTTACGTAAAGTTTTTCACATTGCCCTTAATAACTTGATGGGAAGTTGTGACTAGTTTATACGTCATACTTTACGGTCAAATAACTAGTCATTTTACTAGTTATGTTCTGGTAGGGTCTTTACTCTTCTGTCAAATCGATTGTTGATGTCCTGGAGGAATTTGGGTTTTGGGTGCGTGTTTGGGTTAGGGTTAGGGTTACCCTCCGGAACATCATTGACAGAAGTGAGTTCCTTGAATGTATTCGTTAAAAATACATCCACATTAGTCCAGGAAGGCATTTCAGCACAATCCTTTAAGGTTTTCTCAAATTCTCTTCGGGTTTCTTGGGTAAATTTGTCAAACAGAGATATACAATGATAGGATCCCAATTGTCCGTATCTATCTCTAATGTATTCAAATTTGCAATACAGCAATTAACCTTTCTCTGTAATTTTCTTATTGAAACACTGCACATAGTGTTTACCGCTGGTAAATTTAAAAGGGTCTTAATTTGAGCGGTAATTTGCATCCTTTTATTCTCATATTGATTTACCAGCTGGGTCCAAGCAATAAGAAAACCATCATTAGTCAAGGGTGCGTTGTCGACTATCTCTTTAGCCTCGCCGCTAGTCTTATTTTTGAGGTAGAAAAGTTTTTCTACTCCACTTAGGCGGGTGTTATTGCCATATATAGCCTTGAATAGGTCTCTGAACGAGGCCCAAGACTTGAAATCCCCACTGAATGTTTGCGTATCGCAAGGGGGTACGTTAAATCCAACTGATTGGGTGGGTTGTGAGGGTTCGGGTGGGGTGGTGTTTGAATTTTTGGGTTGAGTTAAATTTTCTATAGATTCATCTATGGAAATCATAGATGACCTATAGAATTTTTTGGCAGATCTCACATTTCTGGAGAGGCCATTAAAATTTATCGAATTGAATATTTCAGGGTCATTGAGTTGTGGCGACTCTCGGATCTGTTTGAATTTTCCGTCAATATTCGACCACAATTCTTCCAATTCATGCTTCATGAATCTCAATGCGGGTAGTGATTGAGACTTCTCTGTACTGGCCTTTAAGTCTTCCTCAAAGGCACTTAAATCCTGTTGAATATAACGTAGAATATCGGCGGCTAAAGTTTTTAATTCCGACATATTTATTTGTCAAAATTTAACACGCAGAGGATTCAATAAATTCCGATATTAAGTCGATTTATCACGGGTAAATTTGGTTTAAAAATATTTATTTCAGAATTGAAATAAATCTACTTAGCAGACAAAATTGACTATTGGGTATACTTTGTGTTTTTGTGACACTACACAAAGAGAACGGCAATATTTGTCACTCACAATATTTTGAAAATATTATCGAAAAAAAGGGTAAGTACTGGGTGGGTTTTATGAGATAATATTTTATATTGTGATTTTTTTTCTTTTATAAATCCAAAAAATTCGCAACAAATTATGCGATATATATAAAAAAACGTAAATTGAAAATTTTCAACTTACCTTGTCTGCTGAGGGTAGGGTACAAACCAATTCAATTTTTCCAATTCCTCTTTGTGTGATGTTTGTTGTGTTGTGTTTGTGTGCAATGTTAATAATGTTAATTTGTTAGTAGTTGCTTAAATTTGTAGTTGTTTTTGATTTATTTTTTGTTAGTGAACTGTATTGAAATGTAATTGTTAGTGCACTTTATTTTCTTCAATTTTATAATTTTGTCACTATGTATTTTGTTGCTACTTGTTTTGAATTTTGTTCAATTTTTTATTTTTCTTTTGTCACTTTTGGTTTTGTTTATGTTTTATTTTGAAAACTGTGCAAGATGTGTTTCTCTTTATAATGTGTATTTTGTTTCTATTTTTTTTTTGAACCTTTGTGAACTTTTATGTTTTCTTTTTAATATTTGTTTTGGACTTTTAATTTTTTGCTTTTGTATTGTTTTGAAAATATATAATTTTTGTTTCTTTAATGTAATATGTGTTTCGTTTGTATTTTTTGTGAACTTTAGTAAACTTTTGTGCTTCCCTTTTGATTTTAAATTTGTTTTCAACTTTTATTTTTACAGTTCTATGTAATTTCACTTTATTTTTGTAATTTTAATATGTGTGATATTTTAAATATGTGATTTTTGATTCTGCAATTTCTTATTTTTACTGTTTTGTATGTATGTTGTTTTTGTTAATGCACTCTTTCTTTTAATGTGACCTTCTGTGATTATTGTTTGTGTTAATTGTTAATTTGTGTTTTTTGATTTAAGTATTTTGTTGACTATCGAGTTATGCGTTTTTGTTTGTAGGATATTTTGTAACGTTTTTTTGTATAGGGTGATTTATGTTTAACACTGTTTTTGTTAGTGCATGTGTGTTTAGTTTAATTTGTATATCTGTTTCACTTTGCACTTATTTGTTTTCTGCTCAGTACTATTGTTGTTATTGTTTTAAATTTCTTTTGATTTTAGTACAAATTTTTAAATTAGGGTTTTGTGGGGTTATATTTTTAGGGTGGGGTAGAATTTTCACAATTTAGAGGGGTTATGCTTTTTTTCTTTTTTTTTTTGTGGACTGTATATTTGTGTCGCTGTATCTTCTTTTTCCTTGAAGGACCATGAACGTACGGGTTTTGGGGGTAGGGTTATTATGAGGTTGAGAGGGGGTATGGTATATTATGCACAAACCTTTTCTATTTTAGTTATGTGTAAATAATAAATTTTATATAGAGTTTTATTTGTATACATATATTTTCTAAAACGTTATAAACGTATTTTATTTGTTTGTATTTTGTAACACTAAATATTTTTGTTTACAATGTTTATTTTGTTCACATTCGTTCACAATTCTTGTTTTAATTCTTTTAATGTTCACAATGTTTATAATTTGTTGAATATATATGTATATGTATTTAATATAAATTTGTTTTATGTTCACTTTTTGATATGTACACGTAGAACTTATTGAGTTGTTCGTCTTCTAAGGATCGATAATCAACTGATTTACAAAAGCTATGAATATTATGTTGAAGATGTTAAGGCATTGTGTATATTGATGTAAGCTGTGAATGTTGATGTGTGTTGGTGATGTTGTTCTCATTATGTGGAAATGATATTGGAAGTTGGAAAGCAGGATTAGGGTTGAGTAAGTTTGTTCACTCGAGTGAACAATTTTAATAACATTTAGTATAACTCATTCCCGTAAAATGTCAATCACAACTTTGAAACATTTTAATTTTGAATTTTTTTTAAAAATGCTGTTGGTTTCAATTGGATTGGGTACATTGTGAGATTTTAATAAATTTAAACGCATTTTTCATGTCATTCCCGTGCAATCATGCCTTCAAAGCGACAAGCAATTGGAAAATCTTCGAGTACAAGCCGCTGAGACCCGATCTACTACTTATTCCCGTTCGTTTGAATCATCTGGACAACGGGAAGCAAAATCCATAAACTGATTCAAAATTAATTGGATATTTGTGTAATGTCTTTCCTTCAAATTTATTTTTGTTGGTGGCGCAGTAACACGCGCAGGGTCCAGCTAGTAATTTATAAGCATACATTTTTTATGTTTCTAATGGTCTTGTTTCTCCATATCTCGTATTTATTTTCTAATATTGATATCCGATTAGTTGGTAAAGAACTATGAAGGTGGAAGAAAAAGTCAGTAAAACTAGAGGACTAACAGAGAACGGATCAGATATCCGAGGATGAACATGCACTGCTCAGACAGAGTTTAAACCCTAGAAAAATCCTTTTCGCACGGTATTCAACCATTTTATACAAAGGGAGGTGCCCTATAATCTCACTCCTTACTACAACATACTCTGTAACAGTCCGGCTGCGATCCATTCCATTGTTCTACCGTCGAGAGAAGACCAAAGGGCTGTGGAAACGCAAATCTCGATCTGTCGTCCGTTACACGTTTTGTTGCAACGGCACATTTATTTTTGGGTTGAAATGAAAAACCAAATGATCCGTAGTTGGATTCTACATTATTCCGAGGGCACTAGTGATATATTGATAATGCGGTTTGATATGTTTGGATTGATTATCTTCAGATTGTAACAGAGGAGTATTCGACTTAAATTTTGTTAATTCAAACCCAACCTGTTTTAATATACACGAATTTTTTTTAGTTGACAAAGCGGCATCATTCGATGTAAAATTGCATTTTGCATAATTTTTTAACCGAGTTTATACAGATGTTGATATTTGTCAACAAACTGCGATTAGTCAAGCACGGCGAAAATGACGTTCCATACGTGATGGTATTTAATTGATAAATGGCTGGGACTCATAGATATACGCAATATTTATTAAGAAAGACGATGGGAAGGATGCATACATACGAACTACCCTATACATTTTAGATATATCGGCAATTACCGCCTATTTGAGCAGACGAAAGCGAATAAGCGTAAAATATCGTTTATAGGTTTCCTAGAAGACGTTTTGGATTGGATGACGCATCAAAATTCACACGTAGTTTCGTACTGACGCTGGGTGGTTTTAAAACGTAGTAGTGTGGTAAATAATAATGAGAATTATCTAAATTAAGGTGCTAGTAGATAGAGAGATCCCGGTATTTTGCGTTTCCCGGGAAAGCAAAAATTTTTTTAATTTTCGGGATCCCGGTCTCTGAAAGTAGTATAAAAAAATTTGCTTAAGGTAATAAAATTTTTATTGAAAAACATAAATTTACTCAAAAGCTAAGTGAATGCATACCAGAGAACTGCATGAGTTGATTCACTTTCGCTGTCCACTCGCATGTAATTTACTTCTGTTATGTTGTTTAATCAATATGTTTTAATGATATTGCTTGCAGTGTTGACTCTCTAATAACTGAATGCAATGTGCTCACTTTTGTTTTTTAAGTACTGTTAGCATAAATAAATAAAAAATTCTTACTGTTGTTTGATTGTTTTGTATAGAAATCAAACAACTTAAAAAAGTATATGAAATTTTGAGGTGACACAGTATTAAACGTTGAACATAAAAAACTATTTGAAAGTGTTTTTAGAAAATTCAATAGAATGAATTCAGATGTATTAAGAAATATTGAAGATGGAGTTTACCGTGTAAAAAAAAGAAATGGAAAATAAGTACGTTGCTAATTTAAGTATTATTCACTATAAAATAAAAATTCATATATGTACATATATTTTGTTTTAATAAATAATAAAATTGGGTACCCTGGTAGTCTAGTGGGTAGTGTGCTAGACTATTAGCGTGGGTTCGATTCCCACCAGAGATTCTGGTCTGTGACACTACACCGAGCATATGGTCAAAGTTACTCAGCTCCGGCTCACTTGAAATGTTACATAAAACAACATTTGTTGGAAGAGTTTTTTAAAAAGTATTCAAATTAATATGAATCATATATTAGAATATCTACTTCTTTTACTGTCAAGTGCTAGCTCAGTATTCATTTTAGAAAATACAAAACTATGCCATTTGATTCACAATCATGCAGATCTCTGATGCATACTTACATACTATAAGAAACTAAAAGTAATTCCAAATAAAAATGGGAACTTTAATATGAAAAGAAAAAACAAAAATACTATACAAGAAAATTGACGAATAATTTAGACAATCATGGAAACCACTTTCTAAGCCATCATTATCATCTGTTAACTGCGGCACATCAGAAAAAAACAATTTCTCGTTTATATAAAATATCCACAGCTGCTAAGTGTATGTCATGATCAAAATGAACAAATCGATCGATAGAGATTACTGGGACAAGTACAATACCCAGAGGTCAAAATGACTCATTGTAATAAGTCCTAAATGAGATAGAGAGAGGATAGTAAAGGAGATAGGGAAATTGGAAAAAAGGGAAGAGGTGGAAAGGGAGGACAAAGAGACGGAGGAAAACAGATGGACCACAAACACAAGAGAGTGTAACTACAACCTTGAAGCCCTAGCACTTCTCAACCAGTTCAACCTATTTATGAATCTTTGGCAACTCTGTTTTAGTGAACAAGGAAAATATCAAAGCTCTGATTAAATAAATAAATAAATAAAATAAAGTGCTTTAAAAATAGATAGTGACTATTAAAAACATAAAATATATATGATTTTATCATATAAAAATGAAATACTTAACAAAAAGTGTTTTTTTTATTCAAACTTAAAAAAAAAGAAATAAAAAGTAATATGGCTGAATGCAGTAAATGCAAGTCAGCAATAAGAGGTGAAAGTGGCATTCGTTGCAATGGTATATGTGGAAAAATTTATCACGATACAAAAAAATGTGCCGGTATTGACAAATACTCTGCAAATATTATAGATGAGGACAATTTTGTGAGGTATATTTATAATGATTGTATGCTATATATTCACAATGTAGATCTTGTTATAAGAGAAATACAAGAAAGTGTTGATAAAAACAAACAATCATTATTAGACTACAAGCATGAATTCGAAAGATCACTGAAACAAAATGAATATGAAATTAAGGCCTTATTGGAAGCTATAGAAAAACGTTACGATGAAAGATTCCAGAAAATAGATATTATACAAAAACTTTGTGAGAAAAATGTACAAGAAGTGAAAAATTTGTATGGAAACATTAACCAAATTGAGAGCAAAAACAAATATATCTGTGATACAATTGGAAAAAGCAATGTTAAAGTATGTGAAGAAATAAGAAAGGTTATAAAAAACACAAACGAAAAAACAACAAAAATATCATATACACAAACCTTAAAAAATAATGTGATGCCAAATCTTTCAAAAAATGTCCCCTTAATTATTAAACTCAGGGAGAGACAAAGTGTAGAAAAAACCAAAGCTGATTTAAATAAAAAAGTCGATCCAATTAATTTTAAGATTACTAATGTTGAAAATAGAAAAAATGGTACACTTGTGATTCAGAGTGAAAATGTTAACGAACGCGAAAAAATAAAAGATGGAATTCAAAGTGAAATTAGAAATGAATATGAAGTAAAAATTCCTAAGGATATAAATATGCACATTTTGATAACTGATATGAGCTTCAAAGTATCTAATAAAGAACTGGTTGAAAAATTAAAAAAACAAAATGAAATATTAAAAAACAGTGATATAGATGTTGTGAAAAGTTTTGAAACGAAAAGAAATAATAGATCAATTTTTAATGCAAATTTGAAAATAGACTTTGAGTCCTACACAAAAGTGTTAACAGGACAGAAACTTAATGTTGGATGGGAGAGATGTAGGGTCTTTGACGGTACATATATTATGCAATGTTTTAAATGTCGAGGTTACAATCATAAATCGTCTGAATGAAAGAGTGTGCTTCAAATGGCATGGTAAGATAGTAAAGAATGTAATAAAGAAATCTTGTTGAAATGTGTTAATTGTGTAAAGGAAAATAAAAGACTAAATTTAGGACTAGATGAAAATCACGTAACTAATAGTCGTGCATGTCCGGTGTATCAGAACAAATTAAATCTTAAAAAGAGAAGAATAGGTCTATCAACCTAACAACCATCGCAACTACGTGGAATATATACCAACATACAAGGCTTAATAAATAACTTCAGTCAACTCGAAATTATAGCAGAAATTGATAAACCTGAGTTCATAATACTATCTGAAACGCATCAAACGGAAGAAATAGATGAAAGTGAAATTCAAATAGAAAAATATGACCATTATTATTCTTTGTCAAATTCCTCTAGGACAGGAGGTGTAATAATTTATTTTAAAAAACATTGGAGTGTGAAAAAAAATTAAAGAAAATATTAAAGACAATAAACATTGGATTAGTGTATATATGGCGAAATTTAAAAAAACATCTCTTATAATTATGGCAGTATATAGATCACCAAGTGGTTCAAAATCTGAATTTTGTGATAATTTTCAAGATATTATAGAAGAAATATGTGAAAGGAATAGTGATATTTTAATTGTTGGAGATTTTAATATTGACCGGAAAAACGACTTCTACGCCAGTAAACTGGAAAGTATAATTAACGATAATGGACTAAAACATATAATGAATGAATACACAAGAATAACACAAATCTCAAAAACTTTAATAGACTATATAATAACAAATAATAGAACGATTACGGCGAAAAATAATATAAATAATAAAATTTCTGATCATGAATCTATAAACATTTTTATTGAGAATATTTGTGATGCTAAAGAAAATCGTATTAAGGAAAAGGACATTTTTATATATAATAAAAACAGCTTCAAAAATGAAATAAGTGCAATATTAAATAATAGTGAAACAGATGATCTCAATTTAGATGTGTTAAATTTTGACCGATGCTTAGAAAGCGTGATAGAGAAATTCACATTCAAGAAGAAAATAAATGAAAGAAAATATAAACTATGGTCCAATAATGAACTCAGATTATTTAAAAGAGAAAAAGTTTATAGATATCAAAGTGCAATAAATGAGAACACGAATGAAGCATGGAATAATTATAAGGCAATAAGAAATATATATAAAGTTAAAATTGAACGTGAAAAAAATAGATACATTAATAATAAAATAAATAATGCATATAACCAGAAGGAAATGTGGTACAAGATCAAGGAACTAGTCTTAAGGAAACCAAAAAATGTGATAAAAACTGTGATACATGAAAATATAGAATATAAAGAAAATGCGCAAATAGCCATTATTTTTAACAAGTATTTTGTAAATAGTATTAATGAAATAAGATCTTCCATTGATGATGTGCAATATGAAAATCAAATATCTGTGATAAATTCTAATTTTAAATTTCGTGCAATAACTTTACAAGAGCTGAAAACTGTTTTTAAAAGTATTAAGAACAAACCAGATTATACAAAAACATCAAGCAGCATAATTCTTGACAATTGGGGTATACTAGGCAATATTTTATTAAGATACATAAACAAATCATTAATAACTGGAGTATTTCCAAGTAATTGGAAAGAGTCGATGATAATCCCAATTGAAAAGGTAAAAAATACGGTGAAATGTGAGGAGTATCGACCGATTAATACTTTGAAAACATGTGAGAAAGTCTTTGAAATAATAGTGAAAAATCAACTTGAAGATTATATAGAACAACATGGCTTCCTATCTAAATATCAATCAGGATTCAGAAAGCGCTTTTCATGCGAAACTGCTGTAAATTATGTTGTAAATAGATTTAAGAGTAGACAAAAGAATAACAAAGTATTAGCGATTTTCCTCGATTTCAAAAGAGCTTTTGAAACTATAGACAGAGATATATTGTTAAAAAAAACTATATAAATATGGAATTAAAGATACGGAGCTAAAATGGTTTAAATCATATCTAACGAATCGCAGACAATATACTAATGTCAACAAAATAATATCTGATCCAATTGAAAACGATTTCGGAGTACCACAGGGTTCTGTATTGGGAGCTCTTCTTTTTATAATATATATTAATGACATTGAAGGAGTCTTGGAGAATTGTGAGATAGTCCCGGTGACAGAAGAATTGTGTTATGAAAACTTAGATAAAGATATCGATAATATAAATAAATGGCTAAAAATGAACAAATTAAAATTGAATGAAAGCAAGACAAAATTAATGGAAATTAATATGAAGACTGACAAATTAATCGAGATAAATAAAGTTATTATAGAGAAAGTAAATACAATTAAATATCTGGGTTTCTTAATAGATAAATGTTTAAATTTTAAGGAACACATTGAATATATTTGCAGAAAAAATGGTAAAAAAAATATTGGGTTTTTTAAAAGAATAAGAAATAAAGTGTCAATAATAACTGCAATTAACATTTACAACACAATGATAAAACCACACTTTGAGTATGGTTCAACTATATTATTCACCTGCTGTTCAGACCATCAAATAAATAGGCTACAAAAATTACAAATAAGGCTATGCGCTAAATTTTAAAAAGTAACCGGTTTACATCGATTAAATATATGTTAGACACATTGAAATGGTTTAATATAAAACAAAGATTGCAGCTAAACACAATACTTTTTATCCAGAAAATGAAAATGGGATGTGCACCAGAATACCTGACCGAGCAAATAAGATATGTTGGAGAAGTTCAACCCTACAACCTACGGAATGCTTTAGATTTTAGACCACCAAGAGCAGACACAAGTGTAATGCAGAGATCGTTATTCTGTAAAGGATTGAATCTATATAACATGATGCCGGCTGATGTGAAAAATGAAGCAAACATGAATATTTTTAGAAAGAGAATAGTAAATTTTATAAAACATGTTTATTTTGATCAGGATTTACCTAATTGATGTTTGTAATTAAAATGAATTGTATTTTAAAAGTATTATAAATACTTCTAATAAAGATAATAATAATAATAATAATCTATGGAGAGCCTTAATGTCGGCTCTCGATGAAGAGTCTAAACCTTCGAAGAAGCCCTTGCCCAGGGTCCTCAACTTACTAAGAGCTGGACAGTTGCTGAGGTGGTGTTCGATAGCGATCTAATCTCGCAGTGACCTGTAATGAAACCATAGTTATTGGTTTCTCAGCCTGGCCTTATCTAAGCTCAGCAGGCAACCTGTTCTCTCACTGTCTATATATATATATATAGCAGACCATAGACACCTAGAAACATAACATCCCGATCCATTCCCCCAATGCCGCCGCTCTTCCCCCTGATCCATCCAGTGATGAGGCCATAGTGGTGGCAGATTGGGGGAACAGGGCCAACTATCAAATCTCTCTCAGGCGTGAACCTATTCTAACGAGATCTTCCGCCGTTTCATTACCGAGTATACTGCTATGTCCCGGAACCCAACATAGACGGATTCGGTCTGGTCCGATGGTCCTCAAAGACTACACTCAAGAACAAGCCGTGTTTTATAGGACACCTATGTAATGGTACTTAAGGCAGCCTGACTGTCAACGAAGATCGTATGATAGCCGAATCGTAAGTGGGCCTACCAGCTACGGCTTCAATACCCTTCAAGATTGCAAAAATATCTGCCTGAAACTCATTACAGCCACAGAAAAACCACAGCACTTGTATCTCCACCTATTCCCTCACACGTATAGCACTGCGCGCTGCACACTGGTTTACATACAGATCAAGCTAAGTCAGGCAAAGCATGGTATCAGGAGCAGCCTGAGTACAACTCTTTCTCACTCCACTGATACTCAAGGAGGTAATCCGCTGAACCTTATCCAAGATTTTTCGTTCGAAAGTCTTATCCAAGGTACTCCACCAAACAACACAATCATAAATAATAAACGGTTTAACAATCGCCAGATATATCCAGCGAATGGCCCAGGCGCAGATCTTACCTATGGAGTTCCTACACTGATAAAGAGCATTCAGACCTTTCTTCATTCTTTTCTCGCTATTTCTTTTCCAGTCCAGGTTGCTGTATAGGACAAAAACGAGATACTTGACTTCAGAAGACAACGGAAGCTCCCTACCACCTAACCTCGGTAACCTGAGGGTTTCAATTTTGTATTTACGCGAGAACAAAACAAAGTCTGTCTTATTGGCATTTATACACAGACAACAGTTCGCAGCTCAAGAGGATAAAATCCCAAGCACAGATTCCATCAGTTCCGCCAGCGTTGACAAAAATGTATCACTACCAGAATGACCACATCATCGGCATATGCCACAACCTTTAAGCCCCTACTTTCTAGACGCCTTAAACCAACATTAGCCACCTGGATCCACAAAAGTGGGAATAGTACCTCCCTGTGGAGTACACCTGGTTGTACGCTTAACGATAGAACATCCGCCCAGATTTGATCGGATTAGTCTATTACTCAGCATGTGAGTGATAAACCGCACCAGAAAAACTGGGGCATGTATATCCCCAAGTGAATCCTCAATTGAAGAAGTGGTAACATTGTTGAATGCCCCCTCAATATCTAAAACGGCCGACAAACTTTACTCACCCCTAGCCAAATTCGCCTCAACAAAGCCTGTCACATCATGAAGAGCGTGCTCAACTGACTTACCCCTAACGTAAGCATGTTGCGATATACTCGATCGAGACTGACCTCAACTATAGTTCAATAACTCTCCCCCGCTTTCAAAAGAAAGGATGAGAGCTATATCGGTATATAATCCTTAGGTCCGACGTGACTATGTTTACCGGTGCAATAAAAGTTGCAATTATATAATTGTTGGTCAGTAGTCCTGGTTGCTTATTATTAGAGTGAGCACGCCGCTTGGGTATGGCTAATGAGCCGCAGTTTAAAATGAGAATAAAAAATAAATCTTTTCAGCTAAGAAGCCGTTTTGATCATTATTTTTATTCTGCTTTCATTAATCAAATTTACAACTATTTGTATCAAATTCTTAAGTCTATAATTTTTACATATTCATTCTTATGACCTAATTCCAATTTTATTTGTCTATACTTAACTTGGAGTGTGCGTGGTCAGCATTTTGCTAATTTGCAATTTCTGTATGCTGAAAATTTGTATAAATCAATTTGATTTCTCGCGGCGTCACAATTTGTAAGTCATTGATAGTTATTGTTTATATTATTGAGAAATGTATCAAATGCATTTTTAAGTAGTACAAACGTGACCAACACACAACAGTGGATAAGTGTGACAAACACACTACACCGGCTTTCGGTATAAACACCACAAGCACATCTTTCCAACCGTCAGGTATATTGCACCGCCGTTGGAAATGGCGATTGAACGAATTGGGTTCTTCATTAAAGGCTTAATTTTCGCTAAAACTACCTTAAATACGGCTTTGTTTAGTCGAAAGTATTCAATAAATCTATATAAAGTAACAAATGTAAAAAGTGTTCGCATTAATACAAATACTTAGGCAAACTGTTTAATTACTTACATGCTGTGCGGCAAATTGAAAATTGTTGATCTCTGCCTCATTATTTTCCTCTGAACCACTAGCATTTCTTATTTTCTTCATCACTGTTTTCACTCGAGTCGTACATAAACAACATTTTTCATTTTTTCTTTAAAGCCTGTAAGTTTATTACCAACAGTATCAAAAGTATCTGGAAAACTGCTATTGTTTAAATTAATGCCAATATCAAATACGAGCAATTTGGATGAAGAAAGAAAGATATGTATAACTGCTGAACAAACCTACAGGTTGGTGCAAGAGAGGCATTCGAAGAGAAGAGTAGTATCGGCGTCTCTCAATCATTTGACAGATTGTAGTACGAAGACGTGATTCATAAGTTGAAACTAAATTTTCCTTTTATTGCGAAGTTGCTGGATAACTTATCGACCGAAAGCTTGTCTTTAAAGCCACATTTTTCATTTAAAGTAGTCATTCAAATCATGGTTAAAATGAATGCAAAACATATACTCTACATTGTGATTAATAATCAAGTTATGCCTCAATAGTCCCACAATTATGTTGCAATCATCTACTTTATAGATCACTCCTAAAACCGATGTGCTATTATGCTATTCAACTATAGGAAAATTTCAAAGACTCCAAAATCTGTTGATTACAAAAATACCGCGGAACGTCAAAACTTTGATTCTGAAACAGTTAATCTATCCGTATGATCTACACCAGTTAATCAGTTACAGCTTCCAGACGACTGAATTTAAAACCAGGAGGTTTCTCTTGATGCAACCTTTGACGGCGCCAGTTTTTAGTGGGAAATAGTGTTTAAATTTCAAAGCATCAGGATACCGAAATTTCTAAAAAAAAATTCATTTGTATGTGATGTGTTATGCCAGGCATATCACCGCAGTGGTTCATAAATTATCCTTTGGGCAAATACAAATAATCTTTGTTTTAACGCAGTTATTTTCTCAAGATGTAATAGAATCATATATAATTGGTCATTACAACCTTTCAGTCAGGATTATGGACCTAGTTTCTCACACCACTTATGTTGTGTGTGTTAATTTTATACATGAGTGGCGGGACCTACAGTTTAAAGTCGAATAAAAACGACAGATTTTTTGAGAAACTCTTCATGGCAATTTTTGCTTTTAGAGTTTTTGCCAGAAAACTGCTGGGAGGATGTCACCGAAGAAATTTTTTTTTTTCATATTTTCGTTTTGATGTCTAAACTGGGGTTTGAACCGTGGCCTTACGTCTAATAAGCCAAAACACTACGTACTAGACTGCGGCGGCTGTGTAATAGAATCAAAATTGTTATAAATTTGAAGAGTTGTCGAATAATTTTCAATAATAATTAAAAGTGACCACAAAATCTGTGGTTATAATTATGTAAAACTACTATCCCTCTGGAACACGCATAATTTCAACTCACTGATTGTAAGAATCTTACTGGTCTATGTGGTTCCTGGCTTTATTTATGATGTGAACTTTTGCGACTTAGAGAAGTTTGTATATTTTGCACGTAACGTTTTTAAAATGAGTATTGTTACGTTTTTAAATCATGTAAACCGTTATTGTATATTCGAAGATTGCAATTATAGGAACAGAAATTTAATATTTTTGGTCGTTGTTCCTTTCTGTATATAAATAAATCATTTATTTTTATTAATAATATAATATTAAGTTTAGAAATAAAGAATTTATTTATTATTTAAATAACAACACAATAACCATTTGCGCTAACCATTTTATTCAGGATCCTTTTTAACAAAGGTCAAACTTTTTGGTGTTCAATACCACTGTGCTTAACACGCCCTTTTAGTACAAATCTCAGTTACAGACTTACGTGTCAACACAGAGTGATTATCCACGTCTGCGTGTCAGCATGTTCTTCGTTCTATATAAGGCCTAACTATAATCTTCTTTAAGGCCTAACTATAATCTCCTTTAAGGCCTAACTTTAATCTGCTAATCCAGTTATCAAAATTCGATGAAAAGTCAAATGTAATTTTTTAAGAGTGAAGTGGCTTTTTGCACTTTTTTAATTTAAATGTAGATGTAGTAAATAAACAAATCTACACTTAATTTTATCAAACCAAAATTGTGTAAAATTGCGCTTCAGAATTGATGTGAAATTAAATATAAAGAAAATTATAAAAGTTATTTCCAAAGTCCGTTCAAACTTTTGTGGTTTACCAGCATGTATTGTACACAATATGACATTGTTTACTATTCAATTAACCTTTTATGTATCACGTACATATAACGGCAGCCATTACTACTTACTTTTACACGTTCCCACGTCAATTCGCTCTTCGTTCCGGAACGAATCGAGAACCACTCCGCCAAAGATTACATCTTCATCTGTTCCAGAAGAGTTGTTTCCTCTTTACTACTAATTAGAGCTGGTCCACGGATCTGAGCTTGCGCGGTGTATCATTTGAGTATAACGAAAAGTGTAACCTCAATGAGATATATAGGTTGTAATAATTGGTGTCAATTACGTAACTGCTCGGGACTTATCAGCCATAATAATTGATCTCCTAGTTTTAAAGCCAGCTACTGTATACCACATCCCCCTGACTCCAACATTCCCCCACATTCCGTCCGCTTCCTCTAATAATACCGATCTCTTTTAAAACCAGGACGAAACCCGCCCTTATGTGGAATCTGCCACAGCGCCGGAAGACCTAATATTACATCAAAACGATGTCGTTGATGTGACTATTCGCAAACACTACACCGCCCCATAATAATCTTCCCACACAAACTATGCGTGTCTCGCAGCTTGGGAACTATAATATAATTAGGAAAGAAAGGAATGGAGGCCATGGTGGTGGTCTTACATGCATTATCAACCGAAATGTCAGCTACAAAATTATGACCCCCCAGATACAGACATCAGTTCCATATCTGGAGTTGTTTAATATTTCAATTCCCTCTGGTGATAGCGAGAATGAATTTAACAACGCGCATATTCCACCTGCTAGCAGCATAGGCTCAAATTACCACCCTGGCATATCACACGTTTTGCATGAAGAAAACAAAATAGGAAGACATACTTGCAGACCAAATTGATGAATCGGATTTCGCGGCCATCAATAAGAATCAATCAACCAGAGTCACAAACAGATGTTCCAGTTCACGAGACATCACCATCTGGCACTCCTCACACTTACCACCTGGAAAACTCAATATCTTTTTAGTTTAGGCCGGGAGACTTTAATAAGACTTATTAGTTATAACAAAGCAGACTGGGAAAACTTTATCACAGCCCACATGCGTAAGGAAAGGGGAAAAAATATTTAGGAAACATTACAGCTAAAAGACCGCAATTCCCCACCAGTATGGCTCGTTTTGCACAGGAACGTGATCGCCTGCGATCTGAAAATCCTGCAGATGGCAAGGTACCAATGCTAACGGCCGAGGTAAGGCAAAATAAATGGTTAGAGCATCTAGATCTCTGCTCTATGAACATAAAGAAACTGTAGTCTACGGAAAGGGGCCTATCAGAATCGAAGGCAAATAGAGACCTAGCGTTAGTCTCCTTTCATAATATTCAGCACATTAAAGCGGTAAAATATACGACACTGTTTAGCCGGTAATCCATCGCCCACCCTAGCTCACCTACCCTTGTTTGGTGTATAACAATACGTAAAACCAAACACCTCGGTAGGGACATTAACATTATCGCCTTCGACACTGATGACGTTAAATACACAATTTCACAGGCTAAAGCCCTGGGCCCAGATTGATATCACAGTGACTGAATATCTAACGCACCCGCTAAATCTCTTCGTCAACCAACTGGTTACTGATACATAAACTAGGGAAATCAGCAGACGTTGGGGAATAATACCTACTGATCTCTCTCCTATTCTCAACGGTCAACACAGCAGAACAATAGTCTTCAACTTAATCACTACCAGTATAGCAAGTGGCCTTAATCGACAACGTTGGTGCCAACGAACTGTCGTTGCAGCTTTTGAGTTTTCTAAAGAATTTGACACGGTCGACCATGCTGTACTGATAGATGACATATGGGACACCACAGTGCCTAATGACATCAAGCGATGGCTGGCACATTATCTCTGCGCAAGGCAAGCATTCACAGATTCCAGAGGGAAAAAGCCCAAAATAAAGATTTTTTTATTTATTAGTAGTATTTGTAATACTTTTAATTACATTTTTTTAATATATTGAAATCAATCATTAATTCAGTTAATTTAAAGCTCTAATTTAATTAACATTTGTATATCTAATAAAATTTACAACTTTTTTTTCTAAAAATGTTAATATTTTCTTCATTTTTTATACTAGATGGCATCATGTTATAATCTCTAAGTCCTTTGTAAAATAGTGAACGTTGTGTTGCATTTGTATCTGATCGTTGTAATCTGAATTCATTATTATTCCGAAGATTATATGGTTGAGAATCGCCAAAATATTGTAATTGCTCAATTAGATATTCAGGTGCATTGCCCATTTCCATTTTCTTGATTAAAGTCAGTATTGTTAATTTTATCCTTTGCTTAATGTTCATCCATTTCAAAGTGTTCAACATATATTGTGTGGAAGTAAAACGGTTGCATTTTAAAATAGTTCGCATAGCTTTGTTCTGTAATTTTTGTAACCTGTTTATTTGCTGATCTGTGCAGCACGTATATAATATGGTTGATCCATACTCAAAATGAGGTTTAATAATCGTATTGTATATGTTTATCACTGTCATTATTGAGAGTTTATTTCTAATACGTTTAAAAATCCCATCTTCTTTCCAATATATATTCTAAATGTTCCTTAAAGTTTAAATCTTTATCTATTAAAAACCCCAGATATTTTATTTTATTTACTTTTTCAATTATCACATCATTTATTTTAAAAGGTATATTATTGTTAATATTGATTTGCATTAACTTCGTTTTACTTTCGTTTAATTTTAATTTGTTCATTTTCAGCCACTTGTTTATTTTGTTTATGTCCATTTGCAGATTTTCATAGCATAATTCATTTGTTGGTGCTTCTGAAAAAATCAGAGTATCATCAGCGTAAAGTACTATTTCACATTTTTCCAAAACGTTCTCCAAATCATTAATATATATGATGAACAAAAGTGCCCCCAGAATTGATCCCTGAGGTACACCGAAAAAGTTTTCTACTTCCATTGATTTTATATTGTTAATTTTTGTAATTTGTGTTCTATCATTTAGATATGATTGGAACCATTTCAATTCAGTATCTTGTATACCGTAGTTGTATAGTTTTTTAATAAAATATCACGATCGATTGTTTCAAATGCCCTTTTGAAATCTAGAAAAATAGCTAAAATTTTATTATTTTCCTTCAAATATTTCCATCTATTTATAACGTAACTTAAAGCAGTCTCGCATGAATGTTTTTTCGGAATCCTGATTGATATTTTGTAAAAATATTATGTTTTTCCATATATTCTTCTAATTGGTTTTTGACGATTTTCTCGAGGATTTTTTCACATGTTTTTAGGCCATTGATAGGCCGAAAGTCTTCGCATTTTATTGCATTTTTCACTTTTTCAATAGGTGTAATTATTGATTCCTTCCAGTTATTAGGAAATGATCCAGTTTCCAAAGATTTGTTTACTATATGAATTATTTTATCGCCTACTATGTCCCAGTTATCCAACATTAAGTTGCTATTTATATTATTGTAATCAGATTTTTTTATTTAATTCCTACATATAATTTTTATTTCTTGTTGATTTATTGCCCGAAATTTAAATTTAATGTCTATCACAGCTATTTTATTTTCATATTGCATAAATTCAATGGAATTATTTATTTACTTAATACTATTAACAGAATATTTATTAAATTTATCGGCTATTTGTATATTATCATTATATTCTATATTGTTAAAAATCACAGTTTTTATCACAGATCTGGGTTTCTTTAAAACTAGTTCTTTTATTTTGCTCCACATTTCTTTTTGGCTATTTGTATTGCGTATTCTATTATCTATAAATATAGCACCACCCTAATTTTTTGAAATTCTAAAATAGTACATTTATAACAACAACAACACAACATTGCATTATGTGTAGGGTTAATGTAAAAGAAAAAATAACAGTAAATTTATTAAATTTTTAGTGTAATTTTTACTTCAGTATTATAATTAAGGTTTTTGGTCTTTGCATAATTATAGCACCAGTCTCATTTTTGTTAAATAAGAAGCTTTATTTACCAAAAATGTTGATACTTAAAACTTAGTAAAGTAAGTAAAGTAAATAACCTTTAAAGCTTATTAAATTAAATATTCGGTCTTTCATACTCTTATAAAGATTATTTAATATTTCTCCGTCTATTTTCCCCCACTCTTCGATTATTTTTAATTTCAAATCTTCAACATTGATAAATTGTCTATTATTTGAATACACTCTTCAGACAAGAATTCCTCAAACATTTTCAATAATATTCATGTCAGGAAAGCAAGCTGGCCACAATAAAACCTCAATGGATTGGTTACGAAATCATTCCATACTCTGTCTGCTGAAATTAATTCTGGCATTGTTCTGTTGGAAAAAATATTTTTTTTCAGTATTTTCTCTCAAGATGGGGAGCAAATTACAGCTAAGAACAGTAATATACTCTGTATTATTTATTCGCGTAGATGGAAACTGAAGTTCAAGGCAACTACTTGAAGAAATAGCCCCACAAACCATGAGACTACTTCCGCCAAAATTTCTTTTAGTAAAATACTTTGGTTCCTTTCTAAGGTCACGCCAGTAGTAGTAGTATAGCTATCCGGTCCATCCAAGTTCCACTTTTTTTTTATCAGAGAATGTGGCTTAATGACAAAAAACTTTATATTCATTGTTTGTTATTTTTGAAATGCTGGTGGTGCTACAATTATGAAAAGCACTTTACAAATATAAAGAGTTTAGTCAATAGTGACTTTTCAACTTAAATATAGTGTAATAATAGTATAACACATTTCTTATAAATAAATAATTGCTATATTAAGACAAAAATTACAACAAAAAAATTGGCGATGTTTTAGTACAGTTATTTGTTAAAATGTTTATAAAATAAAAATAAACAACGAAAGAAGCTTTTTGTAGTATAAATAAAAGAATATATGTATTTATTATACGAGCTAAAATTAAACGAAATCTGCTATGTAAAAATAATTTTGAGCTCTTTGTTGGAATCTAAAGAAGTGGCTAATTTTCAACATTATTTTGGAGTAATTTCAATAACTAACTATATCACATTTTTAGGGCCATTTATTGAGGGCGAGTTTAAACTTAAGTGTAAGTTAATCTCCAGTTAATCTTCGTTTTCAGTTTTTGAGTTTACTTAATCTTACGTTTTACCTTACGGTTAATCCAAAGTAGTTGACAAATTTTATTTAAAAAAAGCTTTTAAGTGAGAGAAAGCCGAATAAGACAAATTTTTAAGTGATTATAAATTATATAAAACACAAATTGACAATAGACAGTCTTAATTTATTTATTATTTTTCAAAAAAATTTTTTTTTACTTAAAGATCGATAGTATTCAGCTTTTGTTTGCTTGTTTTCTTTCTATACAAAAGCAAATTGTTGTGAAACACTTTGCATTTTTTGTTTATAAGTGTGGCAGCTCTACAAGGTTTAAACTCCTACTCAAAAAATGAAAACTCGGTTAACGAAAGATTAAATTTAACTGGAGATTATCTTAAACTTAAGTTTAAACTCGCACTCAAAAAATGGCCCTTATTAGTGGTTATATTATGACGGTAAAGAAAAGGTTCTTTGTACGTACAGTGGTGGCCACGAATTTAGGACCAGCACCCTTAAAAATGTAAACTCATATATGTAAGTTCAAAGCGAAGCAAGATATAAAAAAATTAATATGAGCTTAAAGAACATGTTCAAAATTAAAAAAGTTTTATTCAGTCTCAAATGGAATGGAAATGAAACAGAAATGGGCAAAAGTAAACCCCCCAAACTACTAGAAAGTTAATGGAATTTATGAAGAAAATTGATAACGATAATTTAACAAAAAGGAGGTCATACTAAATTTTGAAAATAAATGAAATAGTTAATTAATCATTAAATTGTTTATTTAAGCTGTGAATAAATATATTTGGTTTTTAGAGTTTTAGTGTACAAATTTGAGACTGAATAAAACTTAGTTCTTATTTATAAAAAAACTTTCTATAATTCAAATGTCCTTATTCAATTATTTTAATGTATTTCTTCGATTTGAAATTATATGAACATAATTTTTTTAAGCTTCTGGTTCAAATAAGCTGCCAATTTTGCATATTATCGAAAAAAATTTAGGTCCGAATAATTTTTAAAAAGGTCCTCGTAACGATATACAAAATTACAAATTTTTTTGTTACCCAAATTTTGTTACGAATTTTAATTTATATGAAATTTAGACATAGTAAAATAAAATCTAATCAACTGAATACTACCCAGCTTCATAAAATAATCTTTGAATGTAGTTGAAGAACATTTCTTTTAAATCACAGCAGCGCATCTCCTGGGTAAACTTTCAACTAAAGCATTTCCACATTACTTTGGTATGGCATACCAAGCTTTTTTATTTAGTTTGTGTCAGGGTCATTATCATGCATAAACGTCCACAATAGAAACATACTGTCTACTTCGAATAGTATATTGATGCTTGTCACTATATTTTTGTAAATGTGCTTGTCCATTTAGGTAGTAATCTTGTGAATGGGACCTACAACTTGCCAGGAAAATGGTTAGCTCACCATGACATTGCCACCATTATTGCTTAATCGTTTTAGGGTATACTTTGGGTGATGTTCCAGGTTTGGAAGGCGTTATACGTAATGATTTCCATCAAAACCCAAACGACAAAACTTCGAATAGTTCGTCCCAAGTACTCTATAATTTAGGCTGTACATTTTTGGTGTTACCATGTCGCTTTATGTCAGGGATTACCAAAAATTTTTTGGTTGTGTATTAGTGAGTAAGAGAGAGAAAATAAGTTGAGAGTTTAGTCATAGAAAAGTGTTAGTAATAACAATAAAATAAATAAATTTGTTTATAACAAAATTATACATTTTTATTTCTTTTTAGATCTACGACGCGACAATCGCAACAAACTCCAAGATAAAACTGAAAGGTACGTAATTTTTTCAAACATCATCAGATTACACCAATAAATCACAGCCTATTTCAATAATTTATTCGTAAATATACATAAAGGTTAAAATTAGTTCTTTTAGAATTATCCACTTTCACTCTTGAATAATACGTTTCACTATATACTATAGTGAATTGGATTTGGTAAATTAAATGCGGTATGAGTATTTTTGTTAGTAAAACTTTTATACTTTATTAAGGTTCATATTTCTTTGTTAACTAAAATTACATAAATCGTGTTGCGCATTTAATATTACAATTTTGCTATATGATTAAAGTTATTTCTTTTGCACGTAGATTAACGGATTTATAAACTCTGGAACAGTCCAGAGCACAAAATACACAGAATGGAGACAGTTAACCTTCCATTTAGAAAGAGACAGTATATATACCAAAAAGTATTTCTGTCCCTCCTCATTGTAACTCTGTTTTGTTTATTTATGTTATTTTAGTTTGCGGGGTGGGTTTTGTATATTGGCGAGAGTTAATAAAAAATGTAATTGTTGTCTAAAACTATTAATAAATAATAAAAACAACTAATAACAATAACAATTTTAACTTTTCCTTTCATGAAATTAAAAAATATTGGCAACTTTCAGCAAGAAACATTTTTTATGAGCAGTACGTCTTATTTTGATCTTGTAATATTTAGCTTCTTAATTACCTCTTGCCAAAGAAACTATATTCATTGTGACCGAAAATCACACCATTTCGATTAATCAGGGATGTCACAGAATCCAATAATGTCGGAATTGGATTTGAAAACGACACAAAAATCAATTTGGTGTCATACAATCCAAGATTATCGGTTTTGTTTTCGAACTTGAATAAGTATCGGTTTTAGGTGTCACAGAATGTCTTTTTATCGGTTTTGTTATTGGAAATAAACCAAGCAGCTAACAGCTGTCTGTTTGTTATATGAAATAAAAACAACTTTAATTTTACTTTATAAATAGCTTTTATTTTACCATCCGCAGACTTCTTCGCCTGTCCTATTCAAAAGCGGTCTCTCACAATATTGGGAAGAATAGCCAAATTGAAGTCTCCGTAGTCTAGTAGGTAGTGTGTTGGCTTATTAGACGTAAGGCCCTGGTTGAAACCCCAGGTCAGACATCAAAACGAAAATATGAAAAAATATTTCTTCGGCGACTTCCTCTCAGCAGATCGCTGGCAAAAACTCTGACAGTAAATAAAATTGCCATGAAAAGTTTCTCAAAAATCTGTCGTTCGGAGTCGACTTTAAACTGTAGGTCCCGCCACTCATGTATAAAATAAACACACACTACATTAGTGGTGTGATAAACTAGGTCGTAATCCTGACTGAATGGTTGTAATGACCAATTATGTATGTATGTATGTATGATGATACCTATGATCTATAAATAGAGTGTTAAGAATTTGCACTTTTATGTCTCCCACAAAGGGTTAATAATTAAGAGCAACAAAAAAGTCTCCAAAAATTTACAAAAACAATTACAGCAAGAAATAAGAACAAAAGGGAAGAAACTGGTTTTACAATATTGTTGTTGCATTATATTTACTATGTATAAATATGTAAATATGCAGATCATATTGATCTATATTTAAAGAGATGAGTCGCGTGATTCAACCGTTATAGAAATTTTCATGTAAGAAATTTGTACATAAGAATTTAAGAATATTAAAAAGAATTTTGAAAAGAAATAATTATTAGCAAAGTGAACCTCAATTAGTAAACTTCGTTCTGCTTCAACTAATTTCGTTTGAATAAAATACAGTTAAATATTAAACATATAAAAAACAGTTAAATTAAAATTAATAAAAGGAATAAAAATTAAAAATTTATCAAAAAAAAGTATTTTATTTTTTTGTGGAAAAATTTTGTGAAGTGTTCATTTTAGGAACAAAACGTTGAAAAACGCTTTAACGTTACCATAGGGTCCTTCGAACCGGATATCGCAATCGGTCTAAAAAATTCGGTCTCCTAATCGTAATCGCTTTATTCGAAATGCAGAACGAAGGTAAATCAGGAAAAACTGGTGAGGTGCAAACTCCTCCATCAGATCAGAACTTTCAGTTTAAATTACACCAAAGAAAACAAATAGAAAACCGTATTCAATCAGCGAAAAATAACTTAAATAATCTCGACACGTTTTCGATTCATTACTCCGAGATCAAAATATCGTTGCTGGATCGCAGTTATGAGCAGTTTGAAGAGCTCCAATCACAGCTAGAAATTTTAGATGAAACACAACTAGATGACCCCATTCGACAATCGGTGGAAGAAATTTACGCCGAGACTAAAGCGAAATTGGTAGAGCACATAGCAGTTTTAAAGTCTCAATCGGAGACCAACCTCAACAGTACTCGATTGGAAGGGCCACAGACCACGTCTGGGCGAACTCATTTACCAAATTTGCAATTATCAACATTTTCGGGAGCACCACAGGAGTGGACAGATTTCTATAGCACCTTCAACGTATTAGTTCATCAAAACAAAGATTTATTACCTGTTGAAAAGTTTCAATATTTAAAATCAAGTTTGAAAGGTAATGCTGCAAACATCATTCATTCATTAGAAATCACTGGGACTAATTACGAGAAGGCTATTCACCTGTTAAAGGCTAGGTATGACAATAAGAGGTACATTTTTCAGGCCCATCTAAGTAAAATGTTTGAAGTGGAAAAAATCACGCGACCTAATGTGACATCGCTACGTCAATTCATTGATCAAATCAACGCCAATGTTCGAGCGCTTCAATCTTTTGCGTCTAATATACAAATCGCCGATGGAATTTTGCTGTATCTGGTAACATCACGCTTAGATAAAGAAACACAAGCTCTTTGGGAGGAAGAAGTATCGTCAAAATTTAATCAAAATGACTCCACTTCATTTAAGCTTCCAGATTGGGAAGTTTTGGCTGGTTTTCTAGAGAAACGTTGTCAAACCATCAGTTTCATCGATTCAGCCCTCTCAAATCATCCTTCGTCATCGTCACATCAACAAAAATTATATTCAAGCAAACAAAAGGCTTCGTTCGTGGCTAGTGAGCAATGGCATAAATGTACTCTATGCAAATCAGGAATCCATAGTCCCTTTAAGTGCCTATCATTTATGAAAATGACCTCGCAAGATAGATTTGCACTGGCAAAACGCAACAAATTATGTCTAAATTGTTTAGGCGTGAATCATATGATGAGTAATTGCCCATCCAAATACAAATGTCAGGTTTGTAATGCTTCGCATCATACGTTATTACATCGTGAGGTGTCACAACCTCAATTAAATTCGGAGCCAACAAAAGAGTCGTCTACACCTTCAGCAGATAATTCACCATCCTCGTGTCAAGCAACAGAACTCAAAAGTGACGTCCTATTGGCAACTGCAATCGTAAATATTGGTACACCATCTGGCATCAAAATAAAAGCTCGTGTGTTATTAGATTCCGGATCCCAGGTAAATTTAATTTCATCAAAAATAGCACAACATCTACAAGTACATCGAGAAAAATCAAATATACAAATTAATGGTATTGGTACGGCAACCGTCAAATCTCTAGGGGTATGTTCTATTGTAATTGAATCGCTTCAAAATTCATATAGCTCAACCATACAAGCATTTATTCTACCGCATATAACTAACCTTCAACCTACAAGTACCATTGAGAAAGACAAAATTAGTATACCGTCTAACATCAACTTGGCCGATCCACATTTTGGGAAACCGGGACATATTGATTGTTTAATTGGTGCCAGTATTTTTTATGAATTACTTATGGTAGGTCAGATTAAGTTAGGTGACAATCTACCAATGTTACAAAAAACTCAACTGGGCTGGGTTGTATCTGGACCAGTTCACAAGAACATATCGTCTTCATTACTTACATACATCATTTCATGCCACAATTATGGAACCCAAATTGGACGACATGTTAGAACGTTTTTGGTTAATAGAACATATTTATGCATCACCACATACACAATTTACGAGCGAAGAGGAAGAATGTGAACGATTTTTTGACAAAACAACAAATCGATGTCCAATCACCAACAAATTCATCGTTAGATTGCCATTTAAAAAGGATCCAAACTGTCTTGGCGACTCGTATAATATCTCACGAAATCGGTTTCTTGGTCTTGAGAAAAAATTAAAACAAGATGTAGATCTTCACAGCCAATATTCAAAGTTTATGGAGGAATATCAACAACTAAATCATATGGCTCGTATTGAAAACTCGTTAGAATCGCGCAATTTCATCCCCCATCATTGTGTCACAAAACTCGATAGCTCTACCACCAAATTACGGGTAGTGTTCGACGCATCATGTCGAACTTCAAGCGGACTTTCCCTTAATGACATACTGCGAGTTGGCCCTACATTGCAAGACGACTTAGCCACTATTTTGATTAGAGTTCGAGCACACAAAATCGTTTTAATGGCAGACATAGCCAAAATGTATAGGCAAGTTCTTATCGACAAACAAGATACCAGGTGGCAAACCATATTATGGCGAAATTCAGATGTGAGTGAAATTGATTTGTACGAACTGAGAACCGTCACATATGGAACCAGTAGCGCACCGTATTTGGCTGTAAAATGTCTGCGACAATTGGCTATTGAAGAAGCTGTCAACTTCCCTATTGGTTCTACTGTCACACTTAGAGATTTTTATGTAGACAACTTATTTACTGGTGGTTCAACAATTGAAGATGTTGTTGAAATTAAAAAGGAGGTAATCGAATTGTTGGAAAAGGGTGGTTTTCCCCTTCGTAAATTTGCATCAAACAACAACAAAGTTCTTGAAGATGTTGCTGATTGCGACAAAGAAGAAATTGTCATTTTTGGAAAAACCGAATACATAAAAGCACTTGGTTTGAAATGGTCTCCAAGGGAAGACTGTTTTTTCTTTAACTACAATATGCAAGACAAACAGTTGAAAGTATCAAAACGAATGATATTATCACAGTTGGCAAGTGTTTTCGATCCCTTAGGTTTATTGAATCCAATAATAGTAACGTGCAAAATTTTAATGCAAGACTTGTGGAAACTTAAGCTAAATTGGGACGAAAGTGTACCTCAAGAAATTTATACCAGATGGGTTTCTTTCCAGAACGAGTTGGCTTCGCTAAATGACATCCGCATTTCTCGGTATGTACCTATCATCAATTCAACAGAAATTCATGCATTTTCAGATGCCAGCACCCGAGCATACGGAGCGTGCATTTACGCTGTGACCAATGCAAATGGTGAAATTTCGTCGTCGTTATTATGTGCTAAATCCAGAGTAGCACCAACAAAAGAAATAAGTTTGCCAAGATTAGAGCTCTGTGCAACACTTTTACTCGCAGAATTGCTGCATTATGTCTTAAAGATCTTCTCGTTGCAGCCTAAAAACATTCATTGTTGGTCTGACTCGACCATTGCATTAACATGGATAAAAGGTGAACCATATCGTTGGTCACCATTTGTTGCTCATCGCGTAACAAAAATACAAAATTTTACCAAAACATTCACATGGCATCACGTTCCATCATCAAAAAATCCAGCGGATATAGTTTCGCGAGGAGCAAGTGTCAAGGAATTAATCGATAATCAGTTATGGTTTTGTGGTCCAGAATTCATTCAACAAGACTTAAATTTATGGCCGGTCGCACCTTCTGCTTGTATAGACAACATCCCAGAACAACGTCGTCGAAAAATCGCTTTAGCGTGCACACAATCATTAGAATCGTTCAATAATCACAAATACATAAACAATTACAATAAATTCTTACGCATTGTGGTCTACATTCGTCGCTTTATTATCAAGAATTCGTCCCAACAGCCAATAACATCTGAAGAAATGGAAGATGCTCTGCTTTTCGTGTGTCGTATAATACAACAGACTCATTTTTCTGCTGAAATAAAATCTTTACAGCAACGTAATTGTGTTGATAATTCATCAAAAATTAAACAACTTACACCTTTTATGCATTGTGGTTTGATTCGTGTAGGAGGAAGAATTGAAAACTCAACCCTATCGTTTAATGCAAAGCATCCAGTACTTTTACCATCTACACATCCATTCGTAACAACTATCATTCGTCACTATCATCAAGCAAACCTTCATGCTGGTGCACAGACTTTACTCAACATATTACGTGAAAAGTTTTGGATTATCAATGGAAAAAATGCTGCAAAAAGAGTAATTCACGACTGCATATTGTGTTATCGTTTTCGGCCTCAGATATCAGAACAAATTATGGGTAACCTGCCGACTGATCGAGTCGTAAAATCGTACGCATTTGAAGTATCAGGCGTCGACTACTGTGGACCATTTTTAGTAACTCAACAAATACGAGGTAAGCCACCAATTAAGGTCTACTTAGCAATTTTCATTTGTTTCGTCACCAAGGCGGTACACCTAGAATTAGTACCAGATTTATCAACCGCAGCATTTATATCAGCGCTAAAAAGGTTTTTTGCTCGTCGCGGCAAATGCCGGACAATATACTCAGACAATGCTACCAACTTCGTTGGCGCTAACCGAGAACTACAACAAACGTTAGCACACTTTCATACACAACAACATATTACCGATGTTGAAACTGCATGTCGTAATGAAGGCATAACTTGGAAATTTATACCACCCCGATCGCCACACTTTGGGGGATTATGGGAGAGTGCGGTCAAGCAAGGAAAAAATTACATTCGACGTTGTATTGGTAATCACGTTTTGACATATGATGAATTACACACCATTTGTTGTCAGGCTGAAGCTGTCATTAACAGTCGCCCACTTACACCTCTATCCAATGATCCAAATGACCTTACCGCGTTAACACCTGGACATTTTTTAATTGGTCGAAATCTCACAACAATTGCAGAACCAACACTCCAGGATACAAATCCAAACGTCTTAAAAAGATATCATTGCATACAATCAATTCAACAACAATTTTGGTGCCGCTGGCACAATGAATACATTAAACAACTGCAACAACGGTTAAAGTGGAATCACCCATGCTCAAACCTGCAAGTAAACGACTTGGTCCTCCTAAAAGACGAAAATTGTGCACCATTAAAATGGCCTATCGGACGTATTTTACAAACAATTCAAGGTGATGATGGAAGAGTACGTGTGGTCACAGTCAAAACATCAGATGGCATCCACAGAAGAGCAATAGCAAAAGTATGCAAGCTTCCAATCGAGTCAGATAATACCATCGCAAGCAGAGCTTCCGATGGGGGGGCAGAATGTTAAGAATTTGCACTTTTATGTCTCCCACAAAGGGTTAATAATTAAGAGCAACAAAAAAGTCTCCAAAAATTTACAAAAACAATTACAGCAAGAAATAAGAACAAAAGGGAAGAAACTGGTTTTACAATATTGTTGTTGCATTATATTTACTATGTATAAATATGTAAATATGCAGATCATATTGATCTATATTTAAAGAGATGAGTCGCGTGATTCAACCGTTATAGAAATTTTCATGTAAGAAATTTGTACATAAGAATTTAAGAATATTAAAAAGAATTTTGAAAAGAAATAATTATTAGCAAAGTGAACCTCAATTAGTAAACTTCGTTCTGCTTCAACTAATTTCGTTTGAATAAAATACAGTTAAATATTAAACATATAAAAAACAGTTAAATTAAAATTAATAAAAGGAATAAAAATTAAAAATTTATCAAAAAAAAGTATTTTATTTTTTTGTGGAAAAATTTTGTGAAGTGTTCATTTTAGGAACAAAACGTTGAAAAACGCTTTAACGTTACCATAGAGTTTTTAGTAATATAATGTAAAAAAAAAATCAAATTGTCATTTTTAGGATATTAAGCTTATATATTATATTAAAGGAGCGATATGATTTTTTTAAGTTGGCTTTTATTTATATTTCTCTTTTCAATATAACTAAACTTAAAAATATTACAAAATTAACAAATTCACTGTAAAATTAAGACTAAAGTAAAAAAAAAACTTATAAGTACTCAATTTTGCACCTTTTGAAAACATATTAAATTAATATAAAATTAGTATTTAGTCCAAAGAGATTTATTTTTTAACACCTTATTTATGCGTTTAGGCATACTTTCTACTAAATTTTTTATTATTTCATCGGGAATTTTCTGCCACTTAAAATGTACACGCTCCCAAAGCTCATTTAGATTGGATGGATCTGTTCGATGTTGCCCTAACCTTCGCTTCACTATTGACCATAAATTCTCAATCGGATTAAGGTCAGGACTTTGAGCACTGCATTAACTGAAAATTCTGCTCATTTAACCATTCCTTGACGATGTTTGGGGTCGCCATCCTGTTGAAATATGATTTCATTTTCAGGGTAGGCACACCTGTCAACAAAATTGGGGAGATGGTTCTGCAGAATACTCAAATAATCCTCCTTTCTCATAATTCCTTCCATTTTTTGCAGCGGACAAATTCCCCACCAAGTGAAACAACCCCACACCATGATATTGCCTCCACCATGTTTCACAGTTTGTTTAACGTGATGCCTCTGTATATTTTCATTAGCTCGGCGCCAATAATATTGTTTACCATCGGACTGAAAACGGTTGAATTTGGATTCGTCTGACCAAATTACTCGTTTCCTGTCCTCAACGGTCCAGTTTTTGTGCTCCTTTGCAAACTTCAAACGAGCCGCAACATTTTTATTTGACAACGCAGGCTTTAGTTTCTTTTCTGCTATGTAACCAATACGTTGAAGTGCTCTTCTTGCTGTCCATCTGCTAACATTTTTATTTATTGTCAGGGAAGCTTCTTTTGGTGTTAACAATGTGCCCGCTTTCATCCTTCTCATCAAAAGACGTGCATCTCCGGTTGTCAATTTTCTTCGACCTCTTAGATGGTTTTGTGGGGGAATATTTCATCTTTTTAAAACCCTAATGACGATAGATTGGCTTATATTGAGTTTTTCGGCAACTGCTCGTGATGACATGGGCTTCTTTGTCAAATCAATTATCTGGTCCTCTATATTTTTTGAAAGTTTCCTCATGTTTTTATTCGGCGTATGGACAATTATTTTATTGGTGAATAATTCTTGTTTGTAAAAAAAAGCACTTAAGAAAATCTTTGCAAAACTAATATTGTACCTGCCAATAATGTAAATAACAAGAACTTAACACACACAAAAAAAATTTTAATAACGGCAAACTAAACTTGTTTTTTCTATATGCTAGCGATTACTACATAGTTGCAAAATTGAGTACATATGATTTATTTTAGTTCTGTGATTACCCTGTTCTAAATTAATCTTTATTGGTTTTGATTTAAATGCAATTTTGTTCAGAACTGATCCATATTTATATATAAATAAAACAAAATAGGATTTAGTAAATGGTAACATTTTTATAAAAGCTAACCACTTGTACTCACTTCTGCTCCCCACTGTATATATGTGCTTGACAAAACAATAGAAAATTTTCAAAAATTCATTTATGTGTTTTCTAGTCGGACAAAAATTCAAATATTTTTAAGAAATTTTTTATTTTTTTAAATATTTTATTTGTGCAGTTTATTAATATGCACTCTTATAAAAATGTATGTGTTTGAAAAATATTAAAAAACTATATAATTTAGAAATTAAAAAATATAAGAATATTTACTTTTTCGGCGTTGACTAAAAAATTACTATGTAGATAGAAAATGCATAAAGGTTTATTATGATACCGTTATTTTATGTTTTTTACCTTTTTCAATATTTGTTTTGGTATTTTTTTTGCACATTGAATTCAAATAATTACCAAATATGGCTAAAGTGAAGATTAGTGAAGACCTAAAAGTTAGAATAAACGATTTTAATGCCGGATTTAAGTGAAAAACAATTTTAGATAAATGTAGAGTTAACAAATCAGGAGTTTTATAAATTGTTAAAAAAATTTGAAAGTAAGGTACTGTGGAAACTTATGTAATTGTCAGTCCATTTTATTAATAGAGCTGCGGATGTGACGATGTAAGTTGTTATTTATGTACCTATTGTTCTCATTTAAAAAAATTAAATCTCAGCTAACAAAATTGTGTGATTAGAATAATCCGTGAGTTTCAAAAACAAAAGATGTAATTTGGTAATTTTTTCAACAGAAGTGTGGTTCCTCTCAGGTTAATGTAAACAAAACACATAAACAACAATGAAGTCGCAATAGAATTCTTGAGAAGGCGAAAACACGGAACATTCTACTTCAAAAACCTTCATCAGACAGACTACGTGCGCATATAAAAAGACAAGATAAAGCAGGTAACGACTAGTAAGACTTCAGTCAGTCTTGTGTGAAGACGCGTTGCGTGTGAAGAAAGCAGTCGTGGTTTGAAGATTGCTGTTGAAAAGATCTGCGTTGTAAGCAAAGAAGAATAGCGAATAAAAGAATTGTTGTATCGTCAAGTTGTATACGCTGGCACACAAAATTAGAGCGAACAATAAAGAGTTTAATTGAAACTAAACACATATTTGTTTTTATTTTTGTTTGCAATCAACGAACTCAATTTCTAAACGTTTTTTAAAAAGGTAAAAACGTAACAATTGGGGTCAGCAGTGGGATTGCAAAATCCAAAAGTAAAAATAAATAAATAAATAAAAAAAATGAAACTCTCCGAACTAAGTGTGGAACGGCTTAAACGAGAGTTGAGTAAACTCGAGCTGCCAACAATGGGCACGAAGAACGAATTGCAAAGACGGTTAAGGGAGCAACTGCAGCTTCAGGGCATTAACATCGACTCCTACGAGTTCGAAAACGATGAGGAACGAGGGCTACAGACCCCTGCAAATCCCAGCGGTATCGATATATTGCTAGCCGCTATGATGGAAAAAGTGCAAGTATTAACTGATATACAAGAAGCTTCTAGAGCCGAAAATCAAAAACTTCTGGCTGAGTCTCGAAAAGATAGTGAACAAATGATGAAAAAATAGAAGTAGCACACCAAAAGCTATTTGAACTTCTAGAGCCGAAAATCAAAAACTTCTGGCTGATGTTCAAGAAGCTTCTATAGCTCGAGGCGACATCAGGGAAGCTGCAGGAAATACATGAGTCGGTCAGCAAAATAATCACTGGTGTCGAGGAATGGGTGTCACATTTAGAAAAGACCGTTGACACGAAAGTGAACAATTTGGAAAAGACCGTCGACGGAAAACTCGTTTTGATGGAGGAAAAGATCAACAACATACAACGACTTAATGGTAGCGTTACAACGTAAATTCGGCGACGAGCAGAAACGAGAACTTTACCGCATGGAGTTAAGATGCCGTGCGCAAAAGGCTGATGAGTCACTTCAAGCCTGCAATGGAGGTCGAGAGATTAGTGCAGCGCACATACCCAGAAGAAAATCACCCGCTGATTGACAACTTTAAAACCGAGGCATTTGTTAATGGTATACATGACCCAGACATCAAACTAGCGGTATATTCTACGCAGAAGACAACCTTTGCAGAGACCGTTGCCTTCGCACTAGCCCAGGAGACCGCTCGCACGATTTCTAGACCACAGGTTAGCAAAGTGCGAAAAATGGAAGTCGTGGAGAAAGAGGTATGTCTTTTGAATAAATTTAAAGAGATGTTGAAGCAAGTTTTGGGAGAAAACAGACAAAACGCCAAACTTAAATGTTGTAATGTTGAAAGGGCGGTTATTTCCAAAGAAACTGCAAAGCGCCATGCAACAAATCAAGATCTGGCTCCAACAATACGACGTGCCATTGCTACACCTAAGGCTTCTGATGAACACTACGTTGAAGCGAGTAGTTCCAAGAGAAGGCGCGGAAAACATGAGAATGGAGATGAATTGAAAGAAACATCAGTGGCCGTGCTATCGAAAGTACAGAAAGCAGAGGCTAATCTTCAATCGAAACAGGCTCCGGACACTCATACGGCTGAAGAAAAGACTGCAGCATAAAAGCTAGAAGAGGATGCAAGAAAATTTAAGATGATTCCAAACTGTCGCCATTAACAAAATACGGAGTCATAAAACGTGAGAAGCCTAATGCTCTCTTAAGCCGATCTCGTAAATTATGTAAAGACTGAGAAGAAGGAATCCATCGTTGATATCCCGCTAACACAGATCGAAGCACATAGAAGTGACTCAATATTGGCGAAGATTATAGCGACTAAGGAAGAGGACAAACGGCTTACCAGAAATGAGATATCCTCAAAAGGTCCTCTTATAAAAGCATATTGGGCTCTATGGGACAGTTTAAAGTTGAGATATGGGTGTCTATATAGACATTGAGCAAGCGCTGATGACAAGACCTCATTCAACCTATTAGTAGTGCCTTCCTCCAAAATGAAGGAAATGTTAATGGAGTTCCTTAATGGAGCTAGCGGAGGACATCTGGAATGACAATGACGCTGGAAAGGCTAAAGCAAGCAGTGGCGGATTGGATAGCAAACTGTACCCAGTGTATTGTTCCAGTAAGAAGTCGAGGTCAGCTGCAACAATATAACTCGGGTGCACCTTTCGAGCGGATAGCGATGGACGTAGCAGGCCCTTTTCCTGTCAGCAATGCCCGAAACTGATATATTCTCGTTGTGATGGACTATTTTAGCAAATTGCCGGAAGTGTAGGCCATACCCAATCAAGAGACGAACACAATAGTAAGTGTTGTTGTGAACAACTGGATATGCTGCTACGGGGTTTCAATAGAGCTACATTCCGATCCAGGCAGAAATTTCGAGTCCGCTTTATTTAAGGAGATGTGTGAGGTATATGGTATTAAGAAGACTCGAACGACGCCGCTTCACCCACATTCAGACGGAATGGTAGAACGGTTTAATCGAAACCTGGAAGAATACTTGCGGAAAGTAGTTAGCGAGCAACGGAAGAACTGGGACGAATACATTCCGACGTTTCTACTTGCGTACCGATCCGCGGTCCAAGATTGAACATCTAGATCACCCGCCAAGATTATTTTTGGGACCGAGATAAAACTGCCCGGTGACTTAGAGTTAAGCCCACCACGGAGAGGGATGCCACTGGAAAAGAAGAAAGCCTAAACGAACTTCACGAATTTGTGCGCACCCGTATAAAAATGGTCAGTGATAGAATGAAAGCTAGGTATGATCGTGCAGTAAACACGAAGGGCTTCCATGGTGGACAACTAGTTCTACCCTGCAACCCAAATCGGAAGAAGGGATTATCCCCCAAGCTACAAACCAGCTGGAATGAACCGTATAAAAAATTAATCGGTTAAACTATGTCGTATACAGGATACAGAAAGCTAGCAGCCCCCGAACAAAAATTAAGATCATACACATAGAGCGACTGGCAAAATATGGGAGAAGAGATAATGAGCCTATTCGGGACGAACAGGCTTAAGTGGGCTGCAGTGTTACGCAAATGGAAACGACATAATATCATTTCACATGAAAACAATAAGCAAAAGCTACAAAAACAAGTACCATGAGTATTAAAGAGGTAGATAACGAAAACGCAACAAGAGGCAATGTGTACACAAATACATCGAACACGTTCCAAGTAAGCAACAACACACAACATAAGCAAAGTACACAAACAACAATGAAATAGCGATAGTATTCTCGAGAAGGCGAGAACAAGAACCTTCCACATCGAGAACGTTCATTATACTGTTTACGTGCGTATATAAAAGTGTAAGACAAGGCGAGCAGTCAGTCAGCTATAATCACAGATACATACAGATACGATAATTTTGACAGATGAAAAACGCTCATAACATAAAAGCACAGGCCAATTTAGAGGGAGAAAAAAATGTTATAATGTTTTGCGAATCAAATGTGTTAGAAGTTTGGTTGTTCACAAAAAGCAACCAATTAAAAAATTTAAAACTTGAAAAATTAAAAATGACAATATTTCTCTTTCTTATAAATAATTTTTATTTAGCGACTTTTCTCTACGGCTGCACCAGAACGAATGATCGAGAACTTTCTGATGCAATTTATTAACGCGCGTTTTCTTTTTCCTTTTTCTCCTTTATTTGCGGGAGTTGCCATACTTATTAGTATTTTCCAGTTTTACCGGATGTTTTCGTGGGGATAACCCCCACATTACTCTCCCCTAAATAAGGTTGTTATGCAACAATCTGAACGTACCTTCTGGGTTTATTCATCTTTCTTCCTGAGCGTGATGTTTTAGGCAGAGTAGCTGTATTTTCTACTGAACGTTGTTGTTCTCTAGGCTTTGTTCGACTAACAGGAACTGTAGGGGTACTGATATAAGGTGAAGTTCGTTGCTGATCACCGTGGTGTAGTAGGTAGTGTGTTGGCTTACTATTCGTAAAGCCCGGGTTCGTATCCCAGGTCAGACATCAAAAATGAAATATGAAAAAAAAAAAATATTTCTTCGGCGACTTCCTCTCAGCAGATTTCTGGCAAAAACTCTGAGAGTAAAATAAACTGCCATGAAAAAGTTTCTCAAAATTCTGTCGTTCGGAGTCGACGTTAAACTGTAGGTCCCGCCACTCACGTATAAAATTAACGCACACAACATAAGTGGTGTGAGAAGCTAGGCCGTAATCCTGACTGAAGGGTTGTAATGGCCAATTATGTATGTATGTCGTTGCTGATCTGTAGTGCTTAATTTTGGAATCTAGTCGGTTTTCGTTGGGCGTAAACGCAGCTTTAACTCTGTCTATGCTCACCTTGACGTTCTTGCACCTCACTTTTATTTCGAAAACGTTCGATTTATGACGTTCAGTTCGATTTATGACCTCATATGGTCCATCATAGGGTGCTTTTAACGAAGGTCGTACTGAATCATCTCTCAAGAAAACGTGTGTATCTGGCCAATTCTTTTTGGATAAAAACATTTTGGTGTGAATGATTTGACGAAACGTGTTGAATGTCCGTTGTGTATTCACTGATAAAACTGAGTTGGCGTATTTGCCTCGGTGTAGCCTTTTCGGGATTTTGTTGAAAAACAAATGTAAGTGGTTTATGGTCGGTGTGTATAGTACATTCCCGACCGTCGATGAAGTGCTTAAAGTACTTGACTGATTGGTATATCGCTAGTAATTCTCTGTCGAAAGTACTATACCTCCTTTGAGTCTCCGATAGACGTTTTGAGAAAAAACCTAGTGGACGAAGTTGTCCATTTTGCACCTCGTTGATTACAGCGCCTACACAGAAGTTGCTCGCGTCCACTTGGAGAACCAATTTCGCGTTTGGAGAGGGGTGCACCAATAATGCTGCCTTGGCAAGGCTATTTCTGCATTCCTCAAAGGCTGATTTACCTTTATCATTCCACTCTATTGGCGTTCTGTCATTCTTCTTGTTCGTTTTGATAAGTTTCTGTAATTGGCCTTGTTTATACGCGGCATGTGGAAGAAAACGTCTGTAGAAATTAAGCAGGGCTATAAATCGTCTTAAATGACAGGTAAGCACTGGTTTTTTAAAATTCAGAATCGCTGAAACTTTTTCCTGCGTAGGTAAAATGCCATCTTCTGTTATCCGATGTCCTAAAAACGTTATTTCACTTTCTCCGAAGACACATTTCGAAACTTGCTGCTGTAGTCGAAAACGATATTTAAATGTTGGACATGTTCCTCTACACTTGTGGACGGTACAAAAATGTCATCAATGTACACCGTTACGAACTCTAGGTCACGAAAAATTTGATCCATATACCGTTGAAAAGTTTGGCTAGCATTCCGTAGACCAAATGTCATAACGTTGAATTGGAATAAGCCAAACGGTGTAGTTATAGCGGTCTTTTTGCGATCCTCCGGTGCAATAGGTACTTGATGATAGGCTCTCTCCAGATCAAGGGTGGTAAATACAGACTTGTTATGCATCCTATGCGATATGTCATGAACGTGAGGTATGGAGTACCGGTCAGGTTTAGTCACTGCGTTCAGACGCCTGTAGTCACCACATGGCCGCCATTCTGTGGGCTGGCCCATTGTGAGTTACTGGGACTGCATATACCTTGTTTTAACATATGCGAATTCCTTTTTTGTCAGAGCTAGTTTTTCTGGATTCAACCTTCTAGGCCTTGCAAAGATTGGCGGTCCTTCAGTAACGATATGATGGTAGACAGTATTTGGGTTCTCAGATTTTTTGATGTATTTAAAAGCCTGTGTTAAATCCTTGTACTTCTCCAGAAGTTGTTTTACCCAAACTGTTTCTGCTGGCGAAATTGTATGTATTTGTTCCTGATGACTTTCTCCCAGCTTAACTTTGGCCATAAGATTGGTTTTTCTGTCAATTAATTTCCTTCTTCGTACATCAACAATTAGGCCGTACTCATGCAAAAAATCGACGCCTATGATGGGTTTAGTGACGTCAGCAATAAGAAACTCCCAGTCCATTTTTCTTCGTAATCCGAAGTCGACCGTAATAATTTTTGTTCCGTAAGTTTGTATTTGTGTGCCGTTTGCTGCGTATGGATTGTAAGAAAGTGATACGTTTCGTTTTGTGGGAGGTACAACTGAAAAATCGGCGCCGGTGTCAATTAAATACTTTATTTTTGATTTCTGGTCTGTGATAAAGGGACGACGGCTTTCTGTAGCCCCTACTCTGTCCGCCGCCGGTGACAAAGTGGCCGTTAGTTTTCCGGCTTAAAATTTTTGGATTGGCAAGTTTCCTCACATTTCCTTGCTCTCTTCGGAGCTCTTCTATTTCCGCTTTAAGACTTGCATTGTGTTGAATAGTTGATATTGAAGAATAGTTCTACACTTCCATTAACTTATCAGCCTGTAAAGCCATTTGCGTAGAATTACCGTCTACAATTGCTACCACCGACCGAACTGCTTCCGGTAATCGTTCCATCCATAACGATTTAAGTGCATCATCGGATATTTTGTTACCTGCTAAGTCCTTCATCCTTTTTAACAGCTGTGAGGGCATAAGGTCTCCAAGCTCGATTTCTTCAATTAGTTTTCGCAGCTTTCGGTGATCAGAATCTGTATATTCAGCAATAAGGGAATTCTTTATGGCCTTGTATTTGTCTGTGGTTCCAGTGATGAGATTATGTGGTGGTATATTTTTTCATCCGATTTAATGCCTCCAATTGAATAAAGAAAATGTTCGGCTATTCCTTGCAAAACACTGGCGGCTTGACGCCCACTCTAAATATCTCGCGGCCACTTTCGACGCTTTGTCCACCAGTGTCCTCAACGGAATCTAATGGCATCGAGCCCTCGTCGCCGTTATGTGCCGCAGTTACCTTTCTTTCTGCGTTCATTTTCGGGGTCACCACTTTGGTTGTTCGCAAAAAACAACCAATTAAAATATTGAAAACTTGAAAAATTAAAAATCACAATATTTCTCTTTCTTATAAATAATTTTTAATTAGCGACTTTTCTCTACGGCTGCACCAGAACGAATGATCGAGAAATTTGATGCAATTCATTAACGCGCGTTTTCTTTTTCCTTTTTCTCCTTTATTCGCCGAAGTTGCCATACTTATTGGTATTTTCCAGTTTTACCGGATGTTTTCGTGGGGATAACCCCCACAGAAGCAACAGATATACAGAGTGAAAACTGGCGTTTAAAGTAGAAAAACTAAATGTAAATAAACATTAATTTTGTGTTAAAAAAAAGGAAAATTAGGAATATTTTTTAATTTCTTCAATGAAAAGTTTAAATATTCTTAAATATTAATCTAAATGTGGGTGATTTTCTTAAATATTTAAATATTAATCGAAATATGGGTGATTTTCGGTCACAATGAATATAGTTTCTTGTGCAATATGTAATTAAGAAGCTAAATATTACATGATCAAAATAAGACGTAATGCTCATAAAATTTTGTTTGGCTGAAAGTTGGCAATATTTTTTAATTTCTTGAAAGGAAAAGTTAAAATTGTTATTGCTATTAGTTGTTTTTATTATTTATTAATAGTTTTAGACAAAAATTATATTTTTTATTAACTCTCGCCAATATAAAAAACGCACCCCGAAAACTAAAAAAAAAACGTAAATAAACAAACAGAGAGAAAATCAGACAGGGACAGAAATACTTTTTGGTAATATTTGCTATCCCTTTCACGTTTGGCCTTTCCGCCGTCAAATTCCGTTTCGTTACTGGTTGTATTGTGCTTATAATCCAGTCAGTCTTGTGTGAAGACACGTTGCGTGTGAAGAGAACAGTCGTGGTTTGAAGATCGCCGTTGAAAAGATCTGCGTTGTAAGCAAAGAATAATAGCGAACAAGCAATTATTGTTGTATTCGTCAAGCTGTATACGGAGTTATTTGTTCTTTTTTTTGTTTGCAATCAACGAACTCATATTCTAAACGTTTTTAAAAAGGTAAAAACCTAACAATACATTGCAATTTATTGAAGAAATAATTAGAGAGAGTATTTTAAGATTTTAGGGAACAAATTCACCAAAAGTTCAGAAGAATTAAGAACTCGTAATGCTTTACATCCAACAAGTCAATGACCCCAATCATACTGCTGCTAACGTGAAGATGTCATTTGCCCACCAATGTCCCCACAGGCTTAATACTCTTGCACAAATTTCCGATATGACTTTAAGATAGTGTTTAGGTGAGCATTTGAAAGAACGGTTACGTAATCGCTAAACCTCAAACAAAAGTCAACCGAAAAACCTGCTTTTTAGTGCATGGTGTCAAATATCACCAGACAACACTAAACAAACCTGGTATATTCAATTCCAAATGCTTTAAATGGAGTGTCTGACCTTAAGGGAGATCCTACTAAATATAAGGAGTAACGTTTTCATATATTAGGCCCTTGAATTTTAAATTTACTCATTGTTCTTCTTGGGCGTACCTACACTTTTGCGGTGCAAAAATCATTGTTCGTCAAGTTTAGTTCGTTTTCCATATAAGTCCCACGCGTGAGGGGGAAAGGAGGTCAATCATGCCACAGCCCCCGCTAGCATGACAAGAACTTGGTAGAAAACCTAATACTTACTAAGGCGCCCAGGTATCAGTGAGACTTCGTTATATTACAGTCGGATTAGACCCCTGACTGCAAACCATCCGATAAGCACGGGTCGCTTAACACTCTGGATTAGGGGTATAGAAGAATATACGTGATCGGACGAGTTGAAGAGATCACACAAGACATCAATTCGAAGACAGTCCTCTCACGATGTTAGGGTAACCTTTAGTCATGCACCACATACCCAACAGGTTGGGGATAGGTACACTTAAGTCCTCACATCGCGACAAGATTGTTGCCCATGTGGGGCAATTATCTAAATTTCGTAGACATTTTACAACTAAAAATCGTAGGAACTAGGGTAAAGTTGCGACATTAATAACCTCATTTGTGCTCATAACTCTTCTACTATATTAGTAGAAACCAGGGCCAGTAAAAGATACACCATATTCTGCGTGGTCGTCAGCGAAAATATGGTATATAATATTATACGGGAACCAGCCAAATGCGGAATAAAGGTAAAGTTTACAGCTCATTGTTTAGTTTTCCGAAGAAGAATAAATCAGTAATTTTTTTGTCTACTATGCACTAGACTTGTGATGAAAAAGGAAACTAATGGTTATTCTGGATTGTAATGCTAATACAGTAGGACCTTGATTATCCGTGATGGTCGGGCCGGAAGCATTCCGGATAATCGATTTTTCCGGTTGATTGAGTACCAATTTTGGCTAGTTTTTTAATAGATATCTTTATTAGTTAATAAATGAATATGGACATATTTATATAAAAACTAAATAATTCAAGGATTTTATGTACATACATGTTCAAAAATATAAAAAAAAATAATATTGTCAGAAAACGGTGAACAGTAGATAAGGATTTCATGTTATGTAATTTCTAAAAATAATCAATTAATGTTGTTTGTCTCTTCTTTTTCAATTTTGTATTTTTGTTTACAAGTTTTCACGGATAATAGAGGTAATCACGGTTAAACGATGCAGAAAAATTTAAGTCGATCCAAAATAAAATTAAGTCGATGCAAAAAATTTTATTTTTCCATCCCGGATAATTGATGTTGCCGGATAATCAAGGTCCTACTGTATTAAACATTATTCTCATTAGTATATATTATTTCGTTTTGGAAAAAGAAGTGGACAGGATATAAATAATTGTAAAATTTCTTCCACTTTAAATTTAAAAATTTTATTTTACTTGAAACAAATTTTTAAGCTTCAAAATTTTTTTAGATATGATAAACCAATTCCTAAGGACGGCAAACGAAAAGAAATAATTAAAAATCGAAGAGAGATAAAAAGTGATAAACATGGACCAAGGAATATTCAAAATCTTCAAAATGAAAATGTAAGTAAAGATTTTTTAAATATTTTTTTTGATGTTAAATACAAAGTAATCAGTAAATATAATCCCTAATATTTAGTTCCTAATTTTACATATTGCAATTATAAGTGTTAATCCTTCTGTGGACAACCCAAAACGATGTAAACTAAGGTCTACAAATGTGAATATTTTAATTTTTAACAATTATTTTATTTATGGCTATAAGACTGATAGCTATTTGAAATAACGCATTTAATTTTTTCAATTCTGGAAAGTCTTCCACGTTGTGTTCTAGTTTTTGTAACTTTGAGGTTCAGATAATATTGTTACGTTTTTACCTTTTTAAAAACGTTTAAATGAGTTCGTTAATTGCAACCAAAGTAAAAACAAATGCGTCTTTAGTTTTTCTTAACTGTCTTTATTATTCACACTACTTTTGTGTGCCACCGATACAACAATAATAATCTGCTTATTCACTTTATTAGTTTACACAAGTATTCACTGAATCTTTACAACCACGACTTATTTTATTCACACGCAACTTCACACAAGGCTGACTGAATTAACTCTGACTGCTGCTTGCTTTGTCCAGCCCTTTTATAGTCCGCACGCACGTATGATCAGTAAGATGAACGTTCTCGATGTGGAAGGTTCTCGCTCGCGCCTTCTCGAGACTTCTGCAAGTACATTGTTGTTTGTGTACTTTGCTTATGTTGTCCGTTACATATTTGTCGTAGCTAGTTTACTTTATGTTGTTGTTGCTACCTGGTTCGTTGTACACATGTGTGTGTGCAGCTTTAGATAATCAACACGTTCGTTGTATTCTTAGTGTTAGTGCGTATTTGTGTCGTGTGGCTTTGTGTTGGTGTAGCTGGTAGCTTTTGTTTATCGTGTTTTATTGTTAAACGATATTAGGTCGTTTCGCCTTGCATAACACTGCCGCCCACTTAAGCCTGTTCGTCCCGAATAGGCTCATTATCTCCTTTCCCATATTTTGCCAGTCGCTCTATGTGTACGACCTTTATTTTTGTTCGGGGGCTGTTAGCTTTCTGTATCCTGTACACGACATCGTTTAACCGCTTAATTATTTTATACGGTCCATCCCAGCTGGTTTGTAGCTTGGGAGATAATCCCTTCTTCCGCTTTGGGTTGTATAGTAGAACCATTTGTCCCTCATGGAAGCCCTCCGTGTTTGCCGCACGATCATACCTGGCTTTCATTCTATCACTGACCATTTTTATACGAGTGCGCACAAACTCATGAAGTTCATTTAGGCTTTCGTCTTTTCCACTGTATGTGGCATCCCTCTCTGCCGGGCTTAACACCAAACTCTAAGTCACCGGGCAGCTTTATCTCAGTCCCAAAGATAACCTTGGCGGGTGATCTAGATGTTGAATCATGGATCGCGGATCGGTACGCCAGTAGAAACCTCGGAATGTGTTCGTCCCAGTCTTTCTGTTGCTCGCTCACTACTTTTCGCAAGTAGTCCTCCAAGGTTCGGTTAAATCGCTCTACCATTCCGTCTGACTGTGGGTGAAGAGGCGTCGTTCGAGTCTTCTTAATGCCATATACTTCGCACATTTCCTTGAATACAGCTGACTCAAAATTTCTGCCTTGATCGGAATGTAGTTCTATTGGAACCCCGTAGCGGCATACCCAGTTGTTCACAAAAATGTTAACTATGGTGTTCGCCTCTTTATTGGGTATGGCATATACTTCCAGCCATTTGCTGAAGCAGTCCATCACAACGAGAACATATCGGTTTCCGGCATTGCTGACTGGAAAAGGGCCTGCAACGTCCATCGCTATCCGCTCGAAAGGTGCGCCTGAGTTATACTGTTGCAGCTGACCTCGAGTTCTTCTTACTGGACCTTTAGCTGCAATACACTGTGTACAATTTGCTATCCAGTCCGATACTGCTTGCTGACATCCAACCCAATAAAAACGTTGTTTTAGCTGGCTCCATTATGGAACTCCTTTAACACTTCTTTCATTTTGGAGGAAGGCACTACCAATAGGTTGGATGAGGTCTTGCCATCAGCGCTTTCCCAAAGTCGATATAGGCACCCATTTATGATCTTTAAGCTGTCCCATAGTGCCCAATAAGCTTTTGTAAGAGGACGTTCTGCGGATATCTCATTTATTGTAGGTCGTTTGTCCTCCTCCTTCGCTGCTATTACCTTCGACAATATTGGGTCACTCCTTTGTGCTTGGGACCAGTCTTCGTTGGCTTCAATCCGCGTTAGCCGGATATCGACGATGGATTCCTTTCTCTCAGCTTTCACGCAATGTTTACACTCCAAATTACAAGGTCGGCGTGAAAGAGCGTCAGCATTTCCGTGTTTTATGCCCCTTCGGTGTTCAATGCTGAAGTCGTAAGTCTGGAGGCGTTCAATCCAACGTGCTAACTGACCTTCAGGGTTCTTGACTTGTAACAGCTATCTCAAGGCGGAGTGATCAGTCCTTAGCAGAAAATTTTGGCCATACAGGTATTTATGGTAATGTTTGATGCACTCCAGAACTGTCAGTAGCTCTCGTCGGGTCACACAATAATTCCGTTCAGGCTTTGACAATGTGCGACTATAGTAGCCTACGACTTTCTCTGTTCCATCGATCACTTGGGAAAGTACACCACCAATACCATACCTGCTAGCATCACTGTCTAAGATGAATTGTTTCCTGGGACTGGATACGCCAAAACTGGTGCAGCACACAATAGGTCTTTTAGTGTCTGGAACGCCTTCTCCTGTGGCCCACCCCATTGATAGACTTGTGACTTCTTGGTGAGCTCATGCAAACTTGCAGCCACGTTGGCAAAGTTAGGCACAAACCGTCTATAGTATGTGCATAGTCCCAAAAAGCTGCGTAGTTCATGAAGATTCTGGGGACGAGACCAGTCCTTTACTGCTCGTATTTTATCTTCATCGGTGGATATGCCATCTGCTGTGACAAGATGCCCCAAATATTTCACCTGCTTTTGGAAAAATGCACATTTCTTTACGCTTAGTTTTAGTCCAGCCGTTGTTATTCGTTGCAGAACTTTTCCCAGGTTCTTGAGGTGTTCGTCGAAAGTTCTGCCCATCACTATTATGTCGTCGAGATACACCAGGCAAGTCTTCCAATGCAGTCCCTTTAGTACACGTTCCATAAGCCGCTCGAATGTGGCCGGAGCATTACAGAGTCCAAATGGCATAACCTTAAACTGCCATAAGCCGCCGTTCGCACTGAATACGGTTTTCTCTTTGTCCTTGTCTGCAATCACCACCTGCCAATACCCGCTTTGTAGATCCAATGTGGAGAACCATTTTGTTCCGGCTAGAGTGTCGAGTGTGTCGTCAATTCTTGGTAGCGGGTAACTATCCTTTTTGGTGACATCATTCAGCTTCCTGTAGTCTACGCAGAATCTTGTACTGCCATCTTTCTTCTTTACTAAAACTACAGGTGAGCTCCACGGACCCGATGATGGTTCGATTACACCGCTCTTCATCATTTCATCGACTAACTCCTTAACCTCATTACGCTTCGCCAGCGGTATGGTTCTGGGTGCCTGCTTTATCGGTCTCGCTTCGCCAGTATTAATTTCGTGTTTGACCATAGCTGTTCTTCCTTGCCTCTTGTTGTTCGTTGCGAAAGCGAAAGCATACCTCTTTAGCAGCTTTTTGGCTTTGGTTTTCTCTGCAGCTGCTAAACCTGCTATCCATTTCTCCACATTTTCACCAAATTCCTTTTGATCCTTGGCTGACATATCGGCAGGTTGCGGCGTTTGTTCGCTGTTTATTACCGCCTCTACTGGAACACATTGGCCCACCTCTGAGTTTTTACAGACGACTCTTTCATGGCCTGATAGATTTAGCACTCTCACCGGGACTATTCTTTGTTCTGTGGATTTGACGAGGGCCTTTGCTGATATTAAATCCGTCTGTATTTCTCCTGGTTCCACAACCCACAAGCGGTTTTCCACACAGTCTCCATCCATACGCGCCCATATCAGTGATTCACTCTGAGGTGGCAATTTGAGTTGTTCGACCGCAACTATCCTTCTTGCGTGCACTTGATGCTTGTACCCCACGTCTAGAGGTATCTCTACATTTCGAAAACTCATAATCTGTTGCCCCATATTCAAATTGATACCATGAGCTATCATGAAATCGGCACCAATTATAACCTCGTCCACAATATCGGCAACAATAAAGATGTGACTTACACTAATGTTGGCTATAGTCACCTTCGCCTCAGTTTTTCCGTGGACGGTTGCAGACTCTCCCGTAGCTGTCCGTAGTCTTACATTGCTAAGTGCCTCACACTTTCCCTTCACTACATCTGGCCTGATGATAGACTGCGTCGCCAAGGTGTCTATAGTGAAGGTATGTGGTCTGCCATTTATGTATCCGCACGCCGTAAGATTGTTGTTGTTCTGTTGCATCACTGATATTGAGATTGTGGGGCCCTCGCTTGTGGGAGCCAGCACTTGCCCCTCAGCGCTAGCTCGTTTTAGTTTAACGGGGACTCTTGTGAAGATGGTTGGTAGTTCGCCCGTTTCTTATTCCTTGAAGGTGAGGCGGATCTTGATCTCTTGCGTGGCGCTTTGCAGTTTCTTTGGAAATGGCCACTCTTTCCACAGTTGAAGCATTTGAGTTTAGCCTTTTGTCCTTTTTCTCCCAAAACTTGCTTCAACATCTCTTAAAATTTGTCCAAAAGGCATTCCTCCTCCTCCACGACTTCCATTTTTCGCACTTTACTGACTTGTGGTCTAGAAATCGTGCGAGCGGTCTCCTGGGCTAGTGCGAAGGCAACGGTCTCTGCAAAGGTTGTCTTCTGCGTAGAATATACCGCTAGTTTGATGTCTGGGTCATGTATACCATTAACAAACGCCTCGGTCTTAATGTTGTCTATCAGCGGGTGGTTTTCTCCGGGGTATGTGAGCTGCACTAATCTCTCAACCTCCATTGCAAAGGCTTGTAATGACTCATTTGCCTTTTGCGCCCGGCATCTCAACTCCATACGGTATAGTTCTCGTTTGTGCTCATCGCCAAATTTACGCTGCAAGGCCACCATTAAGTCGTTGTAGTTGTTCCTGCTACTGGCTGACATGGTTTCTAGAATCTCAGCTGCGACACCTTTTAACGCCAGAATTAGTTCTAGAGCCTTCTCTCCATCGTCCCATCCGTTTCTGCTGGCTACTGTCTCAAATTGGAATTTGAATACGGATAGGGGTGAGCTGCCATCAAAGCAAGGTGGTTTTATCCTGCCGGTATTTTCGGATACAACTCGCACTGGTTCCGGTCTCTGGCTCTGGAGGTTGTTGATCTTCTCTTCCATTATCACAAGTTTTCCGTCGACGGTCTTTCCCAAATCGTTCACTTTCGTGTCGACGGTCCTTTCTAAATGTGACATCCTTTCCTCCGCACCAGTAATTCGTTTGCTGACCGACTCGTGTATTTCCTGCAGCTTCCCTGATGTCGCTTCGAGCCCTTTTCGATTTTCGTCAAAATTGCTGCTTGCAGTTTCTGGTTTTCGGCTCTAGAAGCTTCTTGCACTTCAGCTAGAAGTTTTTGATTTTCGGTTCTAGAAGCTTCTTGCACTTCAGCTAACAGTTTTTGATTTTCGCTTCTAGAAGCTTCAAATAGTTTCTGGTTTTCGGCTCTAGAAGCTTCTTGTACTTCAGCTAGAAGTTTTTGATTTTCGCTTCTAGAAGCTTCTCGTTCATCAGCAAATAGCTTCTGATTCTCCGCTCTAGAAGCTTCCATCATAGCGGCTAGCAACGAATTTATGTCGATACAGTTACAGGGTTACGGTTACAGGGGCCTTTACCTCTCGTTCCTCTTCATCCTCGAACTCGTAGGAATCGATGTCGATGTCCTGAAGCTGCAGATGTTCCCTTAATCGCCTTTTCAGTTCATTTTTCGTGCCCATTGTTGGCAGCTCGAGTTTACCCAACTCCCGTTTAAGCCGTTCCACTTTTAGATCGCAGAGTTTCATTTTGATTTTGATTTTCTCCTTTTTTATTTATTTATTTTTACTTTTGGATTTTGCAATCCCACTTCTGACACCAATTGTTACGTTTTTACCTTTTTAAAAACGTTTAAATGAGTTCGTTAATTGCAACCAAAGTAAAAACAAATGCGTCTTTAGTTTTTCTTAACTGTCTTTATTATTCACACTACTTTTGTGTGCCACCGATACAACAATAATAATCTGCTTATTCACTTTATTAGTTTACACAAGTATTCACTGAATCTTTACAACCACGACTTATTTTATTCACACGCAACTTCACACAAGGCTGACTGAATTAACTCTGACTGCTGCTTGCTTTGTCCAGCCCTTTTATAGTTCTCGCTCGCGCCTTCTCGAGACTTCTGCTAGTACATTGTTGTTTGTGTACTTTGCTTATGTTGTCCGTTACATATTTGTCGTAGCTGGTTTACTTTATGTTGTTGTTGCTACCTGGTTCGTTGTACACATGTGTGTGTGCGGCTTTAGATAATCAACACGTTCGTTGTATTCTTAGTGTTAGTGCGTATTTGTGTCGTGTGTATTGTGTTGGTGTAGCTGATAGCTTTTGTTTATCGTTTTTATTGTTAAACGATATTAGGTCATTTCGATTTATGTAACAATATGATAATGATTTGAATTATAAATCGTTAAATAAGTAATTAAATGATATAAATTTTAAATTATTTTTAGTAATTGAATACTACTGAGATTGTATTGTTATAAATAAATTAACTTATCAGTTCTTAAATTTTTTCGAAGTTTTTCCTCTAGTGTGAATCTTTTATTATATTTAATTGGTTATAAATTTGAATATTTGCATTCAAAAATAATAAATAAATAAAAATGTCGTAAATTCAATATGGGTTCTAGGTCTCCTGTTAAACAACAATCCAATAGATTTGTCGCTCTAAAAGGTTTTGAAGATCATCCACACCAGAGTAGCTTTTCTATTCTCCTATATGCTAATTCTAATTTGTAAAATTATTCTAAATATTTAGTTGTGATCTAGAAGTCGAACTTCTAAAAGCAAATGGATGTTTGAACATTTCTCTGAATGCAACCATGCTTTTATTAATATAACATTTTAAATCTGCTTTTAGTCGTTGTAGTGTAGAGCAGGAATAACTTTGAAGTCTATGAGTTTTTATTATTATTATTATTTATATTGGCTTCATCACATGCCATATGCGTTTCAGAAGCCGTTGTTTGCGTTCTTTGCGTATTCAGCATTAAACTGACCATATTAGTAGTAAAGATGTTCATTGTTTATATAAACTTAGCAATTGTAGCTTCAAGACATCTAATTTATTTTACCGGCATCTTGTTTACCTTTTATTATTTGCGACTACATGTTACTATAAGTTTTAAGTTTATTGCATTTAACGGTTTGTAAGGGATTACAATATTACTTGCTGTGAAAATTCTCTTGTAATGATAGACATAAAAAAACTCAATTTTTTTATTTTATTTTTTTTTTCAATGAAAAAGAATCTAAGTTACATCGATTTGTCATAAAATTCTTCGATGTTTTCAATTGACAAACAAAATGGAAATAAAAAGAGAATGTTTCGTAGAACAACTTTACCTAGACCATCCATTGATCAACGGTGAGAAATAAAGGACTATGATTTATAACTTTTTTTTTTCGACAACATCATTTCTACAGGACGGCGCTACGTGCCGCACAGCTCATGTCACTTATCATAATATCTCACGAGGAGGTGATGTGGCCACAGAAATCGTGCGATTAGACCTCCTTTGACTTTTGCTGTAGGGTGGCCGAAATAGCCAAATAACCCAAGACATAAAATTCGGCCCGATTTATGCACCAGAGTAATGGAAAATAGAACATTTCGGATGCGGTTCACCTAGAGAAGCCTTGGTGGATAGTTGAATGATGTTATATTCCACAAATAATGGTAACAATAGGTTTTCCAAACGTATAAAAAATTTCGATGATATCTCAAACATACTTTGTTTTTAAATTTAAAAATAGGAAGTGCTTAAAAAATATCAATCTGTGTCTACATAGACGTTAGAACTTTTAAAAAGCAATTCGTAAGAATTTAACACTTCAGTTTAAAGATACAGAAGGTTAGGATAGCTTAGGTTTTAGGTTAGGATAGTTTTAGGTAGGTGAGACAACTCCACTCATAGACCGAAAGCGATCCATTGTGATTATATTCATGAGGCTGAAGTATAAAGGAAATAAAGGGAAACAGAAAAGGAACAGAGTCATCTCACTTGCCAGGTGATTCCAGAGTAGAAACCAATACACCTACACCTCACTTTTCAAATTGAAATGACACAAAGTGAATTATGATTTTCTATAGCAGACCATGTAAAGATCGAAGATGGGTTCTACGGTTACGAAAATACTACTTTTTAAAAAGAAAATTGAACAAAGTAAACATTAAAAAAAAATAATATAAAATTTTATTGTATACATACAAAAAACAAAAAAAGCTTATTCAATTAAAATAAAGTAAAAAATTCATTTAATTTATAACACACTAATTGAAACTGAACTGTAAAATTAGACAAACAAGGTGAAAATGAAACTGTATCATTTTTAGTTAGAAAGGGAATCCCCAAGTTTTGATAGTATGGCGCAATTAGAAACTAAAGTCGTGCCATCTTTCGGAAAAAGGGAATTTCAAAAAATTTAAAAGAAAAAATTAAAAACTCGAACACAATACAACGCAACTTCGAAAAGCTAACGACGCACAGTGAAAATTAGTACTAATTCAGCAGCGACGCAACTTCGAAAAAAACTAAAAAGAAACGACACAAATCGAGGTTTGGGTGTACCGAGCATCCTGAGTACACACCTCTGAATACCAGGGTAAAGACACTTCACAACTTCACTGATTGTGGTTTCCTCACATTGCTCAAAAAACCTGTCAAGATCCCAATAGACTCATCAGTTTTAGGATCCATTTCATTCTTGAACAGTCCACTCAAGCCTACAGATTTTACAACCTCCTCTGTTTCGGCAAAAAGAGATTACTCTCTTTCAGCTCAAAGGAATACCCTAAGAGAGATCTAACTGCTTCTCTGTCAGCTCGTTTGCGAACGATGTATGATATGCATTGAAGAACAAAAAAAAGGTTCAAGGTTCAAGATAGGAAGCTATGTTCCGTGCAGCTGACCGATCCTTCGTCAGTAGAGGACTACGATGAATGGGTAGGCAGTTTAAAGTTGAAGTGTTTGTCCGAATAAAGAGCATTGACAGCTGTTTTCTCTGCAAACGGTATCAAGTGAAATTGCTGCAAGACGAAAGTGTATTACATTGTTCAAATACAGTATTAATTTCCAAGGAATTTAATTAGAAGAAGATAAGCAGTTTCAAGAAAAATAATGGTAAGCAAAATAATAGATGCCCGTTGATAAAAAATAAAATGTTGATAATAAAATAAAATAATATTTGACACAACAATTAACGTATGTAAACGAAATTCAGCCATACTACCTCAGGAATGCTAGCGATTTTAGATTAAATAAAGCCACAACAACGCAAGTCTACAAGTGTTTAACGAGCTGTCAAGTGAAGTCAAAAATGAGAATAATATAAATGTCTTTAAAAGAAAATGTATTTATTATATTAAAAATATTTCATAAGAGCTTTTGTCAATCGGTTAAATTATTTTACAATGTTTTAAACAAAGTATTACAAATACTACTAAATAAATAAATAAATAAAAAAGAGGAACTATAGCACGAAACAAAATAGTGGGTCGTCTTTCAGCTATTCTTCGGGAGAATGATATATAGATAGTGATGCAACGAACCACAAAATATGCAACAGCAAAATTCTAATTAAAGAATATGATTTTAATTGGTCAGGAATTGTTGAATGACGTCAACATTTCAAGTGTTTTTGAGCAATTAATTCCATTTCTCACACAACATTTAATACAATTTCTTTTATCGATAAATTTTATTTTCGATAGTATAAAATCGTCAAACACATAAAACACTAATTATGCCTCTCACAAACAAACTAAACATGCTATATAGCTTAAACTGTGAACATACGTATGCTAAAGCCGAGTGTGCAAATAAAAAAAAAAAAAAAAAAAATAATTAAAAGTCGAATGGACGTACTCCGCAAAATTTAAAAATTCACCATATTTTCGGATCACTTTGTATATATGTTGTACAAGTTAATACGAATTTGCTGTGGCATCAACATTTTGATCATTTAGGCCATTTAGACTAGGTGAATTCTGTACGTTGAAAACGTACGTGTAAACTGTCGATTTATTCAACTTCTGATGCCGAGTTTATTAACAATATTTTGATCAAAGCGACCTGCAACGCTGAAGTCGCGATCAAGCATAGTGACCTGAATAACGGAATACCTTTCTCCATAGTCTTGAATAACTTGTAGAATATACTGTTTCTGCTGTTCATCTTCAGTAAAAATCGAATTATAATCTTCCATTAGTTTAACAACTCCTTCTGTTGCACCACTTTTAGTAGCCAAACAATATCTTTTGCCTTAATAAAGCGTTTATTGTATTCTAACTTGCAGGATTCTCTTCCAAAATTTTTTGGCTTATTGGAAACCTGTCAAAAACATCTTTGTTTCTTTGGAAATAAACTCAATACCGTCTCTTATTACTATTGAAATATTATGATTTATTTTTATTGTTGGCCTTTTTATATTTTCTTCTGTGTCATTGTCGTATTTCAATGTTTGAACCATTTTTAGATTTGCTTCTCCTATCCTAAAAATAACGTTTTCATGTGCTATATCTCTTTCAATGTTTTTAAAATTGTATATTTGTTGCAGTAATATGAAATCGTTATAGAGCACCATAGTTACAGAAGTAAACGAAGACCAAGCTTTTATATCTGTAGTGTCGAGTGATAATAGCCTAAATCAAAAACTCTGCCTTCAAGAAAAATCACTGTTTTAATAAATGTAATGATTCTTCATTACGTCTTTGGTCAACATGTTTTTATTACTAAATTTTTTAAAAACATGTTAGAGAAGTGCGGATTTCACCTAATTGGGGATTTGACAAATTGAGCTAAGACATCTTAGACTGTTATTGCTTGGGACACAGATATATAGTTACTACAAAGGCACATACTACAAATCATTTTCTTATTGTATAATAAATTTACACACTTTCTGGAATAAAAATATTTTCATTCTATAGATGGCTATCGCCATCCATATCGCACAGTGAACAGCACCATGTGCATAAAACATTACTTGCTCCTCAGAATTATTACTTGTATATGGTAATCATAAGAGCGGCATTTGTAAAAAGTTTTCTATAATGGCACACGTCCAATTTATACGAGCAGTGGTTATTGTATTTAAGTTGCCTTGAAGGCCCCATTCCTGAATGGTATTACACACAGCTGATGTCTCTTCTCTTTCGTTCCACTTTTTCCAAAGCAAGAATTTGATGCAATTTCACCCAATGTGCCCGCCATATATAAAAATTGCCAACCTATCCACTTTTTCGCTTCAAGTTAAATATGGTAATAGTTTGTGGCCCTAATGCAATCACATAACATTAAAAATACTAATGTCAAATTTTTTTTCAACATAGCGCTGCTCGAATAGATTTTTATTATTATCAGGGGTGTCATAGAATCCAAGTCGGTTTTGCCTTTTGTCGTTTTTTAAAAACCAATATTGGATTCATTTGGTGTCACAAAACCAAGTCGGTTTTCTTATTTTCGAATTGAAATAAAACCGATGTTCGAAACAGCTGTTGTTTACATTTGTGTATATTTAAATTTTTTATTAATTTTCCTTTTGGCAAAATATAAAGCATTTTTAATAAAAATATAAATCTTTTTAAATAAGTAAATAAAAAAATAAGATTTTGTTGCTAGAGGAAGAGCGTTCAGAAAAGGTGAAAAGACAAATACTGCGAGATTGTAGCAACCCACTGGAGTTGCCGGAGGCAGCTTACCACATCAACTGAAACCAAGAGACTTGAAAGACAATTTTGCATATCTGGCATGCTGTTTGTTCCAAGCCCAAAAAATCATGTGTGAGAACCGAGTACATCAAGCAAAATCTGCGCCCAATAAAAATATTCATTGGATGGAATCAGAAGTGTGTGATCCACTATGAACTACTAAAACCGGACCAGACTATTACGGGAAACCTGTACAAGCAACAATTAATTCATTTTAAAAGAGCATTGACTCAATCAAAAACCATTTGAGGAACAGTGGATGAGAAGTTTTACCTCACCTACCATCGATTTCAGTTTCGGTCACTAGAAGATCTTATCGGAAGATGTTATTTTCCTTTAAAGGTAACTATGAGGTTTTAGTCTGAGCTTAACAGTGCACATATGCTACGTTTCTGGATTTGTAATAAAGTGTGTGTCTTATGTATTTCGCTCATTCTCCTGCGCTACACAATCTTACTTCTTCGAGTACTCTTCCGGTAAACTCCTACCACTTGATGTATCCAACTAACCACAGCCAGGCCATCTGGTCACACAAAGTCCCATGAATAGCAGGATTAGCAAATGCGATATAGAAACACATGGGTATTTCATGTTTTCCTCAAGTTAAGGATCTTATCTTATTACTTGGTACTTGGCTATACTTACATACATACTATTATACTTTTTATACACGAGCGGCGGGACGTACAGTTTAAAGTCGCTTCCGAACTACAGATTTTTGAGAAACTTTTCATGGCAGTTTCATTTACTCTCAGAGTCTTTGCCACAAATCTGCTGAGAGAAAGTCGCCGAAGAAATATTTTTTCATATTTTCGTTTTTTGTCTGACCTGGGGTTTCAACCCGGGCCTTACGTCTAATAAGCCAACACACTACCTACTAGACTACGGAGACTTCAATGTATTTGGCTATTCTTCCCAATACTGAGAGAGACCGCTTTTGAATAGGACAGGCGAAGAAGTCTGCAGATGGTAAAATAAAAGCTATTTATAAAGTAAAATTAAAGTTGTTTTTATTTCATATAACAAACAGACAGCTGCTAGCTGCTTGGTTTATTTCCAATAACAAAACCGATAAAAAGACATTCTGTGACACCTAAAACCGATACTTATTCAAGTTCGAAAACAAAACCGATAATCTTGGATTGTATGACACCAAATTGATTTTTGTGTCGTTTTCAAATCCAATTCCGACATTATTGGATTCTGTGACATCCCTGTATGTAATTTTAAGCGTCAAACTTTAACGCCTCTGCAATGATAACACATACAACTACTTACATTCTTATGTACATTATATTATTATTGTTCCAAAAGAATTTAAGGAAAGTAAAAAGCCCTGCTAATTTTTTAAAGGAATTATTATGTTTTAAATACAATTTTCCTTTAAGAACAAATACCATCTAGTATCAAAACTGTAAGGTGAACATAACAATGCTGTATCTGTAATTGATGCAACGGGTAAGAAATTTGTAACATTATCGAATCGCATTTACGGATTGGATAAATAAATAGAACATTCTTAATGAACTCCAAGTTGGATTCAGAAAACAATTTTCGATTATTGATAACGTTTTAAACTAGTAAACAACGTTAATTTAAACTTTATAGACGATTTCCAGACATTCTTTATTTTACAAACGTGCTACCATGGGATTGCCATCTATAATTATAAGAATACTTGCCAACACCTATGAAAATGCAACCAGTTGTATACTCTTTAGTAACGCTTTATCCATCCCCTTTAACGTAAATCTTGGAGTCAGATAAGGATGTACTTTGAGTTCAATTTTATTTGCCCTACTAATGACCTTGCAGATCTTGGTGGAGTTAAAGTTCAGGATTTTACCTCGAAATTTCTAATGTATGGTGATGATATTGTCATTATTTCTGATTCGTCCGATGGTCTTCAAAATATGATTAATTCTTTACATTATTATTGCAACTTATGGAATTTAAATGTTAATATGGATTAATCAAAGATTTTAATATTTCGTAGCGGCACAAGAATCTCCAGAAATTTAATATGGACATGTGGTGAGAAAGCAATTGAAATTGTAAATTCTTATAAATATCTTGATATAGGTTATATCATTTCATAGTCATCTTGAAAATAAGTTATTAAAATTAAAATTAGCAATTATAGCTTATTGGACCAAATATGTATACCAAATATGTAATACCCCAAAATTTAAAATATTTTTTTTTTTAAATGATGCTTTATTTTCTTACCAACACTCCAAATTACATGCTTATGTTGGAAACTGGCCTAAATCCATAATTTGCGAATATTTTAAAACTTCATTTCAATTACATTAATAAAGTACTAAAAATGCCATATAATATATTGCCTAACAAACCTGATATAATAAGAAAAACCTTTTTTCACGCACGTGGACATTTTTGAGAAATAATTTTTTTGTAAAAATCTCACAACTGAAAGAGCATAAAGTTTTATTTTGCACTAGCATTCTAAAATGAAATGTAAATTTTTTTATAGTTCTGTTGTAAAATGTTGGGAGTGTTTTTGCATGCAAGATTAAAACAAGAATATGTGCAGTATGGTAAAACAAAAAGTTTGTACTTTTTTATGATACGTTGGATAAGTAAGAAGGGAAAACAAAAAACATCCACTTGTTCTCGATGTGCTATCACACACGAGAATATTTGTTAAGCCGCACAATTTTTGTTCTTTCAGTCATACACGAGACTATTTCATCTGGTATAAAATTGTATACATGTACTCTGCTTTGTGTGTATTAGTTTTTCTTCACTACTCAACGCACAACGAAAAATTTTTTCTGAACCTGCTGTTTTATAAATTTATGTGTATTGGTTTTGTGTTGTTTATGCATTGGCTTGTGCGGGGTAGAAGCTGGTTGAAAAATTATGCCAGCAAAAACCACTCTCCTCACCTCTCTTGCCTACAAGCTGCTATTTTATGCCAGCATAATTGTTCGTCTGTGATTGCCCATAGAGCTTATAAATATTGTTACGCAACACAACAAAAACGATAAACAAAAGCTACACGATACACTAACACAAGGAATACAATGAACGTGTTGATTATCTAAAGCTGCACACACACATATGTATGACGAACCTGGTTGCGGCTAGTAACGGACAACATAAGCAAAGTACACAAACAACAATGTACTAGCAATAGAGTTTCGCGAGAAGGCGCGAGCGAGAACCTTCCACATCGAGAACGTTCATCATACTGATTGCGTGCGTGCGGACTATAAAAGGACTGGACAAAGGAAGCAGCAGTTAGTGTTAATTTAGTCAGCCTTGTGTGAAGTTGCGTGTGAACAAAATAAGTCGTGGTTGCAAAGATCTAGCGAATAGTTGTGTGAAATAGTAAATAAAACAGATTATTATTGTCGTATCGTTAAGTTCTATACCAAGGCGAATTCATATAATAGGTGGGAGTATCTAAACAGCTGATAGAAGCTGTGAGAAGCTAGGCCGTAATCCTGACTGAAGGGTTGTAATGGCCAATTATGTATGTAAGAAAAATTAAGGACATATTTGTTTTTACTTTGTTGCAATTAACGAACTCATATTTAAACGTTTTTAAAAAGGTAAAAACGTAACAATATATTATGCTCTTGCAGTTTTAATACACACATATTAGGGTGATCTATTAATCATTATAAAAACAAATAAAGCAGCACAATTAACTTAAAGATAACAACATATGAAAGACAACACAAAATAAAACATAATTAAAGTAAACCGTTATGACAAAAACACAGGCACAAGTTGTGCCTAAAGGCCCCTGGAGACGATCAAATAATTTCATCAAATAATGCATAAGTGTGAGTGTCGTGTGATTGACGTTCAAAAGGAGACGTTCAAATAAATTCGCCAATCATTATTTGCATTTTGATTTTGTGGTGTGCGTTTCGCAAAATGTCTTCATCGGATGACGATTTATTTATTGCTTTTAACATCTTGTGCAATTTTATTAAGAAAAAAAAGGAAAATATGAAAATAAAAGAAAAAACTGGATGAAAAATTTCTTATTATTTTCTTTTTTCTTCTCTATTACCGTTTCTTCCAGTTTTACATTTGGTATTTTGTAATTAATTCTAATATATTTTTTTTCATTTTTTTGCACTTTTCCATGATGACAAGAACATTTACCAAACACAATTTTACTTCCTAAAAATATAATAACAAATATAATATAGGCACACAAAATATAAAATATACATTCACAAAAAAAAACATTTCTTTGTTTACTATTGCATTGTTCACAATAAAAAAATTATTTGTCTGTTTATCCTCGCATGGATGATGTGTTCATTACGACGATATCGAAGCAAATGAGATAATGCTTGTCAATCACAATTGGAGACGATCAAATAAAAGTTCATCAAATAGAAAAATCAAAATTTTTGGATTTTCATCAACGACAACGTATACGTATATAACGACAACACGCACACATATAAGGCGTTATTTGATCGTCTGCCGGCGCCTTAACAATTAAAAAATCAAAATATTTTGCTACATACATACCTATTGAGCCAATTCACATTAGCACATTTTTTAGTCGCACAATTTTTGTTCTTTTCAATTTACACGGGATGAATATTCGTTTGACAACAAATGTATACATATACAGAGCTTTGTATGTATTAGTGTTTTTGCATTCATTTGATGCTTGGCTTTTTAGGTGTACACAAATAAACGAATAATTTTAAAAATTTTCGACTAATAATTGTTTTCAATTCATTTATTTTTGTTTTACTATTTTGCTTATAAATTACGTGCGTATTATTTAAACTAATTATTTACAAAAATCTTTTTGTTCATTCACAAATATTTTATTGGAATTTCTAAATGATACCACAATGTATAGCAAAGGCAGTAAGAAAGAGGAATCTGTAAGTGGAAAAACAACAAAGACTTGTAATGGTTTCAAAATAAGGAAAAAAAATCCAAAAGGGAAATGATTTTATGCGACCATCCCTTTCTTTGTAATCATGTTCATTGTTTGAAACACCGTATAAACAGTATCGAAACCATTGACTTTTGACAAACGCTTATAGCAGCAAATTACTAGCCAATTTAGAGGGAGAAAAAAAATGTTATAATGTTTTGCGAATCAAATGTGTTAGAAGCAACAGATATACAGAGTGAAAACTGGCGGATAAAGCAGAAAAATTAAATGCAAATAAACATTTATTTTGTGTTAAAAAAGGGAAAATTTAGAATATTTTTTAATTTCTTCAATGAAAAGTTTAAAGATTCTTAAATATTTAAATATTAATCGAAATGCGTGTGATTTTCGGTCACAATGAATATAGTTTCTTGCGCAAGAGGTAATTAAGGAGCTAAATATTACAAGATCAAAATAAGAAGTACTGCTCATAAAAAAATTTTCTTGCTGAAAGTTGCCAATATTTTTTAATTTCTTGAAAGAAAAAGTTAAAAATTGTTATTGCTAGTAGTTGTTTTTATTATTTATTAATAGTTTTACACAAAAATTACATTTTTTATTAACTCTCGCCAATATAAAAAAACCCACCCCAAAACCTAAAAAAACATAAATAAACAAAACAGACAGACAATCAGAAAGGGACAGAAATACTTTTTGGTAATATTTGCTGTCCCTTTCATAATTCGCTGGTAAACGTCAAAATTGCGTTTCGATACTGTTTATACGGTGGTTTGAAATGCAATTAACGACTAAATCAACTCTGTTGAAAAAAAATTGATAACCCTGATTTTTAAAAATGTGTATGTATTAGATTTGTGCTGGTAATGCGGGGTTGTAGCTGGTGGAAACTTTATGCCACCGAAAAACCATTCTCTTCACCCCTCTTGCCTATAAAGCTGGATTCACCCATTGTTTCGGAACAAAATGCTTGTTCCGGAACAAATTCAGTTTTTTGAGAGTTTGTTCCGAAACGATTCACCCACTTCGAACAATTGTTCTGTAAAAACAAGGCTACCATATGAAATATCTTTGTAAACGATGCGTGCTAGTTTTACAATTAGGCAGCACAGTAGCAGATGATTGCAATTCGTTTGTTTTCTTGGCTTGAGTGTGATCATATTTTTTATTGTGTTACAAAGAAGTTGTAAATTAAAACAAATCTGAAATTGTTGAAGTGAAAAAGTGGATAATAATGGATATTATACATACATAAATAGATACATATAATATGATGTGGCAGCTCAGTTCAACTTTACTTAAAAAATTAAAGTAGCTGGCAGCACAGTTCAATTGTTTCGGAACAAAAATTAAAATTAAACCAATTCGAGCTGAAAATGTTCCGAAGCAAGCTTACTCTCTTTCGCTCTCTCTCTCAAAAAGAGAAACGTCAAACTACATATAAAAAAAATTGTCTCGGAACAAAAATTTTGTTCCGAAACAATGGGTGAATCCAGCTTAAATTATCATTTTACGCCAGCACAATTGTGCTCGTGTGAGTATAGTCATTGAATGTAAAAGAATGAGAAAACATCTTTTGTTTGTGAAAAAATTAAAATGAAAAAGAAAACAAAAATTTTTTGTAAGGTAGCAAATAAAACAAACAACGCACATATGAAAATAAGAAACAAACTACAAAAAGTCCGAACACATGTTATAAAAAAACAACAACATTAATGAGTATGTACTTTAATGAGAGCGATGAGCAGGCCTCTCAAATTTATACATTTTACATTTCTTACTTCTCACAATTCATATACGCGAATATGTACCTAAATAAAAAACCCTGCTTGTTATACGTGGACGTGATTTGGCAGTGGATTAATCACTTGTGATTTCGACGTTGAAGTTTGGGACCATAACTTTCTGTAGAATCAGTGACGTTGAATTTGTGTGCATAAGAAGTCGCAATTCTGATCATTTTGCTTTTTCTTACAGTATTTTATAGTCAACTGTTGTCGGCACATTTACAGCTTCCAGTCGTGAGAGTCGTTCGTAACTACCAGGTGTACCGGTATGAAGTGAGCGTCAAGATTCAATTCTCTTCATAGGAACATTTATTGCAACGAACCTTAATTTTTCTATGTTGACGACGTAACGTAACTGAGGCTACCGCAACTGAGACAACAATGGCAGGAGTTTCGCTCTCCGAATCTGAAGTAAGTTGGGACCAGTGCCAAAGACTCCACGCTACTTTGAAAGAAGAAAGGGGGTCCAATCTGAGGAAATACCTGGTAAATTTAGATTCAACGAGGAAGTCGGCCTATAGCCTGTGGAAGGCGGCAAGGAAAATGCGGCGAGTCACCCTCTCAAAGAAATATGTCCGCTGGCGTACCACAAGGAAGTATCCTGGGACGTTTTCTACTAATTATTCACATCCGATATGCCCACAAGTTCAACTACTCATATATCTACCTTTGCGGATGATACGGCGTTTTTGAGTATTCATGAGCAATCAGATGTTGCGTCCCAAAGACTTCAACATCACGTTGATGTGTTGGAAGATTGGCTGCAGAACTGACAAATAAAAATTAATGTCATTAATAAGTGTGTACACATAACCTTCACCCTGAGAAGAGAAAGTTGTCCTCCTATTACTATTAATGGTGTTAGGGTACCTCAGCACAATAACGTAAAATCTCTCGGTATACATTTGGACCGTCGACTTACGTGGGCCTGCCATATAGTAGCGAAGAGTACACGGGTAAAATTTAAAACAGCTAAGCTTTATTGCCTCATTAATGCAAGTTCAGCACCTAGCTTAGATCTTAAGCTGCTTTCTTGCAAGGCAGTGCAAAAACCTATTTGGTTGTACGGCATCCCACTATGGAGTACAGCTTCACCATCAAATGTTCAAAAACTTCAGCGACGACAATCTAAGTTACTTAGAGTAATAACGGGTGCCCCATCTTATGGGAGGAAAACAACATTCACAGGGATCTCAATGTGCCTCTTATTCGGAGGAAATCAGGAGAGCGAGTACGTATCACCTACGTAACGAAGCTTAGAATTCATCCCAACCATCTTACAAGGAACTTACTATTGTTTGAAGATCACCGGCGTCAAAACGGATTTTGAAACTAGCGCTGTTTGTTATCTCCTGAACAACGAATTTGTCAATTTAAATGAAATAATGTATTCGGGTGCCCATTTTATATTGAATTTTTGAATGTGTATATACTCTTGCACAAAGTTCCGATGTGACTCCAAGATAGTATTTCGGAGATCATTTGGAAGAACATTTACGTAGTCGCTAACCTCAAACAAAAGTCAACCGAAAAACTTGTTCATGAGTGCATGGCGGCAAATATCACCAGAAAAAACTAGACAAAACTGTTACATTCAATTCCAAATGGGTGAAATGGAGTGCTTGACCTTAAGAATATCCTACAAAATATACATACATATTACGACCTAGCTTCTCACACCACTTATGTTGTGTTTGTAAATTTTATACATGAGTAGCGGGACCTACAGTTTAAAGTCGACTACGTACGACAGATATTTGAGAAACTTTACGTGGCAATTTTAATTACTTTCATATTTTCGTATGGTTTGAACCGTGGCCTCACGTCTAATAAGTTAACACACTACCTACTAGACTACGGCGACTACTAAATATAAGGGATAACATATTCATATTATTAGGCCTTTGAATTTAAAATTTACTCTGAGTTCTTCTTGGGAGTACCTACATGTTTGCGGTGCACAAATACGGGTCCTAAGAAAATTTTCCTTATTTTTCTCTTGTTTTGTGAAAAATATTAAACATTTTATAATAGAACAGAAATAAATTAATAAAATTAATGTAGAAACTTTAATTATTCATACAAACTCTTGCTTTAAATTCATGAGTTGCTATAATGTATAAAATTGTATACACCTAATTCTGTTTTTACACTGTCTTTTTTTACACGGTTTTGATATAACACGGTTTGAAAATAAAATATTTTTAATTTTTTTTATACGATTTTATTCCATTTAGCACGATTTAAAATTTTTTGTGTTTAAATTTCTTTCTCAAATTTAATTTTTGCAAAGTATGTTCATATCACAAATTTAAGGGAATTCCCTTTTTGCGCGACAAGCAAATTTACTGTTCAAAGCAAATGTAAATGGCACAAATTTAGGGGAATTCCCTTTTGTGCATACAAGCACAAAAGTCAGAGCAATTGAAATGTGTTAATATTTTGTGTTTGGTATAGAAATTTTTTATTGGCAAATTTGTTTTTCTATCGTTACATTAAATTTAACGCATTAAGATGAAAGGTAAGCCAAAAAATATTTTATATTTATTAAGTTATTTATATTTTTAATTTTGTTAAATATTTTATGAATCCCTAAAAGAAAATGTCAAATACAAAACTTCTTAAAAATCCTTGTTTTTCACTAATTTTAATAGGTTTTAGAGATTAGGAACCAATCACCTATTTTTGCATACGATCAGTGTCTTTTTTACACGGTTTTTTCTGGAACCAATCTACCGTGTAAAAACAGAATTAGGTGTATATATTTATCTTTTCTATATTTTACTTATTTTAAGGTGATTGGCCCTTCTCGTTCGTTGCCGAAAATAAAAGGAGTTTTAAATTTTGCTAACAATGTAGATACAACTGTAAAAGGCCTGACTCTTTGTGCTTTTCTCTTTGAGAATGCGCTAGGGCCGATGTATTTCTGCCGACAATGATAGTGATGCGTTTGTGTAATTCGATTCTCTGTGCTATCGAGTTCTCGGCGTTATTCATAAGAATTTAATATTATATAAAAGATAATAAACATAAACCTTCCTGGTTTATGGGTTCGAACTTTTTATTCCTCTCATATCGGTTTTTCTTACTAACGTCTCCATCCTTTAGTCATCTTTAGCTAAAGTTTGTTGGGCATATGTAGGGGTGACAGACATGCCCTTTTACAGAAGATATGTATTACCTTTTTCGAAAATGTACTCTTAAAACAGGACGGTCTAAAATCTGCTCTATTTTACTCTTAGTGCTTTTTTGTACTATTTTCCATTTTGAATAACAAACATTTGTTGAACTACATAAAAACGAAAACTCTAAGGGCCATTATTACAACTTGCCGTTACACCTAGCTTTAGTTAAAGGTACCTTCAGCTAAAGGGAACTGTAAAGTTACTTTCTTCTTTTTTTTGTTGTTTTTGCTCACTTTGTTTATATTTGAAGTTACCATATTGAAAATAATATATAATATGGCAAGTTCAAACACAAACTTAACTTTAAAAGTTACCAGTGGGATGATCTTCCCTTTAGCTTAACGTTCACTTCTACCTTATCGTTCACTTATAATAATGAGAAACAATTTATCTGCCCGTTAAAATCCTCCCTTTAGTTAACGGCAAGTTGTAATGATAGCCCTAAGTGTATGTTCAAAACATGATAAATATTTGCAAATTCTCTAAATACTTTTGAAAGTTTTTACATGATATATCGGGTGGGCCATCTATCGGTTTAAATTTGAATCATCTTTTATTTTTGTTACAAAATTTAGTATATTATCTCCACTGAACCTAATGAATCGATTTTATTGTTGATGCGCCAAGAAGACGTGTACGTCCAGCGAGCACAATCGAAAATATTGAAGCTTGTTTTTTGTTTTTTGAAGCTATGCGAGCTAAAGGCTGTGAATCTTGAAAAGACATTGGTAGCCTGGGCTTCGCAATGTGCACGATTCGCCGCAAGACACAACCTTTCATAAGTCGATCTCACTCACCACTCTCATCATCCCACTAATATACATCAATCATAACTCCCAAGTACTTGATAGACTGCTTCGATGTTATCATTTGTTCGCCTACATTTATGATGAGGAATTCTGTTTTCTTTCTACTGCTTACCAATACGACATCCGTTTTATGATCAGCAAGTTCCAGACCTATACTTGCGATCTAGATTCTAACTTTGTCAACTGCTGCATTGCACGTTCGTTTACCCCATACCACGAGCACAATACATACATACATAATTGTTCATTACAACCCTTCAGTCAGGATTACGACCTAGTTTCTCACACCACTTATGTTGTGTGTGTTAATTTTATACATGAGTGGCGGGACCTACAGTTTAAAGTCGACTCCGAACGACAGATTTTTGAGAAAGTTTTCATGGCAATTTTATTTACTGTCAGAGTTTTTGCCAGCAATCTGCTGAGAGGAAGTCGCCGAAGAAATACTTTTTGTGTTTTGTTTTGATGTCTGGCATGGGGTTTGAACTTCGGCTTTTCGTCTAATAAGCCAACACACTACCTACTAGACTAGTCCATTATAAATTCCATCAAAAATCGAGGTACGTCCCTCTCATCGAGTGCAGCCAGGGGGCGTCCTAATCTGCCGAATTGAAGGCGTTTTTGACATGCAGAGTGATGATGGCGCAATACTGCTTATCACCCTCAAACCAGCGGTCACCGCTGATGTCTTCTTTAGCCACGGTTATGACCGCCTCCATTGCATCCATCGTGGAGCGACCTTTTCGGAAGCCAAATTGGCGATCCGACAAGCCATCTCACTCCAAGACCATTTCCAGTCTTCTACATATTATCTTCTCCAGGAGTCTACCAACCTGTGACTTTTCCATATCCTAGGGAACTTCCTATCTTGAATGCATGTATCATAAACCTTTCTAAACACATCTACGTTGTTTTCTATAGCCGCCTTAAGTGCGATGTTTGGGATCCCAACAATCCCTGGCGCTTTCCTGAATTTCATTTCCTTCCATACTGCATCGAATTCCTGACCGCTGACGTCAGGAATGTCCTCGTGAGACCTACTGTCTTGCACAGCATACGTGATCCCGGCCCTCTGTGGAAGCCGGCCTTTAACAATTAAATGCAGCAATTTATTTATTAATAAAATCCAAATCCTGTACGACAAGATGATAATCTTCTATTTAAAGTACAGGAACGTAATATGTACATAATAATTAACTAAATTTAGTAAGTGAATAACTGACTTAATAATAACAAGTAATGTATACGTAGATAGATGCAATAAGGGGAATAAAAACACAATAGAAAAGGAAAAAAAGAGAAACAAAAAACAAATTTGCTAATATATACATATAAAGAAAAAAAATTAACGAAAATATCGAAACAGAAATATCCTGAAGCTATTAGCGTTGGTGTTGCATTGCTGATGTTGTGGAAGAATGTTCCAGAGTCGAATAGCATGCAAATAAAACTGCCATTCGGAAAATAAGTAACGATGCCGAGGAACTATAATATTCCTACTACGGGGTGACTGGACAAAACGTAGCCTGTCAAATAAATAACTCGGTATCCGCCTGTTCACAATTCGATGCAAAAGTAAAAGTACACGAATATTGAGAGGATTATCAAAGGTCACACCGTAAAGACTCTTAGCTGCCACAGAGATATGATCATATCTTCTCAAATTATAGACATATCTAGCAATATTATTGAACAGAACGTTCAGCTTACGTTTGCTGCCAGAATCGCAATTACCAAACAGCTCGCATCCATACAGTAAGCAGGGAATCAAATAAGTTTTCGCAATTAAAATCCTAGTTTTCAAAGGTATATAAAGTTGCGTGGACCAAAGTGCGCGTAACTTAATATACGTCTGCCCTACCAGTGAATTGACGTGATCATCCCACGTCAAATTGGAGTTAAAAACTATTCCTAAATTCCTCGTCGCATGAACTATCTCAATTTTCTCACTATTCATCACAATATCCCTAGAAATTGTGGGTACAACACATCTTCTATGCAATAAAATACACTTAGATTTCCCGGGGTTCAAACAGAGACCATTAGCAGTTGCCCATAAGAAGATCCGTGCCAGTTCCCCATTCAAACAATCAACGGCGCGTGAAATATCGTCCACCGGGCTACTTAAGCAAAGTTGCACGTCATCTGCATACAAATGGATTTTGCAATTCAAAAGATATCTAGGTAAATCATTGACATACAGGGAAAAAAAAGTGGTTCAAGGATAGAGCCCTGAGGTACAACTCTGTTCAAAGGTAGAGAATCAGACCATTTGCTATTCAAAAAAAAAACAGATTGTGCGCGTTGGAAAAGATACGAATGTATAAGTCTGGCAGATGCATTAAAAAATCTGAAGAATAATTCAAGTTTCCGAATAAGCATACTGTGATCGACCGTATCGAAAGCTTTCGAATGATCCAGGAGAACTAAAAAGTTCACATCGCCATTCTCCAAGGCCTGTCTAACATTCTCAATAACATCCACTAGAGCAGTAATACAACTGACCTGATCGAAAGCCAGATTGCATTCTAGAAAGGAGATTCTTCAGATCGATGTAACTCATCATTTGCATATAAAGTATCTTCTCAAGAACCTTCGAGAGAAAGCATAAGATGGCAATTGGTCGATAATCCCCATTAGACTTGCGCACCGGAACTGTTTTTGAATGCTTCCACTTTATTGGATACGTGCCGGACATAATAATAGTATTAAACAGATGAGTCAAAAAGAAAGTATCATGGCTAAAATTATTCTTATAAATTTAGGGTGCATGTTATCGCTCCCAATTGAATTAGATTTCACCATGAAAACAGCCGACATCACATAATACTGGGTGACACATTCAAAGGTAAATCAGTGTTAGAACCAATAACAGATTCAGCATGATCACTATGAAAGCCATAGAAACCTGGGTCAGCCCGCACCGTGGGGATATTCACAAAGGATGTATTAAGGTCATTAGGATCCATTTGACAACTTGCATTCCTGTACGCATCACACACACCAATCTCTCGAATAGTTTTCCAAGTCTGCCTAGTTTCCATTGCAGAGTCAAACCGTCTAGAATAGTATTCCATTTTTATTTTTGCACGTCTGATACACTTGTTCACATTCGCCCTTGCAGCACTATATTGTAATTTCAACTCAGCTGTCCTAAATCTCTTCCACCTTGAATGAGCAAGATCCCTCAGATCAATGGCACCTTTTTGGAGTTCATAAAGCAGGGTTTCTGCCCATTAGAGATCCTTTTAAATCTGATAGGAACAGTCGCATCAAATAAAATCCGTATATTTTCCTCCAAAAAAGAGGACTGTATATCGACGGAGGACATATAATACAAATCGTTCCAAGCAATTTGCGCAAAACGTTCACGTAGAAGATCGCCGTCCATATTTCTAAAATCTCTGTAGCTATAAATTTGTTCAGAAAATAGATGTTGAAAATCATATATCAAAAATAAAAAATCATGTCTTGAAAAACAAGGTGCAGATACTTGATCATACAATAAAGTCCTCAAATTATTCGTTACAAAAATTATGTCTATGAGTGTACTGGACGTCGAATTGTGGTGCGTAGGTGTGGTGGTATTAATACAGACAATACCTAGGGATAGCATGTAGTTAGTGAGACACGATTCCGACAAAATATTAGAATTAAAATCACCACAGACCACAATGTCCTCGTATTCGACTGCCAGGTTCTCAATGGCATCATAGAAATCACAAAATGATATCCTATTATTCGGTCGGTATACGCACCCAACCAACATTTTTCTACCATATGAAAAACTTCAATAAAGATTAATTCAATATTGATTGTGGATGACTCTACAAGTTAGACCATTTCTCACAAATACAACCCCGCCCCCACGACTCTTCCTATCATTCCGGAAAACCTGATATCCTTCTGGGGCTATAAGACCGTCAGGGGTCGAATTCGAAAGCCATGTCTCAGAAACACACACAATGTCCACCCCCGAATTTTCAAAAACTAATCTAAACTCATCCAACTTACTGTTCAGACTTTGGGCATTAATATGCGAGATTGTAAGTCCCGTCCTGTATCTCGCCAATATTCTGACCATATTCATTGTTATATCTCTGGAGCTTCCACTCAAAACATCGGCAATAATCATAAAATAAATATAAACTTGTAATGGGATAAACACAACGCTAATAGATTCGTGGAAAAGTAAAAAAGTAAAAATACATGTCTACAAGGGAAAAAAGGATCAAGTAAATGATTAAAATAATATGAATAATAAAATAATAATAACATATAATAAGGAAAAGAAAAACAATTGGATTAATTATAGAAAAAAATAATTTACAAATAATATAATAATAAATGTAGAAAAATTCAGGCATCAGTTCGAAAGAGCTGATCCAGCTGCTCGGGAAAATTCAACTGAATAGGATCACCAGCATCACAAATTTTCACATAAACAACTCCCCGGCGCGTAAAGACTGATTTAAGCCGACCATTCTTTTTCATAACAAGCGCATTCTTAAAGATACCATGATAGTGTGGTGCCAGGTTTTCATTTATATAAAAAATTGAGTTGCTGTCAAAGCCGGCGTTAGATAAACGTAATGGCGAATTGCTTTTGCGACGGAAATCAGCAGTACATTTCAATATGAAATTTTTATAATACGAGGAGTCAAATTTAGTAACAATTGGCAGATCCTCATTATTAGCAGTTCGAAGTTTAGGATTTCGTATACGGAAAATGCTCTTACAAGAAGGTTTGGCAATATTTAGGGTATTACATATGTGTCCAAAAATCTCATTCAAATTTTCATCCTTAGTAAAAGGTAAGTCAGTAATACGTATCTCCGAGGCCACAGAAGTGTTCGCATGTTTCAGACATTCTAATTTCAAAGCTTCCAAGCCTGAAATCCTGTCTCCAAGATCATTAATCTCATGCTTCATTTCATTTTTCGCCTGTTCAAGTATTTCATTTTTGAAAGTAAAAATTTTAGTTCGATCTCACCCATTAAGCTGTTTTTTTCCTCCGTAATCATATCCTTTATAAGCTCAGTTTGTTGTTTAATGTACTCGTCCTGTTTCGTGAATTTATCATCTTGAAAACAAAAATTCGTCTCTTGATGGAAAGTCAGTAGGCATTTCATCTTCAACAGCTAACTTTTTTGCTCGGCGTGTACTCATATTTATGAGATACAAATTTTATTGTAAAATATGACGTATTATATATAGTGTATTGAGTATTAATAGGTGATTTGAAACTTTAAAATTAACGGCTTAGTCGGAACTTGGCAACACTGCACTTATGTTACAAAAAAGAGGAACAGCTGATACTGATTTGTTTATTATTAATTAAGTTATTTAAGTTTAAGCTGTGTGTAGGTGTTTTGTTTACGAAATGAAACTTGACATTAAGAACAGCTGCTTTATTTATGTATATATTGTTTTTGTAAAATATCAAGCAAAAGGCGGGAGAACAAACACTTGTTATATGTATATTTATGTTGATAATTGTTGTTATATATTATAATTGTTGTTGTATTATATATGTTATTAAGTTTTATTAGATTTGGATTTGTTTAGTTTATAATATATTAGTTTAATTACTTATGTTGTTATTTTCGTATAGTTATTATGAAGTTGTTTCCGTACACTTGCAGAAAGTTTATGTTTATTTAGAATATTTAATTTAATTCGTATATTATTTATTTATTTATTACATTTAGCTTAAATGGCTTTTCTGCACGCAAATTTTACAATGCACAGAAGATAAAACAAAAACTTATCAGTCTTTATACCATAATGACATTTATTTTTAAATTTAAATTAACAATATTACAAGAGCACAAAGAAAAACACAACCAATCACGACGACGATTACAATATTAGAAAATTTTCCGCGGCCGATGGTAGAAAGCAGTTCAGCGTCCTCATTGCCACCTTATACCCCGTGCCCTAGGGACTTTCGTCTACATCCGCGCACATTTCCCTATAGCACCTTCTCTTGCTCCTGTCAATGGCCCAATTAAGGTTGGCTCTGAGCACTGTCTATCACTCTCGAAGTTCTGTGAAGTCATTGCTACTCCTTGATCTCTGGAATATCCTCCGTGCTCGGTTACATTTCCACCAATAAACGCGTTTCCTGCCCGGCAGGTGAAATTTTCTCGACATAGGCACGCTGCAGGCCTCCGTTATGCAGTGCATAAGTTCCATAGCCGATAAGTTTTGGCAAGTTGGTCCTGCGCTCCACACTTGAAGCAGTGTTACTTCGGCAATTTCCTGCTACGTGCTCGAAGTCTAGACACTTGTAGCATCTCCTTGGGATCACTCTCCTCATTAAATGGCAAATTGTCCATTCGACACGCAGTTTGTCCACTTCCTCGGCCCTGTAAGCCAGCTTCATCGGTATTGCAACCCCTATTTGTTCCCTCTATGCGGTTATTATTTCTTCTTCGGTAGTTACCTCGTTCAGGTATTGCAGTTCAAATATTGTCTCCGGAGTTATTGTCCTGACCTCAACATCATCAGAATTTGGATTGGTGCGTTTCGGTAGCCACCTCAGCCGACCTTCTAAATTCCAGCAGAATTTTACCCTTTTGTGTATTCTGAACATCTTCTCCAACTGACTTCATCTCCGGGGCGTTTCTAACCTCCCTTAGGATGTCTGGAAATGAGGGCTTCTCCGTAGGTATTCTGGCATCCGGTCTTGGTGGCTTTCTACGCTTCCTAGTCTTGAGAACCCAATCATTGTGCTCTCTGTTCGTTTCTTCTTCGGTACATGGTACTTCCGCATCCCGATTCGTTACATCCTCAGTAGTACCTACTGCTCCTTTCTTCAGATGCTTGCATCCAACCTTTGAAGCTGGGTGTATCAGTCCGGTCGAATTGGTCTGGTCTTTTTCGGAGGTGTTCTAAGTTTTTCCACTTCTTCCCTCAGTCTCAGATGCACCTGACAACTGCCCCTGCTGAATCGTCTGCGTGCTAATGTCATTAGTTCTGACCTTATCTTCCTGCCTCGAAGCTTTGACCTTATCAGCCTGCTGGTAGAGCAACGATTTTGAAGCCACCTCATCGCGCATCACCTGGTGTATGGACATTCTTCCTCCGCGCATCATCTCCACAAGTTCCGCTATTTAGTCACCCAACTTAATAAACTCGTCCGTTCCCTTTTCGGGAGCCTTATTCCTCTGCAGCTCCATAACTCCACCACCACCGCGTTTTACTGTGCCAACCAGACTTTGTTTATCGAGCGCAGTTCAGGCTTTCGCCACACCATTTGACGACCTTTTATTCTAAATATGCAGAACTATGCATTACTATGCAGAAGAGTTCAGGCTTTCGCCACACCATTTGACGACCTTTTATTCCAAATATGCATAGTTCTGCATATTTGAGAATCGTCAAATGGAAAGCCAGTACTGTGCTCGATAAACAAAATCTGGTTGGCATAGTAAAACACGGTGGTGGAGTTATGGTATGGGGATGTATGGCGGCTTCGGGGCTAGGTCAATTTGAATTTATTGAGTCCACCATGGATAAATATAGATTCCTAAACATATTAAGTAATAACTTAAAGCAAAGAGCGGCAAAACTCAACCTACCATCTACGTTTTGGTTCCAACAGGATAACGACCCAAAGCACAGTGCGGAGGCCGTTCGAATTTGGCTCCTGTATAATGCTCCAAGACAGCTGAAGGCACCCCCCAATCTCCAGATCTCAATCCTGTGGGATTTAGTAGAGAAAAAAATTCGCCAGCATATAATTAGAAGTAAAGAGAGCTTGCGAAATGTTATACGGGAAGAGTGGGAGAAATTAAGTGCTGAGGAAACAGAAAAGTTGGTAAATTCCATGCCAAACAGATTGAATGAAGACATAAAACAACGTGCATATCCAACAACAAACAACAAAATATTCATCAAAATTTTATTTATTTATTTTAACACTAAACGCAGACTTTTTGGTACCTATATTTTATTATTATGATATTTATGATACTTAGTTAAAAAATGAATTAATTTTTTGGTTTATGTTTTTAAGTAATTTTTAGAAAATGGTGTAAATAAAAAATCTATGAAGTAATTTTGATTTAAATTTAATAATTAATGTGTTTTTTTTTTTAACACATTACGTGAACGCAGACTTTATTGAGTAAGTGTATATATATAGAAACCGAGGTAAAAAATAAAGACAAACAAAGAAGTAACTATATGTAGAAAATAAATGAGGAAAAGTATGAAGAACAACATATACATATGTATATTATATATATATTAAAGACCCGCACAGTTACAACTGTTCGTACAAATTTGAGTGTGTTTGCTGAATTGAATGTATATAGATAAATGGTTATGTGTTGCAGTTATAAGCTGGTATTGTTATTATATGAAGCAGTTAGGACATGAGTGCATCAGTGTTGCAAAATTTAAATTTTGAAATGGTATTGAACTTTAACTGAGAGAGTACTTTTTTGCATCAAATGGTACTTTTGTAAAAAAATACATAAATACAATTACCACCCTTCAATCAAGATTATTTTCTAATTTTTCATACCACTTATGTTGTATGAGTTAATTTTATAAATGAGTGGCGGGTCATACAGCTTAAAGTTGACTCCGAACGACAGATTTTTGGGAACCTTTTTCATGGCAAATTTATTTACAATCGGAGTTTTTGTATTTTTTCATATTTCGTTTTGTTGGCGATGTCTGACATTCGGTTTGAATCATGGCCTTAATACGCACACGGAACGGAACAGCAAAACTAACAACTTATACGTGTTTCTCACATAAAAAACAAAAACAGCTGAATCTTAACGTAACAAAACGCAAAACCCCGTTTTGTCAACCGTCGACTGAAAGTAATTGAACATACATACATTAGCATATGAGGAGGAAATTAAATGCTTACCGAAGTTACATCAGCGTAAGCGTTCTTATTGCTTTTCGCATTCTAGAAACGAACGTACGTTCCAAGCACGTTTGGCTAACCGGGGCTAAAGACTAATTTTACCTTTAGTATTACCTTGAACATATTGCTAACCCATTAATAGGTGAAAAGCGCAAGACATCAAATTTGTACTAATAAAAAAGTACTGAAAGCTTTGCGGGGGTACCGATGTATTTTTGAAATAGAAAAAGTACTGAATTTTTCAACACGAGTGCATAAAGAGAGAATGAGAATAACATATGTATTTGTTTTCCTACATTTCTCACAAACAAATACTAATAGTTTTTGCCCAACAATACTCAGGCTGTTTTCAAGAATGAGGGAGTGTCGGTCTGATTGGGTAATGTGTTCACAGTGCAGTAGTGGGGTATTATTCATTATATAGACAGTAAATATATTCATTCTAATATTTGGGCATTTCAAAACAAAATGTGTAGCAAAGTGCTGATAAGTTAAATATATTGGACACATTTGTTTCTACCAGGGCAACATAATCCCCCAATTTTATGTCCATCTTGAAAAAGTTTCTCAAAAATCTGTCGTAAGGAGTCGACTTTAAACTGTAGGTCGCATCACTCATGTATAAAAAATTAACACACACAACATAAGTGGTGTGAGAAACTAGGACGTTGTACAATGGGTCAATTCGACCTCCGGGTACTGTACTTGTCTTAATTGACAAGTGCACGTCCTCTAACCTAACCTAACCTTATGCCCATCTCGTGCAATCGATGCCTAGACGTTTGGAAACAGTAATAAAAGCAAAAGTTTTTGGTTCCAGATGTTAAAACAGTGCCTTTTATTTGACTGTCCAATTATGTATGTATTATGTGAAGCAAAGTGCTGATAAGTTAAATATATTGGACACATTTGCTTCTACCAGGACAACATAATCCCACAATTTTATGGTCATTTCATGTAATCGATGCCTAGACGGTTGGAAACAGTTATAAAATCAAAAGGTTTTGGTTCCAGGTGTTAAAACAGTGTCTTTTATTTGACTGTCCATTTATGAGTTTGACATGAAATTCGTTAATAATGTGTTTCTTTTATTTTAAAAATATTTTTAAATAAAAAAAAGTATTACACATTGTTTAAAAGCTTTTTTAATTATCTATAAATCCGCATCAAATTTTTTTGAAATATTTCGATTAAAGTGGAAAATCGGCATTTGAATAATTTCCTATCTCGTGTCCAATTATACGTTTGAGCCACTGTATTTTAAGAATGACCTTATCCGTGTACACATCTGGACAAGTGCAAGTGGTATTTGTATTAATCCATCAAAATTATAATACCTGATTATAACTTCTAGATCTGTAAAATTGAATACACGAACTGATATATTTTTAAACAACCAACAAATAGAAATTCAACAAAAGGTCTAGATATTATATTCAATAATAACTTGACTTGGATTGACCATATAAACTATGCTTCAGGGAAAACTTTTTCTGTGTTAAGAAGTTTATGGAAAAAATATTACTTTACTCTATTAAAGGTCTATTTAGTAATTTTGTCCGGTTGTGAAATCTCAGCCACCTGTGATTATGCCGGCTTAAGAAAATTAAATGTGGTTTATAATGCCGTAGTAAGTTATGTCTATGAGCTATAGAGGTACGACCGTGTATCTAACTTTGCAATTAAACTTTATGGATTATAATTTAACAACCTGCTTAAAGTTAGAGTACTTTAACAGTGTAATGTATATTGTAAACAAAGTAAACTAAATTTAAAATTGGGCCAAACAAAGAACAAAAGAAGAGCCAACAAACTATAAAAAAGCAAAGTACTAATAAGCTGTTGTGTTAAGATAGGTCAGCACCAAACTTTGTTCGATATTTCAATGCAATCTGATATTTTTAAAGATCACAATGATTGCTCGCGTACAATAATTTGTAAGTTGATAAAAAATGAATCGTATGCAAAATTCCAATATAATGTCATGATATTTTGTAGTGTGAATTGTTAAAAAATATGTTTATATGTATATGTTTAATATTAGAAAATAGAACTTCTCATTGTTAGTATTTAAGCAAGAAATTTTTAAAAAAGAATAAGATTATGCATTTGAGCTTCAGACAGCAAAGAACTTTGCTTGACTTTCATTTCATTATCTTCATTTCAATGTACACAAAATCATATACACCCTTGAATCAAGAAATCTCTTAGAAAAATTGCTTTTCTTTGGTCTCAGAGACTAAATTGTATCATCCAGTTCAAACACCCAACTTTAGTATCTCTGCTATTCGTCTTTGGAATTCATTACCCACGGCAACAAGACTACTAAGCAATGTTTTGCAGTTTTAAAGGGCTCTTTCCTATATTATTCCTCATCTCAATACAATTAAACATATTGTTATTTAATTAATTGTTTTGTATGATCATTTTTATTATTGTTATATAATTATTTGATATTATTATTTTTATTATTTTTATTTATTTATTTATTGATTAACTCCAGTACAACAAGCATTTAATCTTATTTAATAGTACTGTTTATACAGTGTTATGATTAAGTTGATAGTTATATATATATGTAAGTTTCACAAAGAAGGCAAAAATTATAGTAATTAAATTTAAGTTAGCCTTAAATTGGATTAAATCTAAATGGTGAATTCTAAAGAGAAGAAAAGTGTGTTGAAATTGCTGATTTTAATTGCATTACATTGCCTTTCAATTCAATTTATGGCGGAAGTTGGTTCCATTCACGAATAGCATTGATATAAAAATGCCTTTCAGACACCTGTTTCCGGTACCTTACGGCATTTATCCTATAGTCTCTGTTCGTTCTGAAAAATTTTAATCTGGTAAATAGATAATTTTATTCCTTTGAATCAACAATCTTATGCAGGAAAATTAGCATACGATATTTCAAAAGGCTTTCCAGTGTCATATTGTAGATTTTGTAGGAAAAATGCGAGATACTGCTATATCTACTGCGTCCGAAAATACATCTTTCTATATTATTATAAGTTACGTTAAGTTTATTCCTGCTAAAAGAGTCCAAACCCGCAAAAAGCTCACATCCATACAAGAGGGTTGAAATTAGGTATGTCTTCACCAAGAGCATACGTATATTAACAGGCGTAAAGGACTGAGTCCTGCAAAGATTGCTCGGTATAGCATACGTCTTCCCACAAATTCTATTAACGTGGTTAGCCCAGGAAAGTTGACTATTAAGAGTAATTTTTTTTTTATTTTTTGGCATATTGTACTAATTCTATGGGCGAGTCCCCAACGACTAATGATGGCATTAAGTTCGGCAAAACGCCAATTTTTCCAATTATAATAGCCTTTGATTTATTAGCATTCAAGCAAAGACCATTTGCAGTAGCCCATTTAAATATATTGTCAAGGTCCTGGTTCAGTTTCAATACACAATTATCGATGTTAGTTTTAAAACAGCTAATGTAGAGTTGGACGTCATCGGCATACATTTGAATTCCACAGTGAGTAACGAGAGGGTAGGTCATTTGAGTACATTATATAAAGCAGTGGGCCAAGAATTGAACCCTGTGGTACACCTCTTTGTACCGGGCTGCTAAATGATTTAGCATCGCCATAGTGCTCTGTCTGACTCCTCTTATAAAGGTATCTACGTAATAGTTTTACTGCTGATGTTGAAAATTTAAAGGTTTCTATCATTTCTATTATTTTTTTTTGTTATTATAATTTTAATTTTTGTTTATATATTGTGAACAAATTAATACTTCTGTGCGGTATTTATAAGACCATAGGCCTTGTTCTATATTGATTTTTTTTTTTTTAATTGAATACAATAATTTATTATTATTCAATTAATATAACTTAAAAATGTAAAATGGATAATATCCTTAACCTTAAGACAAAATAATATTCATTATTATTCCTCTAACGTGATTTTTTTATTTTTATTTTTTTAGGATCTACAATCTTCTAACAAATATTCCGGATTGGATGAGGTGTCTGATTGATTATCTATTATAATAAATTTGTAACCAGGAACAAATTTAGTTTTGTTCAAATATTTGGTTTGCATTTGTTTATAATTTCTTTTAAATAAAATCTATCAAAATTTATTATCACACAATCATTCCTATTTAAACTTTTTTAATTTATACGTTTTAGGTAGGTATATAGCAATATGAGTGTCTTGTCAACTTATATCTTTTAACCTATAGATACATATTATTATTTAAGTATCTAAAATTAATCAGTTCACTTTAATTTTTTTCTACTTATACATATATGAAAAAAGATTAATAAAAGGACTAACTTTTTAAAGATTGGATTTATTTCTTTAGATATTATTATTTCATTGCTATGAACTAGCAATATCACATGCAAAACTACAGGACTGTCGAATTAACATTAATTTTTTCGTCATTATTGGGCATATCACTTTTTCTTATACATAAGAAAGTATGTCTAATTATTGATAGGTAGGTGTCTATTAGTGATAGGTAGGTGAATTGAAAGTTACTGGTAATTCCTCTACACTAACGGTTGGTTCCACGAAATCTTTACTATCTTTATCACGGTGGTTTAAGATGACAGACGTTACAAACAAACGGAAATGTAGTGCTAATTAAGGAAGAGCTTTTTGGATTCGTTGTGGATCAAGAATCTCTCATAGTACTGGATAAGATGAGTTCTATAGTTCGCCCTTGCAAAGTTAGGTTCCACTGTCCGAAGTCTGATATACATATGAGCCGTTTATTTTGAAAGTGGCATGTCACTTTTTCAAAAAACTAGTTTACGTCAAATCTACATATAATAGAACAGCATCTTTTAATTTCAAAAAAAACTGCAATCAATATGTTGAGAATATTGAGAATTTCTTTGAGAAAAATATTGGTAATTAACAGTGGCGTAAATCGCTGTTCACAAGAAGGGCTAAATGTAAAAGAAATAGAAACTTGTGATAAGTAGTGATTTTTCTTCTGGGCAATTCAGTTGAAATATTTACTTTTTTTTAAAAACACCAAATGCAATTTAATTTCGCCCACTGACCGGGCAAATGCACAATGTTAAAGAAAATAAATAGCCAAAATGTCAGATTTGAAGCAATGAAATGCCCAATTTAATTTTTCTAAATAACACTGGTGATAAGTGTTTGTGAAAAATAATTAACTTCATAAACGCAGTTTGCAATGCAACACACGTCTAATATAGTATATAAATTAGTATTTTGTTATTAAAATTACTTTTATATGATGTTATCAGACAGCGACTCAGGTAAAACATACTTATTTTGTTATTTTGTTAAATTGTGGATTTCAATGTTCATTATTTTATAGAAATAGTTTCTAAAATGAAAAGAATCGTTGACCCCAGAAGGAGATATATGAGAGTGATTTCATCAGATGAAAAATCGACTTCGAAGGCATCAGAAAAGGAAAGCAACGGAAGGAACAGAAACCCATCATGTACGAAAAAGAAGACGCAGGAATGAAAAAGAATATACCCAAAACATTATTAAGGAGAAAAGAAATACTGGTGAAAGATATGTAACAGCAAATTCCAAAATTATGTTTACCAAAAAGATTGCAGTTAAACCTTGTTGTTTAAAAAATTGAAAAGAAAAAATTAGTTCTTTTAATCGACAACTTATCTTCGACAACTTTTGGAAGTTAGCAAACTTCACGAAGCAAAATTTGTTTTTACATAGTATAGTTAAACGAGATATACCTAGAAAGAGAAGACCAAGGAACAACAATTCAAAACCAAGACAATCCCAATATAAATATTATTTGACACATGAAAATGTAAGTATACTAGTTTGTAAAACATTCTTTCTGGATACTTTCAACATCGCAGAAGGACGTCTGGCTCGTGCTCTTAAAAAGGATCTTCCTGTAGAATATTTGCGTGGAAAATCTAAAAATTCTAGAAGAAAAATTGAAGAATCTCTCATAACTGCGGTAAAAGAGCACATTCAAAGCTTCCCTGTCTTTAGTAGCCATTACACAATGTGTCATAATCCCCATAGAAAATATTTAAGTCCAGATCTAAATATAAGGAAAATGTACAATCTCTATCTGGAGAAGTGTAAAAACGATAAACAACAACATGTTAACGAGTGGCTATATAGGAAATCCTTCAAAAATGACTAGTTTGCACTTTCATCAACCTAGAAAAGACACATGTCAAAAATGCGATTTTTTTAAATCAAAGATTGAAGCTTGTGAAGATGAAGGTGAAAAAGACAATTAAACCTTCAACACGATTTACATTTGAGATCGACAGAAATGGCCAGAAATCGTCTACAAAAAGAGCAAAGCAGCTGAAAATCCAGAAGAATATTTTGTATTTTCATTTGACTTTCAGAAAGCATTGCCATTTCCCAAACTTACGACTTCAATGTCGTATTACAGAGGAATATTTACGTTTTAAATTTGGGGTTCCATAATTTTCATAACAATAATATTGATATGTATCTTTGGGATGAAACAATAGCATCAAAAGGTTCTCAGGAAGTTGCTTCGTGTTGTATAAAACATCTTAAGAATGTCACAACTCAAAACATATTATTGCATATAGTGACTCATGTACAGGACAAAACCGTAACATAAAACTGGCATTAATTTAGATGAAAATTGTTCAGTCTTCAGAAAACGATACTAAAATTCTAGATCATAAATTTTTAAATTCTGGCCATTCATACTTACCAAATGATCGTTACTTTGGTGTAATAGAAACGGCCTTGAAAAAAAAAATATTTTATACATCCCAAATGATTACTATAGCAAGATAGCCGCCTACCCAAAAAATTCGTTCACAGTACACAACATGGAGAAAAAAGATTTTATTTCAACACAATCATTGGAAAAATCTGTTTCAATAAGAAAAGTAAATACAGATCAAAACAAAGTGAATTGGCTGAAAATTCAATGGATACAATTTTACCATGATCCTTATAAAATGAGGAAGACCTAGGCGTTATTCACAAATAGAGATGGATCCGTTATACGCTGGACCTCGTCCTGTTTCTTCAGCAAAATACAAAGACATGATGGACTTGATTAATTATATACCCCCAATATACCACAGTTATTTTAAAAATTTAAAACAAAACACGATTTCCGAGGTCTTAATCACTCTTATTGATGACGAAAATTAAATTTAACTGGTGTATTTTCATATAAATTACTTTCAAAATGAAGTATTTTTTTTGTATTTTAAGATATTTTAAATAAAAAATACTTAAATCAAACCTTTATATTAAATATCCTGATGGTAAGAATTATTATTATTATACACATGTGTAATATGTTTAGCAATTTTAGTAAATCACTGCCCTTTCAAAACATCACTTCAGTAAAATACGTCGGATTTAATTGATAAGTGTTAGTCATTTTTCTAAACTATTTTGAAAGTGGCTTAAGTCACTTTACCTTAATGAAAAGTGGTGATTTTTTAATTTTTACACGAAATTATTTATACTAAGAAAAATAGTATCATGAGATAACAAATACAAAAAAATCTTACCGAAAGTTAGCGTCCATATTTTTAAATGTGTTAAAACGCAAGCCCTTAAATATCTCGACTTAAAAACAAAGTGACTTATGTCACTTTCAAAATAAACGGCTCATATATTTTAATTCAAATAAAAACAATACCAAATCGTCCTAAACTTTCTGAAAGCAGATCCCCAATTGGAAATTTAGCTAAGAAACGACACACAACTGATGACAACAAAGGTACCTCTAATGCAAATCGATTTCAAATTCTGGATGCAGAGAACAGCATAGTTAAAAAAGTCAATCAACAACTGACTACATCAAACCACCACCAATTTTTATACCAAATGTTAACAATATTGTTAATGTGATAAGTAATATATATTCTGTTATTCCTAGAAAAGATTTTAGTTATAAATCATTGACGAATAACGAAATAAAAGTTATGATAAGTAGCATAGATTCATATAGAAAACTAGCTAAGTATTTTGATAGAAGAGAAATAAGTTATAGCAGCATAGCAGTTTGGAATGCAAATGGGCTTTCCAATACACAGGAAACTGAAATATTCTTAAATTCTCAATTGGTTGACATTTCTTGATCTCTGGAACGCATTTTACTTCTAGAACTTACTTTCATATTAGAGGTTATGATATGATAACACCAAATTATCCGGACAATAGAGCACATGCTGGTTCTGTAATTTTAATAAAATCAACAATTAAGTACGAAGTTCTTCCCACAATTTGCCGCACTACCTACAAGTTGCTGGGGTTAAAGTTAGTACGAACTGTGGAGATATCTCTGTATATGTCATTTATTCTCCCCCTAGACGTTCTACTTCATGTCAGGACTATGAAAACTTAATTTAGGTAGTTGTTTCCTGGTAGGAGGAGACTTTAATGCTAAACATCCATTAGGAGATCTATATTGACAAACCCCAAAGGTCTGGAGCTATACAAATCTATTCTTAAAAAATATTGCAATACTCTTTCTTCTGGTAGACCAATCTACTGGCCTACAGATCCGAACAAAATAGCAGATTTACTAGACTTTTTGTTTACTCTGGAATACCAAGTAACTGTCTCGACATACTAGATAGTGATGATCTTAGCTCTGATCACACCCGTATCATGGCAACTTATAATTCCACTTTTCACAAGATTTCAAAGAAAGCAAAGATTATATCAAATAGGACTGACATAAATTCGTTTACATATTGGATAGATAAAAATATAAACCTAAATCTTTCAATAAATAATGGTCAAGAACTAGATGAAGCCGTCGAAAAGTTTACGAGCCTAATCCACGAAGCCGCTCTTTTATCAACACCAGATGTTACAGAAACACATAATTTGCCAATTACAAACAATTATATATCTGCTGAAATTAGTTATAAAAGAAGAATCCGAAAAATTTGGCAATTAAGTAGAAACCCAATTGATAAGCGAAATTTTAACCGCTTATGTACTCAGCTTAAACTAAAGCTTAAAGAATTTATAAATGAAAAACGGCAATATTTGAGATCTTTAGATGCTAACAAACATAATAAATGTCTTTGGAATACCACTAAATGTCTTACACAAAGTAACATTCCTATAAGAGATTTAAGCAACAGTTGGTGCAGATCAAATTAAAAGTAAGCCGAAGCATTTTTCAAATATTTTTCTAATTCTCAAATTCACTCTTACAGTGATGTTAAAATACCGGAATTTTTATGTGCTCCAAACGATGGTAAACTAGAAATTACAAAGTTTGGAAATAATAAGACTCCAGGATACGATAAAATAGACTCCAAATTAATCAAAATTTTATCTAAAAGAAGTGTTATATTTTTAATTTATTATATAATTCAATTTTACGATTACATTTTCCGACTCAGTGGAAGTGTGCTGAAATCCTTATGATTCTGAAACCTAATAAAAATGAGTTGTCATCATATCCAATAAGTTTTTTGTGAAGCTTTTCGCACATATTTGAAAAACTGTTTTTGCTAAGACTGAAACCTGCTTTGGAACAACATAATATCATTTCAGACCATCAGTTTGGTTTTCGCAGCAAGCATGGTACTCCAGAGCAGTGCCATCGAATTATAAATGTCATAACTGATTCTTTTGAAACGAAAAAATATTGCTCTGCGGTATTCTTAGATGTCCAGCAAGCTTTTAATAAAGTTTGGCACCCCGGGCTATTGTTTACATTAAAATATTTGGAAAATTAAAATAAACACAACGAAGTCTTATTAACTTTTTCCCTTAGAAGAGAATGTTACCCGCCGGTTGTACGTAATGGCATGCAAATCCCCGTTGTACAAAGTGTAAAATACTTAGGTTTATATTTAAATAAGCGTCTTACTTGGAAGGAGCATATCAAAACTAAACGCAAACTTCTAAACATCAAAACTTAAAATATGTATTGACTATTGGGCCCGAAATCAGAAATAAGTTTAAACAACAAAATTATTTTATACAAAGCTATTCTCAAACCGTGTGAATTTATGGAATACAGTTATGGGGAACAGCTAAAAACTCGAATGTGAAAATATTACAACGTTACCAGTCTAAAACCCTACGGTTCATTTTCAAGCGCCCTGGTTCGTGACCAATGCGGCTATGCATAAAGATCTCAATATATCTATAGTTAAAGACACCATAACTGAGTTTAGCTCTAGATATGTTGAAAGACTGAGTAACCATAGCAATCCATTAGTCTGCTAGGTGAGATAGAGGATGTACGAAGACTCAAAAGATTTCATGTCCTAGATTTGCCTTTTAGATAGTAACTTTGTACATATTATAAATATTATATATAATTTCTTTTCTAAATACTATATACTATATAAATAGTTTTAAATATGAATAATTTATTTTTTGCTATTGTTATTGTAATGTAATTCAATAACAGCTGTTATTTTTCTTATAAGTACTAGGAAATTTGCTTATTGTTGTATAAACAGATTGTAAATAAAGAAATTAAAAAAAAAATAAAATCACACTTCAACTGATAATACGACGTTACAATTTTACTCGAAATCGTTATTAACAACGATCAAAGTTTAGGTGTTCAATACCACCGTGCTTAAATCGCACTATGTAACACAATTCTCCATTTGCTAATCACATACTGACTCACTGACAACATCACTATTCGCACTATTTGTACTACTTTATTTTATGTCTGGTAGCTTTATGATCATTTAATGGAATTGTTGTTTTTATTTTATTTTGGATCTTTGTTTTGTTTTTCTTCTCTTACTTTCCTAGGTATTTTTTGTGTAGATCTTGTGTCGTACGACATGTATGTTGCTGTTGTTTGCTGATTTTTTTCAGACGTACTGTAAGAAATGAAATAGACATGTGAAAAAGTTATTAAATTTTTAAATTAAATTCAATGACAATTGTTTCACTGCTCAAATGAATTATTTTTTAAGTCCCTAAAAATTTATTAATTATGAAAGTTATTTAACATCAATATATTTTTTTGATGTTGAAAATGAAAGTAGAATATAAGCCGAATTAAATAAAAACATATGAAATTATATTTATAGATCGGATTAGTGACCTAAACTTGCTCTTTACCTGGATATAGGCCATTCGTTTTACTTTAAACACGATTTTTTTTTACCCGAAATAAAAGGAATAAAAAGTGGATGAAAACGTTTGGATTTGATTGTAAGAAAACCAAAAAATTCTGAATCTTTCACTTTCGTTCTGATTTCGAAGTTAGAAGAGAGGAGAAAATATACGAATATTATTCATACACATATACAATATGCATAAATATTATAAAAAACTGTTTATATTAAAAAGTGTAGTTTACACGAAAAGTGTTTAACGTACGTAAAGTCAGTGAGAAAATGTTAGTCAATTTTAAAAAAGAAAAAAGTAAAATACGCATTAGCTTACATAAAGTTTCATACTTAATACAATGGAGTGTCATGCGATAAACAAAAATAGAATACGTGGATTTATATGGAAGTGATTATTTTAAAGGCAGCGCAAAAACAAGCAACGATTCTCCTGCTAATACTGTAAACACAACAGACGCTATGCTGCAAGCACAAAAAATTTTCGATTGCAGCCTCAGCTAAAGTGCCAGTTACCCAAACGTAACGTAACGTACCGTAGCGAACGTTCTCTCCATTAGCTGTTGCATCAAATTCTTGAGTTCATCAATTTGGTTCTGAACATTCGGTCCTGGAGTCTCCATTTCCACTTCATCAGATCCAATTGCCTCAGTAAGACGTAGAATTAACTCACTCTTATTTCCCGTAGTCGGCAATTCACGTTGACGTAATATTGTCTTTATTTGTTCCGATTTTAATTCCGACACTTTCACCAACATTTTTCCACCGGTATTATGGTGTAGTTACCCACACGTAACGTAACGTACCGTAGCGAATGTTCTCTTTTAGCATATGGAGAACAATGTAAACGATTACCGAAACGTTCTCTCTCGTTAGCAAAACGTAACTATTGTAACTAACATTTGTGAAAAAATCATCAAAGGGAAAATTCGCAGTTTTTTTATTTTATTTTTTTCAAATTTAAATTATAATTGAGAAAAAATTACTTACTAATTAATTAATTTTAACAAACAAAACAAAAGCTATTTTTATAAGAAAAATAATAACCAAATCCAGAAAAATCTACACATTAAACAAAAAACGGCAACACTGAGTCTGTATACCAATTCTTTGAATTGTGTTGTGTTCGTTTGTGTGTTGCTTTGTGTTCTGTTTCGTTTTTATTTACATTCTTCGTTGACATATGTCCCGTTTTGAACGTTTCACAAACCTTTTTAAGTCTGCGTACGTTACGATTTTACATTTCTTACGCTTGGGTAAGCAGGGCAAAACACATTACGACTGTTTCTATTTTACTTGCACACACGCGCCGACGCAAACGTTTATTTTTCTCCTTTCCTGTTTGTTTTCTTTTTATTTCATCTCTTACTCTCAATCAAACGTTTTTTTCTCTTGTCTTGTTTGTTCTTCCTATTCTCACGTTTGTTCCGATCCCACTTCTGGACTGTAAGACGATAACAAAACATACAACGATTTAAGTTTAACAAGTTTATTGAGATGTTGATGCTTCAAGGGTTGAAAACAAACTGAACTCAGTAATATAAAATAGGTAGAAAAATAAATGAAAGTAAATAAAGTAATTCATTGTAAAAAAAATGGGATACACTAAAAAATTTCCATAGTAATGTTTATAAAGGCAATAACACAAAATATGAATGAAGAGGAGAGTAGTAAAAAGCATTAACAAAAAATATGAATGAAGAGGAGAGTAGTAACATTGTAATAAAACAATTCATTAACCCATTGTTACTACTCCCCCTTTTAAGATTCAGACGCCCTTGTCTGAAACACTAGAAAAATAATGAGAAATAAATAATTTTGGAGTTCATATAAGAACGGTGAAATAAATTCTTTAACATAAAATAAATATTACAAAGTAAATAAATCTACGATTTTGTCTGTCGTTGCTACTGAATTTATTGCCAACTAGAAAATTTTTAGACTGCGGTGAGAAATTTAATGTTGTCCTTATGAAGAATTCTGTCTTCAATTTTAGGTGTTGTTCCTAAGTCTTGCTGAACTATTTTTTCACTAAAGACTTTGCTAAATTTGTTACCTAAACGCTTATTTGTTTTTACGTAGACCTTATCGCTTGGCCTGAATGTTCTTGTGACTGCATTTTTATTATGGTAGTGTAAGTTGGCTTTCTGTTTAGCCACAATTCTTGAATGGATCGTTAATTTTAAGTCTTCTGGTATAGCTCGAATTATATCGATTGGTCTCATACAAACAGTGGAGTGAATTATTCTACTATATTTCGATGTGGCAAGGAGAATAAGTTCCAGTGGATCAGTTGAGATGTCATCTAATCGAAGACATCTGAAGATTTCCGTTAATGTACTGTGGAAATGTTCAACTTTCATTTGAATTGCATAGATGTCAGCACCAAAGTTATTTTTTATAAGTGTTCTAACTGTCTCGGAATTAAAAGACCTTTCGTTATCACATACTACCATCTTTGTTTTTCCAAATAGGTTTAAGGCTTCCAGAAGTGCTGGATTCACATCAATGATAGCCTTTGAAGCAATAGGCCTAACAACAGCAAATTTCGAAAATTTGTCTAAGCAAGTAAGTAAGAAAAGTTTGTTTATATTGTAAATATCAATATGAAGTACTTCCCCTATAGAAGATGGTATTGTATTTTCAGCCATTTGCTGTTTCCGTGGGTGCATAGACATCTTCTACAAGTGGCTATGATATGTTTTAATTGCTTTTTTATATTGGGAAAATAATAATCTTGAAGAATTTGGCCAAATTTTCTCTAAGGGATCAATGAGCTCTATTGTGTTCACTGTTAAGTATTTCCAATTGATCACTCGGGTTAAAAAATCGGTAAGGAATTTTTTGGTATAGCGGAATTTAACTGAAGGATAATTGGATATTAAGAAATGTTGTATTTGTGCTAAACAGTGTAAGTCGCAATGTATTGCATTTACAACGCGAGGGTTTATTGAGGTGTGAATCAATTCTAAAAGGTCTTCAACAGTTCTATATGAAATTCGGTAGCGGATACGATCTCTAAACATTATTTTTGTTTCCTTCTTTAGAAAATTTTCTTGGACAAGGATAATTTGGTTTTTAAAGCAATTAACGGCGTTTTCAATGGTGGGTATAACTTCGGTAGACGAAATCTCACTAGCGCAGGCTTGAATGGAATACGATGATGTTGACTCTGTTGCCATATTCAAAAATTGTCTAGATAAAGCGTCCGCAACAACATTATCCCTGCTTGGTTGTAAAAGAATGTTGGAGAATACTCTTCCATAAATGCCTTCCAACGCTGTATTTTCGAATTCGGGTTTCTGTCGGAAACGGAAAAAGTCAATGGCTGATGATCCGTAAATATGTTTAGGTTTTTTATCCCATAGAGATAATGCCTAAGTGACTTAAGTGCCCACACGATGGCCAACAATTCTTTTTCATTGGTAGCGTAATTCTCCTCTGCTGGAGATAAGGTCCTTGAAATCATGGTAATTGGAAGTCCGTCTTGTGAAAGCACTGCACCAATTGCGTGGGAGGATGCGTCCGTCGTAAGATCAAAAGGCTTATCGAAGTTTGGGTATAGAAGAAGAACGTTCTCGAGGCAAGCAATTTCTTTAACTTTTCGAAGGCGGTCAAAGCTTCGTTATCCAATTCGATCTTAACGAACTTGACTTGGCGAGTGCCTACGTCCCCATTCTCCCCTCATAAGTACTTAGTTAATGGCTTTGCAAGAGAAGCGTAATGTTTTACGAAACGCCTAAAGTAACCTGCGAGCCCCAAGAACGGCCTAAGGCCTCTCAAAGTGGAGGGAGTTTCCTAATTAACTATAACCAAGTTGATTTGGTAAAAACCGCTTTTTAAATCTAGGGTTGTGAAAAACTTAGCTTTTCCCAGATTTGCCATAATGGCGGAGGGATAGGATACTTATAGCAAATAGTCTTTGATCAATTTCGTAAAATCGAATACAAGACGTTTATTAGGTCTGCCTCATTCGTCCAATCCCTTTTTGTCTACTACCCAAACAGGGCTATTATAGGGAGCACTATGACATCTCTTAAAAGTTGTTCAACTTCTCTGTTGACAAAATCGATCATTGAGATTGGGTATGACTGGTACCTGGAGTAAATGGGTTCCTCGTCTTTCGTTCTTATTGTAGCGGAGATATTGGTATTATATGGTAGGGCTTCATTTGGTTTCGCGAATACTGCAGCATTTTCCTGGATCAGAGCGTACAACTTAACTTAAATATTTCGTGGAATTCCCTCTAATACCAAGTTATTGATTGCATCCAAATTCAAATACTTTAGCCTTTCATATCCCCCTTCGAAAAACATAACATTATTACCTGTATCGATTACACCATTTATTCCCTTAATGAAGTTAAAACCTAGTATATATACCATCGAATAACGGCGAGTTTTCCAGTAAATAAAAAGCTTCGGTCCTGTTAAATACATTTACTAAAGTTGACAAAGAAAGGCCTAAAAGAGAAACTTATTGAGTGCCTAAAATATTTATTTTAATATTTAAATTATAATTTAATTAATTTAAAAACAGTTCCTAAAAGATTAGGAATTAACACCGAATATGTAAATGCAATGTGAGTCCTTCGGAAATTCATGAATACTTTGCACATGCACTAAATTCCAGAAACTCTGGCAAAATTTTTTTACAAATGTTCCTAATCCCAAAACCCTACTAACCAATCCTGCCACAGGTAATATAGCCAAAATTATTGAGTTCTTAAAGTAATCTAAATCCTATAATTTAATTTGATCATATAATAAAGTTAACTAAATCAAACCCCCTGTATATATTATTATAAGTAAGTTATTGAGCCAAAGGCCCAGTCGCCATGGCCTATTATACATTAGTAATAATTTGTAATTATTGTCAAATGCTGTTAAATAAATAAATAAAATAAATAAACAAAAGATATAGTCAATCTAAATTACCTCAAATAGATGCGTCAGGTGACGCTTCTACAAACACAGCTGCTTTAATTGATTGTTTGGAAAATGCTGTTAAAAATTCAATAAATGTTAAACGAGGTAACAGAAGTTAAGTCAATTAAAAACTTGAGAATCAACATTCAGAGTAATCTTGCTTGGGATAAACACATACAATCTCTCAGCATGAAAGCTGCTCAAGCTGTTGGTGTATTATACAAATTTAAGAATAAATTTGATACACAAAATTAACCATTTATAATGCTTTAATCCACAGTCATTTCAATAATTTAGCCATCATCCATGGATATAAAAAACTAATGAATTAAAATCATTACAGCGCATGCAGAATAAAGCTTTAAAGGCAGTCTACAATTTCCCAATATTATATCCAACTTTAATATTGTTTACAGACATGTTTCAAACTATTTTACCAATGCAATGCAGCCTTTATTATATGTATTCAAATATTTGAATAACATTGGGCATCATATCATTTCGCTTACAACAAATCAAAATATATACAATTCAAGAAATAATGGAAATCTAAGAATAAGCCCGTTTAGATTGGAAACAACTAAACAAAGTGTTGACTTTAAGGGTAGCCGTGAGTAGAATAATTTGCTACAAAATCTCAAAAATGAAAACAGAATTTCTATATTTAAAAAGTCACTAACAGAACATATTTTAGAGCACAGGGATGAGCTTTTATTGTAAAATTAAAAAAGAAATATTTTTTTATTCTTATTATGTAAATATGTATATTTATAAGACATAGATTGAAATATTTTGCCAACTTGCCTCATTAATGCCTATAAATTAATTAAATTGAAAATAAAATAATTACAAAAGCAAAACAAAAACTATTGTGTGACCCGACATGAATTACTTGCAGTGCTGGAGTGCATAAAATATTACCATAAGTGCTTGTATTGCCAACATTTCCTGCTAAGGAATGATCATTCTGCACTAAGATGGCTGCTGCAATTCAAGAACCCTGAAGGACAGTTAGCACGTTGTATTGAGCGTTTCCAGACTTACGAGCTCAGCATTGAACACCGAAGAGGCATAAAACCTGGGAATACTGATGCTGGGAATGCTAATGCTCTCTCGCGCCAACCTTGTAATTTGGAGCGTAAACATTGCGTGAAAGCTGAGAAGAAGGAATCCATTATTAATATCCGGCTAATGCAGATCGATGCCAACGAAGACTGGTACGTAGCACAAAGAAGTGACCCAATATTGGCGAAAATAATAGCAGCTAAGGAAGAGGACAAACGACCCGCCAGAAATGAGATATCCGCAGAAGGTCTTCTTACAAAAGCATATTGGGCACTATGGGACAGCTTAATGATTATAAATAGGTGCCTATATCGACTTTGGGAAAGCGCTTACGGCAAGACCTCATCCAACCTATTGGTAGTGCCTTCCTCCAAAATGAAGGAAGTCTTAAATGAATTCCATAATGGAGATAGCAGAGGACACCTTGGCGTGACATAGACACTGGAAAGACTAAAACAACGTTTTTATTGGGATGGATGTCATCAAGCAGTCGCGGATTGGATACCAAACTGTACCCAGTGTAATTCAGCTAAAGGTCCTTTAAGAAGTCTAGGGCAGCTGCAACAATATAACTTGGGCGCACCTTTCGAGAGGATAGAGATAGACGTAGCAGACCCTTTCCCTGTCCGTAATGCCGGAAACCGATATGTTCTTATCGAGGTGGATTATTCCAGCAAATGGACGCAGGTGTATGTCATGCCCAATCAAGAACACAATAGTAAATGTTTTTGTGCCGCTACGGAGTCCCAATAGAGTTACATTCCGATCAAGGCAGAAATTTTTGAGTCAGCTGTATTCAAGGAAATGTGTGAGGTATACGGTATTAACAAGCCTCGAACGACGCCGCTTCATCAGTTCGACGGAATGGTAAAAAGGTTTAATCGAACCCTGGAGGAATACTTGCGAAAAGTAGTGAGCGAGCAACAGAAGGATTGGGACGAACACTTCCTAAGGTTTCTAATGGAGTACCGATCCGCGGTCCATGATTCAACATCTAGATCACCCGCCAAGATTATTTTTGGGACTGAGTTAAAACTGCCTGGTGAATTAGAGTTTTTTGTTAAGCCCGCCACAAAGAGGGATGCTACATACGCTGGAAAACAGGAAAGTCTAAACGAACTTAATGAATTTGTGCACACACGTATAAATATTGTCAGCGATAAAATTAAAGCCAGGTATGATCGTGCAGCAAATACGGAGGGCTTCCATGAGGGACTACTGGTTCTACTCTACAACCCAAAGCGGGAAAAGGGATTATCTCCCAAGCTACAAAGAGGATGAGTAGATATTTCTTTCGGAGACTTGTTATAAGGGAAAATAATAGCCTGAGTCTTCTGGTGGTTTATTTTTATTTTTTATTTATCTAAAAACTTTTGGGAAACCAATAATCCTTTCGTCATTCTCTTTATGATGGCGTTAGAGACTTTGCCGCAAATAATAAGTGCAGAATCATCTGCATAAAAAGCTATTTCTAGATCTTTGGTTGGTTTAACATCAGATATAAGGACGGAGTATAGAGTTGGCAATATTGAGCCTTGAGGTACTCCAGCTGGAGTGGTTCTGTGAGTTGAAGCCTCATTGTTTAAGTCCGGAGATTGTAAAATCCCATCCCCGGCGATCAACTAGAAAAGGCCTAGCAACCAATAGTATTAATTAAAGCATTTGTCGTTTTTTTAACGTTACACTGTAATTCCGTTTATTTTAGGCTTCTTTATAGAATAAACTGAGCTTAAAATCTATTCTAATTTGTTAACCCAAAAGGACATATTTTCTTAAAAAAAGAAATTTTTCAAATAAAATTTTGTGAGAAAACCTTTTTTTTTTATTAAAAATTGTGTATTTGAAGGCATTCGACCTGTTAAGAAGGGTTTGATAATAATTTGTAATAATTTTTGTTAATAATAATCAATTGGGAAAAAAAATAAATAAAACCTACAGTGTTTTAAAAGTTGCTAAGAAAGTAATTAGAAACCAGAAGAACATCGTTTGTTTGTTTTTTGCAAATTGGCAAAGATAAGAAGTTCAAGCTAATTAAATTGAGCATTTGGTCAGAGAAGCCCATTTCGGTGAAGTGAAAAGTGACGGAAAATTATTAAATCAAACAGTGCACGGAAAACAGCTGCAAAAAAGTATCTTTATCTGTGGTTAATCAGTGAATTTGGAATTCCTCTAATTTTTGGTTCCTTTTTTAGTGTCCCGAATTTAAGACCAACAGTGGCAAACAAGATTTCTCAAATAAATTAATTAACAATGAATTAGTTACTAAAAGTTTACAATAAAATGAATTGACTTATATACTAATTATTGATTACAATACTAATAGTGGCGTGATCCAATTCTTTGGAAATTTGACTGCGGCAATGCCAATACTGACATGATCCAATTCTTTGGAAATTTGGCTGCTAATAGAAGAAGTGCATTTTTAGTATTTTATTACAATTTGACTTCACGTGCCGAAAGTTGTCGGTGCTTCTGTAATTATTAAAACATTGTTTACGATAAGGAAATGATTGCTCGGCACTTTTGCTTTTGTGGGAAAAATATTTTATCAGGGTGTAAATCTTTGTAGTGTTAACTCTTCCCTTCTTAAACCGATTGCCCTCAATCGTATTAGGGCTAAGACAGACTCGAGAAGCTTTTGTGGGTTGGCTGTTGAGGTTCTTAATTGATCTCAATAGGTAAAGAAATTGTGGGCGGCTGTGTCGTAATAATCGCCGTTCGTTTTTTCTCCTAAGGCCTGTATAGTAAAATAATGATGCAAGTAATGGCTGCTGTCGCACTGATTGATAATGCCACAAATGTTGCAGTAAAAGTTCTTAGGGTATACATTTTTTTTTATTTTGATGTGTAATTCTTTCAAAGTTTCTAATGATAGTAGGTCTACATGGTGTTTATTAATTGACCTCGGTTGGAGAATGGCTGGTATAGCTTCTAAAGGAATAGCCTCATAATTACTGTAGGTTTCCCGTTTATTTTAACCGTAGAGTTATCAAAATTAACAAGATGCGTTCCGGTTAAATTTCTAATTTCTGAATTTATTTCAACAATTCCATTGAAGTTATTTAGAAGGAGAACTGCTGGCTTTACTTCCTCCATATATATATATATATATACCAATCCCATTGGTGGTATTGCAGATAGAGTTAAAACTATTTAAAATTCTTACAATTGCTTCTTAAATCTATCATTTCTTAAATCTATTATTTGTTTATTTTTTACAAATCTTAATTTTATTATAATATCTTTACACTTTCTTTCAATACCGTAAATATTATCTTTGAATTTGAATATTTCTTGAAAATCTAACTTAGTTACAATATTTTCGTTCTTAATAACTGTTTTCTTGTGATGTTAGTGGAATTTTAATCATATAAATATATAAACAATATAAACAATTGTCATTCCCTTACTTGGTACATTTACATACAATCTGATATTTCTAATGCTTCCTCGGCATTTCCAAATGGTATTTTTTCTTTGCTTAATTTCTCTATAGCTAGTTTTATTTCTTTTTCATTTAATAACACTGAATTTATGATATTGTTTTAACCCATTGCATGGCATATCTAATAATAATAAGTTCTTCCTTAACTAAACTTATTTTGTTTTATATGTATATTTATAATTGTTTCTTGTATACCATTATAATCCATTTTTATACTTTTTGAAATATTCTCTGCCACGAGAGTTATATTATTCATTCACCACTACTACACTACTATCGCTATTATTGTCATTTAATCATAGTAAATTTTATGATCTGGTGACCCTGTGATATACTTCCGTAATGTTCCTATGGCATTTATCGATCTTTTTCCTTGTATATGTCCGGAAGGTGTTAAAGCGTGCAATATGTCTATAGCTTGGTGAATTTCCTGCTTTAAAAATGGGGAAATGAAATGGGTCTTAGGAATTACGTGTTATTATAATTGTAAGTATCCATAAGAAAATGCTCGTATCTATCAAGTTTGATTAAATGAATTATTCTGAGGGTTCCGTCCTGAATTTTTGCTTGTCTGTCATTGATTGTGCCTACCTGTTCTGTACTATAATCGAATATACGTACTTCAATTACATGACATTGTGTTAAAAATGTCAGTATAGTCATTAGGATTGTAACTAGGCGTTTGTCCATTGTTACCCTAAAAGAGAAAACTAGTGAATTGTAGGTCTAATTTTTTATGTTACTCTTATGAACTATTCGATCTGATTCAGTTACGATCGTTGTTGTGTTATTTATCTTGACCCTTTCTTAAAACTAGGGGTTAATTTTGTTACTAAACATGGGTCGATTCTTACGTACACAATGTCTCTTGGGACAAATGTCCTTGGTACTTTTATTTTTTGTTATGATAATATAGGTCTCTTTTTTGTATTTCTTTAAGTCTTTCAATATTGTCTCTACTTGCGTTTTCGTATTGTTTGGGGTTGGTTCTAATGCTTCTACCAACAAATATTTCTAATGGTGTTTTCCCAGTGATAGAATGTATGGAGTAATTGTATTCATAAATTGATCGGTCTAGAAGTTCCTCAAACATGTTCGTTCTCTTTTCAAACATCTCATAATTTCTGATAGTGTGGAATGGAATCTTTCTATGGATTTAAATATTCGAATACCCAATTGGTCTTTTATCATAACTACTATTGATGCAGAATTTAGCGACTTTTTATTATCTATGACAATAACTTTAGGAACACCGAAGGAAAATAATACTTTTCAAATATCCCCTACTTATCGATATTTAATTATGCTAGCTCGAGCATATTTAGAAAATCTGTCAATGGCAGTTAAAAGTAGTTTATTATCAGTTTTGTATAAATCATGTGTAAGGTGTGCCCGGAATATGTTGGAATAGGTGTTTCCTTTATTTCTGGTTGGTTAGACCGACGGTCGTACTTACTTTCTTTACAAGTTAAACATTGCGTAACGATTTTATTCTTTTAATTGCCATCGCGGGGAAATAAAATCTTTCCAAAATTTTAAGTTTATTTTCCCTACAATTCCTGTGAGCTCTATTGAGTTCTCACTATTATATCTTCTTGTTCCTGATTACTTATTACATCTTCTGCCAGTGACTGGGTAAACCTGGTTTTATATCTAACGAAATGCATTGGGTTTTTCCCGTTATGTTCTCTTCTGTTTTAATGCCGTTTATAACAGAAGGATTAAGATATCGAAGTAAAATATCTATTAACTTTTGTTCAGAATAGTATGATTCCGTAATGGTATGGCGATGATAGGTGCGGAAGATTATTTTGAATTGGAACGTTGAAGTTACATCTATATTGAGCAATAATTGGTTCTTAAATGCGTTAATTGGAGTTTCTACACTAGGTACATATAAGCTCATGCGATGAACTTTCATCCGAATTTGTTGCTATTGACAGGGTGTGCATAAAACATTATTTTGGATGTATCCGTGATAAAGCATCGCCTACCACACTCATTTTACTATTATTGTTTTTATTGCAAGGCGTATATGTTAAAGGTTGGTGGTCCGTGTAAATTTTCACTAACGGATCCGTATAAATAGTTTCTAAGAGAGTTTAACGCCCAAATAATGGCTAACATCTCTTTTTCGTTTGCAGCGTAGTGTTCTCCTGATTTACTCAAAGTTCTACATATAAATGCTATTGGTTTATGGTCCTGAGACAATACTGCTCCAATACCAAAATTGGATGCATCAGTTATCAATTTTAAATCTTTTTCAAAATCTGGATAAGTTAAAACAACGTCTTCCGATATAAGAGAATTTTTAATTTTTCTAAAAGATTCCTTTGCTTCATCGTTCAAGCATATTTTAATGCTTGATGTTTTATTTTTGGAGACGCGACCTTCCTGTACTCTTAAAAGGGATGTCAGGGGTTTTGCAATTTTAGCATAGTCTTTAATGAAACGTTCATAAATCCGCCAAATAACTTTTTTTTTGAAAATGCTTTAAAAAAAACTACCGAATATTTTCTCAAATCTTTTTTTTATTTGAAAGTACAATCCTTCCGGTTAATAATGGAAAATAATTTTATTCAAATGGCTGCCTCGGCTGACCATGCAGTAGCCTACACCAGAATATGCCGATTTTGGCAAAAAAAATCATCTTTTCAGATGAAGCTCATTTTGATCTTGGCGGGTATGTAAACAAGCAAAATTGTCGTATTTGGAGCACAGAAAACCCGCACGCATACATTGAAAAGCCGACGCACCCAAAACGAGTCACTGTCTGGTGCGGATTTTGGTCCAGAGGCATAATTGGGCCATTTTTCTTCGAAAATGAGCAAGGAGTTGCCGTTACAGTCAATGGCGATCGTTATCGGTCCATTTTGAACGAACTTTTGTTCACAAAAATTTAAGAGGAGGATATTGGCAACATTTGGTTTCAACAGGACGGCGCTACGTGCCACACAGCCCTGTTTTTGAATATCGTATTATCAGCCGCAGAGCTGATGTCGTTTGGCCACCTCGGAGCTGCGATTTGACACCGTTGGACTATTATTTGTGGGGTGCCGTCAAAGATAAGTGTTACGCCGACAAGCCAGAGACAATTGACGCTTTAAAGGACAATATTCATGAAGCCATTGGTGAAATACAGCTGCACACAATCGATAATGTGCTTAAAAATTGGACCGATCGTGTAGGCTACTGCATGGCCAGCCGAGGCAGCCATTTGAATGAAATTATTTTCCTTTATTAACCGGAAGAATTGTACTTTCAAATAAAAAAAAAGAAATTTGAGAAAATATTCAGTAGTTTTTTTTAAAGCATTTTCAAAAAAAAAAGTTATTTGGCGGACCCTTTATTACCCTGACATTCCTAAAAAACTGCGAAGTTCCTTCAGAGTTTTAGGTTCAGGAAAATTGGCAATAGCTCTACCTTTGTACCATTCGTTTTGATACCATTCCTGGATATAACGTAACCCAAAAATTCTACGTAGTCGCCTATGTAGTGTGTTGGCTTATTAGACGAAAAGCCAGGGTTCAAATCCCAGGCCAGACATCAAAACAAAATACAAAAAGTATTTTTCGGCGGCTTCCTCTCAGCAGATTTCTTGAGAAACTCTGAGAGTAAATAAAATTGTCATGAAAATTTCTCAAAAATCTGTCGTTCGGAGTCGACTTTAAACTGTAGGTCCCGCCACTCATGTATAAAATTAAGAAACACAACATAAGTGGTGTGAGAAACTAGGTCGTAATCCTAATTGAAGGGTTGCAATGACCAATTATGTACGTATGTAAAGATTCCACGTTGGACTTACAAAAATTACATTTATCCAGTTGGATATTCATATTTGCATTTTCCAATGAATACCTTCCTTATGTGTTGGAAACGCTCTTCCTCTGTTTTACTAATTATTATAATATCATCGATATATACGTAGCAACACTCCCTAATATGGTCGTTTAATATGTCATCAAGAGCCCTTTGAAAAATGGATGGAGAGTTTTTAAGCCAAATGGCAAACGCGTAAATTAATATTTATCGTTGTTAATAGAGAAAGCAGTTTTCTCAATGTCAGAGTTTTTAATGGGATCTGGTGAAAACCACTTTTTAAATCGAGTACCGAAAAAATTGACTGTTACCAAAGTTAAATATTACCTCATTTATTTCAGGAATAGGATATTTATCTGCAATAGTAACTGCATTGAGTTTCCTATAGTCAATTACCATTCGGTATTTTTATTCTCCGCCGAGTCGGGTTTTTTCGGTACAATCCGTATTGGTGAATTGTAAGGCGATCTGGATGGTCTTATAATCCCATCGTGCAGAAGTGGCTTTACTTGTGCTTCCACCTCAGGTTTTAAAGAAGAAGGATACAGATAGAACCTCGTGTAAACCGGAGTATCCGTAGCAGTTCTTATCTCCCCTACAACTTTTGTTGTGTAGGTTAGTTTCTCGTTCGGTTCTTTTATAATACAATTAATTTTTGTCCTTGGCTGTTTAGTTAAATTTTTTAAATTAATATTTGTGTTTTCTATGTTAATTACGGTCTGTTATTTTAATTGTTTAAGTCCTACTTTTTTTATTATTCTTAATAATCATATAGCTGTCCCCGGCATAAATAACAGCCCGTAATTCTTTAAGGGTATCATTCGCCAAAATGCCATTAAAAGTTTTGAGAGAAGCCATCAAATAAAATTTTCTCGTGTTAAAACATGAATTTATAACTTGAAACAATTCGAATATTAACAGTTACCTATGACTTACATGTCATTACACTGTTCAATACCTTTATATTCATTTTTTAATTATTAACTTTAAAATTTACTTTCCATTTCCGTTTATCCTCAGCATTTTTAGGGTATTAACAGGAGTGGAGCACTGTAGGCGCTTTCTGATAGTTGTGTTATGTTGTCGTTGAACATTTTTCTTATTTGTTGATTTATGACGTCATTATCTGAATGCGTGAGAAATTTTCTGCTTGTAAAAATTGTTGGTAGTTAATTTTTTGTCTTTAAGTGAAGAACATTTTGATACTTTTGAAATAATTTTTTAATTTTGTTTTTGCATATTCGTCATTATGGTCTAATTGCAACTCGTCCAACACACTTTTAAGGCGTTCGCCGCTGTTTGTGTTATTGTAACTTAATATATCGTAATTTTTAAAATTTTTTAGTGGATGAATTTGGAGTTGAATACAATTTAGTGTATTCTTGGTACACCGCAAAGCAACAACACGGCTAAAAATGATAAGGAAAATATAGAATTAAGACGACCTCCAATTAGTTTCAACCAGGGGTGGATGGAATAAAACTTATAATTTTAAAAAAAGTTATCCGATAGTTTCTTTAGTCTGTTAGCTAAATTATTCAACAGGTGCCTTGCAAGCGGCTATTTTCCAAAACATTTTAAATTAGGTAAAGTGATACCAATTTTAAGACCATGAAAAGATGTCCACTCCCCAAAAAGTTATCGGCCCTTAAGTATGCTAAGTGGAATAGCCAAAATTTTCGGAAATTTAATATTGAGTAGTGTTTATGTCCGGAGATTGAAAAATCCCATCCCAGCGATCAACTTGAAGAGGCCTAGCCACCAACAGAGGGCGCTAAAATATTAATTTAAGCTTTTTGTAATGTAATGTAACTTTATCTAAGCTTTATGTTTTTTAACATTACCCTGTAATTGTGTTTAACTTAGGCCTCTTGTTTTGTATACGCGGAACTTAAAAATTATTCTAATTTTGTTAATCCAAAAGGAAATACAGTATAATCTTGATAATCCGGACAATTAAAAAGCCATGTGGTGTCCGAAATATCGAACTGTCCGTATTTCCGAAACAATAGAATAAATTTAGAAAATACATGCTAACTTATATTTATTTACAAGAAATTCACTTTAAAATGAAATGTTTACATTCAAATTAATATACCAGTAGAATAAAATAATTTATATAAAATATTTTCATTATTTGCTGCACAAATAGTCAGACATTTTCATCTAACGAAGTTTAGTTTAATTTTGCTTTTTGTACGTAATATCTCTGAGCCTTAAAAGTTTTAAAATATTCTCAGCAGGAAGTTCCTGTTCTTCGCAATATTTTATACAAATATTAAGGGCTGATATGGCTTGAGAATGCTGTATTTTTGGAACATTACTGCAACATTCTCCATTAAATGATTCAACCTCATAATTTTCATTAGCCTCATCGTCAGTGGTTTCAATTTCATCATTCAACCATTCGGTAACCTCATTAGAATTATAAATATTAGGTGCTAAGTTGATAAGTAAATCAACTAGTTCGGTGGAATCACTGCGTCTTAGCCTTGACAGAGGTATTTCATTATCTGAGTTCCACTCTTCATCACACAAAATGTTTGCAGGTGTCCGGAATATCGAACTTATACTGTATATTGAAATCAAAGATTGTGTGAAAATAATTATTGCACTCGTGAATTTGAAGGCATTCGATTTAATTCGATTTAATACAAGAAATTGTGGTGTTTAATAAACAATACCTTAAGATTTTAAGTGCTGATAAAACAAAACGAATCGTATTTACTTACAAATTGGCAAAACAATTGACAAAAGCCCAAGGTAATCTACAATCGAATCTCTGTGAAGCCCATCACGGTGAAGTGTCACGAGATTGAAAAAATTAGAGCAAATAGTACACGGAAAAAATAGTTGCCAAACAAAATTAAAGTGTGTTTTTGTTGTTTATCAGTGAATTTAGAATTCCTCTCAATTTTGGTTCCTTTTCTTAGTGTTTGGGTCAACAGTTCTTTTTTGTGCTCTTCCGAACATTGGACTGTATGATTTGGTCCTTCGAGCCGGATTCTTGGAACTGTGTTTTTTTCCTTTTCGTTGTGCGACAATTTCATCCCATCAACTTTTCAGCTTAACCACCAAATTATAAGGTAACGTTCTTTTTGTTTTACTATTTTTTGAATTTTTGGTGGTAATTTTATATACAAGTAAAATTCTGTTCGACTCGACAACAAAACTTTGCAAGTATATAAAATTTATAACAGTGCATATATATTTACGAAGTGGTTTGTTATAATTTATATAGCACTGACACACTTTGTGAATTTATTGAGTACAAGAACCAAAGTGTTCTTTTATCCGCTGTTGTACCAACGGGTCTTGGCTTATAACAGAGTCAAAAAGTGACTAGGATATCAAATTGTGGTGTGAATATCACGGTTAATAATCGGGTTCAACCACTCAAGTTGATATCGGTAATAAGTTAATAGTGGTGTTATAGCTGGTGATGGCGTGTTGGCTAAATGGCTGAGCACATTACCTTTTATAACAATTCTTCAAATCCACCGGATACATGAAAGAGGTACCCATAAGTAAATGTTATTCACTTAGATCTGAAATTTTTTAACAGATTTTTGAGCAAATGGGATATTTGCGTTGAAGTAAAGTGAAGTAATGCTATGTTCGCACGGCAACAATTTTTCGTAATTCGCTCTCTCATTCGTAATTCAACATTCAATTATGTGCTGAATAACGTAATTCGCCATACAAAATTTTGTGAGCGAATTACCCAAATTGTATGTAAATCATTTTCTATTACCCTGTGAATTACTTAAAAATCACTGTAATCTCTAAATTTTATCGTATTTTTGCCATCACTAGCTGTCGAAGCACAAAACAATATAAACAAATAAATATTATAAACAATAAACAATAATGGAATCCAAAAATAACATTTTGAAAAAGTATTATTTAGAAGAAGGATATTCGCGAAATTAGCGAGGGAACCCACTATGTGTGTGGAAAACCTATTGAATCTACAGAAAAAGTATTTACAGCTTTTGAAGAAGCTGTAAAAAAAATTTATTTACTTTTTTCCCCGTTATTATCACAATTTTACAGCAAATAATTTAGCAATAAAAAGCAGAAGAAAAGAAGAACTGTAAAAAAGAATTACAAAGTTGCCGTGTGAACATGATAATCCAAATAAGTAATTCAAACAGAGAGCGAAGTAATTCGAAGGCTCGTGCGAACACAGCATAACACATTAAAATTTATTTATGGGTTTCTGTTTGTTTTTTTTTGTTCTTATATTTATTCATTTTGGGAATCATTTTATTTTTTGATAACTTTATATTTGTTATTTTTTTATCTAATTTTAAATTTGTTATTTTTTTATTTAATTTGATTTGATTCATGATTTAATTTTAATTGATTTAATTATATATCAATATTATATACATATATTTGAATATATTCAAAGTGAATACAAAGTGAAAACGAGTAGTTGTTCGGTACTACCTTTTCACCTTTGAATTTTTTTTATTGTTCCTTTTTTTGATTTCTGAGACACGATAATAAGTATCAGGTTATTGGCCACTGGGATTCATCCTGTTGGCTTAGTATCGCGAAGTGCGTAATATCATTGAAATATATGCTCGTTTTATTTGACATATATTACTTTTTGTTAAATTTGCGGTAAGGCGCTAAGTTGATCGCGGTTGCACGTTGTGTGGATCAGGGTGGTCACGGTGACTTTTGTTTATCTTTTGAAATATTTTCGTTTTTTTTAATTGTGTGCTGGGGGACTAGTTACGATCGGGACGCGGGCATTTTCGAGTTTCGCTCATGTTCAATTTATTATTTATTTAATTTTTGAAATTTTTTACTTGATTTTAATTTCGTTTGGGTTAGTCTTCGAATAGTGTGGAACAGAATCTCAACTATTCTGTTAATTCCTTTTGGTTTCCACTTTTGTTGTTGTTGCTAGCTAGTATTAATAATAGTCGAGATGCCGAAGTCGAGGAGATTATTAACGTTTGAGAGGTTTGCCCAAATATTTCTGGATTTCGAAAGGGAATCTTTGAAATATATGCTCGTTTTATTTGACATATATTACTTGTTGTTAAATTTGCGGTAAGGCGCTAAGTTGATCGCGGTTGCACGTTGTGTGGATCAGGTTGGTCACGGTGACTTTTATTTATCTTTTGAAATATTTTCGTTTTTTTTAATTGTGTGCTGGGTGACTAGTTACGATCGGGACGCGGGCATTTTCAAGTTTCGCTCATGTTCAATTTATTATTTATTTAATTTTTGAAATTTTTTACTTGATTTTAATTTCGTTTGGGTTAGTCTTCGAATAGTGTGGAACAGAATCTCAACTATTCTGTTAATTCTTTTTGTTTCCACTTTTGTTGTCTCCATTGAGATCTAGAAGGAGGAGTTCAAGTCGCAATGGGCAAAGGTTAGGGATTCCTATGAAGCCTTTGCAACAGGCGGCGAAGAGGATTTGGAAGGTGATCGGGAAGCCACACGTGAACTTTTTGGACATTGTAGGTTAGGGTACATAACCGTTGCCTCACTAATGGGTGAACTCTCCCAGACTTTGGTCAACCAAGCTGGGATGTCATCGACACAGTGTCTTTATGGTCAAGGCAGCGAGAACCGCGTTCGATATAATATGCAGCTGCCACCTTGTACCATGGAGATGTTTCATGGGGACTATAAATCTTGGCCATCATTTCGCGACATGTTCACTGCTGTTTATGTGAACGGGGCTATCATTTTACCAGTGGAACAGCTCTTTTATTTGAGACAGTTCACGCGTGGTGAAGTCTTGGAGATCGTGAAGAAATCTCCTCTCACTATTTGCGGATTTCAGAAGACGTGGAATAACCTGAAGGATAGGTATGAAAATAAGAGGAATTTAGTGAACTCTCAGCTGAAGGTTTTGTTTACACTCGCACCGGTCAAATCCGAAGCAGCCCAGGATATCAAAAGGTTGCAGCGAGATATTAATAATTGGATATCGACACTTCGGATGCATGATATTAATATCTCCAATTGGGACCCAATTTTTGTTTTTTTATGTTCCACCAAGTTGCCAGTACAGACTTTGTCTCTCTGGGAACAAATCATCCAGAACAAGGTGGAAATTCCCAAATGGAAGGATTTTGAAAATTTTTGACTTCACGGTTTCAGTCTCTAGAAACTGTGTCGGAAATTCGAAATTTTGAACCGGTTGGTAGTGGTTCTAGGCCTGCCCCTGAAACTCTTTGTAATTCGAAAAGGGGAGTTCGATCTTTTTCAACTAAATTAAATAGGAGAGTTTGCAAATATTGTTCGGGAGACCATTTGGTGGATATTTGTCCGTAATTTTTGGATTTATCCCCCGAGAGACGGTTTTTGGTCGTGAAGAGGAACAGTCATTGTATCTACTGCTTCACAAGTGGTCATAGACTCAATGAGTGCAAGAGTACTTTTGGTTGTTCGGTGTGTAAGTTGAAGCACCACACACTACTTCATCGAGCGGTGTCTGGATACTCTTCGGAAATGGGCGTTTCGGATGCGTCTAGTTCTAGCGGTGCAGTCAAGTCGAATGGTGACGTCCAAAATTGTTTTGCTGCTACGTCGAGGTAGATACCACTGAGGAGAGACGTTCAGAGCTAGGGCTCTAATAGATTCAAGATCTCAGGCAACCTTCATTTCGGAAGGATTAGAGAGGAAATTAGGATTGCAAACAGTGAACATACATGCTCGAGTCTCCGGTTTGAATGGAGTATATGCTGGTGCTGTCCAAAGACAATGTTCGTTTGTCTTGACTTCACTGTTGGATGATCAGTCTCGTCTGGAGGCAATCGGTTTGGTGTTGCCGAAGTTAACAGGAATGTTACCCAGTTCAACTGTTAACATAACTGGGACTGAGAAGGGTGGCACAACACCGGAATCTGTGCGGGAAGGCGCGCAAACGCAACCGGCGCATAGTGGAACAAAGGAACCGCTTTTGGGGCACAGTTCCCCTAGACAGGAGTTTATATGCAAGATGAGAAACTCCGAGGAGGAGACCCTCACTAAGTGCCAAAATATTATCCGCAGGATTAGAGGGGCAATGACGAGGGCAAGGAACATCAGCATGGAAGTTCAGAGCGGAGTAGCTGATTAGAGGAGCTGATCGACATAATGCGGAGCTATAGAGAGAACTGGAAGACTGCGGAAAAGGAAAAAGAAGCGAGTAGAGCACTCGAGACCATCAAGAATAACAGGAATGTCTGTGATGTCTCCACACCTGTTAGTTCCCTCAACAAGAGAGGCGCCTCAAGCCCGCCGGAGAGCCGCCCGGAAAAAAGGCCGAGAGGAAAACCGACGGACACCATACAGCTCAAGGAAACAGTGGACGAGGAATGGAAAACAGTGAGGAGTAAGAAAACGGCAAGAAAAGAGAAAAAGGAGCGACGAAAAACTGTGAAAGAACGTCCAGAAGCTGTAATCATCCACCCAACCGAGGGGCGCAGCTACGCTGACGTTCTGAGGAACATACGGAGCAAGATAAGACCAGAGGAATCGGAGATAGCGATACGAACCGTCCGGAAGACGAAAACAGGTGCTATTCTCATTGAAATGGGTAAAGGAGGCAAAAGAGACGAGTTCAGGGAGAACCTAAAGAGCGTCCTAAATCAAGAGGCAACCGTAAAGGACCTTGTACCTACGGTCACTTTGGAAATCCGAGACCTGGATGCCCTTACAACCACCGAGGAAGTTTTGACAGCGGTACAAAGAGAAGCGGGCGAAATAAACCCGGATATGTCCGTTCGTATAACCGGGGCGAACAACCGGGAGCAGAAAAGAGCCTTCGTGACAACCTCTGCAAGTTGTGCGAAAGCGCTGCTGAAACTACAGAGGATCAAAATAGGCTGGACACGCTGTAGAATAACCATCAGGGAAGAACCGACACGCTGTTTTCGATGCTTCGGAATAGGTCACAGACGGTGGGAGTGTGGTGGACCGGACAGGTCAGACCTATGTATGAAATGTGGAGAAAAGGGGCATAAGAGAAAAGAATGCCGGAATACACCGAAATGTTGTATTTGCTCTGCGGAGTCAGGAAAATCTCTGGATCACCTCCCGGGATCGCGGGGCTGTGGGACGAGCTTACGAAAGGCTGCATGAGGCTGAATATGCATAGGGGGAAGGTGGCTTTTTCTTTGCTCTCGCAAATAGTCAGGGAGCAGGAAGTTGACGTAGCTGTTATAAGCGAACAGTCTAAAAATAGCGGATTCTGGCTGGGTGATGAAACATCTACAGCAGCTATATGGATAACGGATAACCAGGGCCCCGACCGAGAAGATCTGGTAGAGGGATTGTTTCACCTGGATACAGTTTGACGAGATTACTCTAATGAGTTGTTATTTGGCTCCCAATGATGACGTGGGAACCTTTGAGAAGAAATTGGCCAGAATCGAAGATGCAATGGCACAGATTGGCGGCAACTTCATAGTTGCAGGCGATTTTAACTCCAGAGCGGTAGAGTGGGAAATGCGGAATACCAACCCAAGAGGCAGGTGAATTGTAGAGATGGCAGCTCGAATCGGCCTGGTCTTCGCGAATGAAGGAAGCATAGCTACCTTTAGACGACCAGGCTGCGAGGGCACCATCCCTGATATAACTATGGTCTCGGAGAGTATGTTTCACAGAGTCAAGGAGTGGAGGGTCTTGGAAATATATACTGGCAGTGATCACCAATACATATCGTACACCTTTGCTCCAGGGAATAGACTTGAGGAGGACAATTATACCACGAATAATCGAATTTGGGACGCACGGAAATTAAATGCGAGTCGACTAATCTTGGAAGTGGATAGACTGTGTAGCAGAGTTGAACTCTCAGACGACGCGAGGACAAGAGTGGAACAAACCATGGAGATAGTAAGACGCGGATGTAAAAAGGCAATGCCCTTGCGGAGACTCCCGAATATCAGAAGGAAGGCAGTGTACTGGTGGGACGACAATATCGCAGCACTCAGGCGAGAGTGCCTACGTCTACGACGGAGGTACACTAGAGCCAGACCCGATGGACCAGCTGCTGACGAAATACGGGCATATAAGGATGCAAAGAAGTCTCTGAAGAAGGCTATACCGCGAAAGAAAAATCAGGCATTCCAGGAACTACGCGACGACGTAAACGTAAACCCTTACGGACTTGGATACAAAATTGTAATGGACAAACTGAACAGAAGGCAACCAATGGAAGTTATGGACGAGCGAGTAATGAGAAATATCGTGGATGCACTATTCCCTACTCATGAACCGGCGAATGAACGACGACGGAATACGCCCAATACGAAACCTTTGCCATTTTCCCCAGAGGAGCTGAAAGCAGCTGCAGTCGGATTGAAACCCGGTAAGGCACCGGGGCCCTGATGTAATACGGGAGATTGCCAATCAGAGACCGCAACTCCTACTGGGAATGTACAACGCGTACCTGAGAGAGTGTATTTTCCCCGAAATATGGAAGAGACAACGGATAGTCTTGAGAAATAAGGGAAAGGGCGATCCAGAGGACCCATCCGCGTTCAGGCCAGTGTGCATGCTGGATACGTCGGGAAAGCTGCTCGAGAGGCTTTTGAAGCCTCGGCTTGTTGCAGCGATTGAGAATAGTGGCGGACTGTCTGCTAGACAATATGGTTTTCGACCCGGTCGGTCTACAATTGGTGCCTTGAGAGAGATGACTGAAGCGGCCAGGTTAACACAACGAGGGAGCAAATCTTCGAGGCCTGTGGTACTGCTTGCGACTTTGAACGTTAAAAATGCGTTCAACAGTCTTAGGTGGAGCGACGTATTAAATGCTTTGGAGTACAACTTCTCGGTGTCACACTACATCTTGACCATGATAAGTAGTTATCTGAGTAGCAGACAGCTGGTGTATAACACAAGCTCGGGCCAAGGGTGAAACATATAACATCAGGAGCGGCACAGGGATCTATCCTCGGCCCCGACCTATGGAACGTCAACTACTATGGAATTCTGAGAGAGGATATGCCAGAGGGAACTTTTTTGGTTGGATACGCAGATGATATTGCAGCTGTTATCACGGCCAGGAACACGGAAGAGGCACAACGAAAACTGAGACGTGTCATGCTGAGACCGAAAGCATGGATTGATGCCCACGGTCTAGATCTCGCCATGCATAAAACTGAATTACTACTGATCACTGGTCGTCGTATCCCCTTGCAGGTGGACATGAGTATATGAGACGGGGTAATTAGGACCAAGAGCGTGTGATAGCGTGTATTATCCCTGTGGATCTGCTGGCAGCGGAGCGGATGGATATTTATAGGGCAAAAACGGCTGGAAGTCACATAACCGCTCATTTCAGGGAAAACACCATTTCAAAATGGCAACAACGATGGAACGACGAAGATGGACGGCGAGACTTATTCCGGACATAAGGCCATGGATTGGTCGGAAATTTGGAGAGGTAAATTACTACGTTACACAGATGCTATCGGGCCACGGATATTTTAGAAAATATCTGCACAGAATGGGCAAGACCGCCTACCCTTACTGTCTTTACGAGGAAGGGGAGATAATTGATGACGCAGAGCACACCGTTTTCGAGTGCGCACGCTGGAAGAGCTATCGCTCTGCACTGACGTCGATAGTTGGGACGATCATGGCCGGTAACATTGTCGGGATTATGATCGCGAGCAGAGAAAATTGGACCTTAGTGGCGAATTACGTGGAGAGCATTCTAAGACAGAAGAAGAGGGATCTTGAGGTTGCGGAACATGTGGGCACGCCGGAATAGATGAAACTGGCACACGTGCCAAGCGGAATTCGAGGCACAGACCTGGACGGAAGGAATAGTGGAGACACTTAGATGTCTCTTCAACTTTCGACACGCAGTCCGGACGCGGATATGTGGGTGAGGGCCCCACACACGGAGGACTTGACGACTTCCTCTATGGTGCGGTTAGGTACATTTACCCCTCCTCGGCGTGAAAAAAAACTGTTAACATATCGCTATCTGCAGCTTTTTCGGAGATCACATTGGCTGAACCTAAATTTAATGAGAGCGATAGCATGGATATTCTAATTGGAGGCGACATTTATCCTAGCGTAATGTTGGAGGGCGTTAGAAACAATTTTCTGGGGAACTTGATGGCCCAAGACAGTATATTTGTTTGGGTTCTGACAGGGTCACTACCCGAACCGCGTTCCAAGAGCTATACGACTCTCGTGTCGTATTGCACTGAGTTGGAATTGGATAAGCAGCTGGAGAGGTTCTAGAAATTGGAGGAACCTCCAAGGCATTCGAAGATGTCGCCTGATGAGGAGTACTGTGAAGAATATTTTAGGATAACGGTACGTAGGAATTCGGCTGGGCGATACATAGTATCATTACCTATCAAGCCACAGTATGATTCCCTTGATTGTCTTGGCTCTTTTCGCCCAAAGGCCTACAGGCAATTTTTGCGAAACGAAGCTTCCTTGCTTCGAAACCCATCTCTCAAATTGGATTATGGTGCGGTTTTACTGGAATATGAATCTTTGGGTCATATGGCGAAGGTGAATTCGAAGGGCGTGGGTGAAGGAGGTTCGTATTATTTACCTCATCACGCTGTACTCCAGTCTGAAAGCTGTTCCACGAAGGTCAGGTTTGTTTTCAATGCGTCTAGTAAAACATCAAGTGGATTGAGTTTGAACGACACCTTATTTACCGGGCCTGTTTTGCAAAATGACATGAGGCTTTTGATAGTTAGATGGCGCTTTTACAGATTTGTCTTTAATGGCGACATTGAGAAGATGTATCGACAGATTCTCTTAGACCCTGAGCAGGTGAAGTACCAGCGAATAGTTTTTCGTAAGGAATCCGATAGGGAAGTGGAGGATTTCGAGTTGAAGACCGTCACGTTTGAAGTAAATTGCGCTCCATTTTGGCAATACGGACATTGCTTCAACTCGCTGATGACGGTAGCTCCAAATGGCCCTTGGCTTCTGAAATTTTACGGGAGATGATGTATGTAGATAGATGCTCGAGACCAATTAAGATCAGAGTTGATTTCTGCGGGATTCTCAATGAGGAAGTGGACCTCAAACGACAGGAGAATTCTTCAAGGGTTGCCTTATGATCACTTGTTTAGGAGAGATTTTTTGGAATTTGAGGCTATTAGCTCGAAACCGTGGGCGTACAATGGAATGCCAAATCTGATCAGTTTTTCTTTACGATAACGGCAATAGATATCAAGGAGAATTTTACGAAAAGAGAGATACTGTCGATTACAGCTAAGCTTTTCGATCCTGCTAAATGGTTAGGTCCAATCGTTGTCACTGCAAAGATGCTCATGCAGAATATATGCAGCGAGAAGACGGATTGGGATGAATTTTTGACCCCGGAGGGTCTTGCGAAATTTAAGCAATTTCTTAATGAATATAGTTTCATTAATAAAATAAAAATACCTCGATGGGTAGGTTCTCGGCCCGATTATAATGTGGAGATTCATGTGTTCTTTGATGCTTCAGAGAGAGCATACGGGGCGTGTATATACATTCGTATCGATGATGATTTAGGTGCTATTCAAACCCATCTGTTGTTGGCTAAGTCTGAGGGTCGCCCCTTTGAACACAATTTCCTTACCTAGGCTGGAACTTTGCGGGGCTGTCTTATTGACTGAGTTGATGGAAGCTGTGAAGGCAAATTTGAAATTTGACGCAACAAAAACAAAGTTGTATGGTGGTATGGTCCCCACTGGTTAGGTTCTCCTGCTAACGAATGGAGTGATCCTATTCCCGAGGAATATGACACTAAGGAAGAGGAAAAATGTCACATGGTTTTCTTCGCTTACTTCAAAGAGTTCGACGATCTCTTGAATCGATTTTCTTTCTACTCAAGAGAGTTGCGTGTGATGGCCTTAGTGTTTAGGGTTTTTGATAGAGAACGTTCGAGTTGTGGTTCTTTGGAGATTACTCCACATGAAATCCGGAGTGTGAGAGGGAAATTAGTAAAGATAGTCCAAAGAGCTTGGCACTCTCAAGAAATCGGCGGTTGTCTGAAGGAGAGAAGACTGTAGAATTTGAATCCCTTTTTAGATGAGAATGGGTTGATGAGAGTCTTTGGCAGGCTGGCTAATGCAGTAAATCTCAAGTACAACGAACGGTTTCGGATTCTTTTACCAACAGCAAGTCGATTCTCGTATATGTTGGTAGATTTTATCCATAGGTTGACTTTGCATGGCGTAAACCAATTGATGCTAAGAGTCCTGAGAACCGAATTCTACATGCGCAGGTCTTGGCATTTCAACTCTGCTGGTGCACCTCATATGGCAGGTCTCTGGGAAGCGGGTGTTAAAAGTTTCAAACACCATTTCAAAAGGCTGGCAGGGAGCTCGAAATATTCTTTTGAGGAGTTCTCCATTCTCTTAACACGTGTCGAGGCGAGCTTGAATTCCGCGTCCATTATGCCCTTTGGCGGATAATGGCGGTTGCCTTGATGCTCTTACGTCAGGTCATTTTTTGATTGGTGGTCCTTTACTGTCCCCACCGGAATTAGAAATTGCGGATCCTTTGCCTTCAATAACGAATCGATGGCAGAAAGTTAGGGCTCTAAACCAACGCTTGTGTCTTCTTTGGAAGGAAGAATACTTAAAGGAGCTACAGAAGAGGATTAAGTGGAAGTCTTTGAGGAAGGACTTAGAGGTCGGGGATATGGTTGTCATTCGCGAAGACAACGTGCCTACCAATGAATGGCGCCTAGGTCGCGTATTGAATTTACATTCAGGTAAAGATTGTCATATTAGGGTGGTTGATTTGAAGACTTCACGTGGGACAGTTACTCGACCAGTTGTGAAACTGGTAATTCTTCCAACATGTTGAATTTGAAGTATTTAATAATTTCAGCTAACAGTATCATGGTTACGGCGACAATAATAAGAAAATGGTGTGTCGTGTGTGATTGAAGAACCACCCGTTGCCATTTTGCGGACGATTCTCTGAGGTAGATTATGAAGAGAGAATGAAGTTGGTGACAATTTACAAATACTGTGCTGACTGTTTGAGTAACGATCATACCTGGCGGACGTGCGGTAGTACTGGCAAATTCAAGCGCTGCGGTGATATGCATCACACGCTCCTCTACAAGCCGGACAATAGACCTCGTTCGTCTAGTCCGAAGAAGGTCGCCTGCTCACACCGGTAATAAGGGACCTCGTTCGTCCCGAAATTCAGCCAGGGGACCTCGTTCGCCCGATGATCGTGAGGGCCGAAGACGTAGTCCGTCTAACGCTTTGGTTCCAAGTCGATTGAGGAACCTTCAATCTCATCAGCCAAGAGAAATCTCTCGGGGTTAGCGGAAGAGTTTCCGGGATTACAAATGGCCGACCAAACATTTTTTGTAGCAGCCCCAGTTGGAATTAGGTTAGGCTGCGACGTATACAGCAAAATCATACGGAATGGTGTATTTGGTGGTACGATGGACAAACCGTGGCACAGTTTTCTATTTTCGGCTACCTGATTTCTGGATTATGTCCTTTGTAATACATAAGTATGCAACACATAGCTTGAACCATGATTCATATTAAACATAATTTTATCATTTATAGTTATAATTTCACTACGTTTTCTTAATTGAAGCTGACGGATATCCATTGGAGTCTAAGAATCGTGATCTGATGTAGTTTTAGTGTCATATCTTTGTTTTATCAAATTTTGAAAAAATAAATCAATCAAATCTTTTTCTTAGTTCTTTCATTTCCTTTGCTATAGCATTAACGTTTGAGCCATTTTTCCTTGATTGCATTACTGCAAGGGCGCCGGAATGTTTATGTCCGGAGATTGCAAAATCCCATCCCAGCGATCAACTTGAAGAGGACTAACCACCAACAGAGGGCGCTAGAATATTAATTTAAGCTTTTTGTAATGTAATGTAGCTTTATCTAAGCTTTATATTTTTTAACATTACCCTGTAATTGTGTTTATCTTAGGTCTCTTGGACTTAAAAATTAATCTAATTTTGTTAATCCAAAAGGATACACTGAATTAAAAGGAAATATATTGAAATCAAAGATTGTGTGAAAATAATTATTGGACTCGTGAATTTGAAGGCATTCGGCCAGTGATGAAAAATTATTAAAAATTTATAATAAGTTTAATAGTAAGAAATTGTGGTGTTAAATAAACAATACTTATAAATTTTAAGTGCTGAGAAAACAAAACCAATCGTATTTATTTACAAATTGGCAAAACGATTGACAAAAGTCCAAGGTAATCTACAATCGAATCCCTGACGGTGAAGTGTCACGAGATTGAAAAAATTAGAGCAAATAGTACACGGAAAAAATAGTTGTCAAACAAAAGGAAAGTGTTTTTTGTTGTTTATCAGTGAATTTAGAATTCCTATAAATTTTGGTTTCTTTTCTTAGTGTTTGAAACAACAGTTCTTTTTTTTGTGCTCTTCCCAACATCATACAGTCCACGGAAACAAGTACATTAAATGAATATACTACTGAAAACAACATTTTAAGGAAAGAACAATTCGGTTTTAGAAAATAAAATTCAATAATACATCAAGTAAAGCGAATAGTGAACATGATATTCACAAACAAGGAACAACGTAAAAGTACAGTAGTAGTTGATTTCAGTGGTAGTTTGATTCAATTTGGCACAACGATATTGTCTTTAAGCTTAACAAATTTGGATACCTGCTTTATATGCAAAAGATTGTAAGAAGAAGATGTATTTTCTACGCAAAGATCCATTCATGCAGACGTTCCCCAAGGCTAAATTTTTTCGCCTACTCTTTACTCAATATTCACTTCTAACTTTAACCCACAGAGAAATCAAAACACGGTATGTTGACGATACCGCAATTATAACATCCAATGTAATTGTGAAGAAGATGAAAGGTGCAATAATCAGTAGTATGTTTATGTATGTTCTGGATCAATTTTTTCATACAAGTTTGGGATCATGCATAGATGGAAGTTATGAATTGAATTGTGTACGATCGGTCTATAGTTTGTAACATGTATTATGAAAATGTAATGTTTTTTTAAAGCTTTACGAGCTAAAGGTTGGGAATCTTCGAAAGACATTTGTAGCCCGGCCTACCAATGAGCACGATTCGCCGCAAGACTTACTCTCGGCTTGCTAAACGCGTACGTACTAAACTCAACCTACTTCGTCACACTTTCAACAATTTGCCCCCCGGGACCACAATCAAGTATTACTTCAGGGGGAGGGGGTGGAGATTCAGCGAATGCTGCCTTCAAATTCTGCTGACCTTGCTCTCTCAGCCAATCTTTGCTGCATCAATACCTTCCTTGTGAAAACACATACTGCGTTTCAATTGTCACATGAGGTTAACATCAGGTTAACTATATTATCGGGCGTTACCTGGTATCCTATTGTCCTCTCCAGGCAATTTCGTTGAACAAAATATCAAGAGCAAGTAAAGAAGACATGCTCCGCCGTCTTCCTTTCATTACGGCATTCTGGACATGCCTCGTCTACGTCGTGACCATACTTATAGAGATATGCCCTATAACATCCATGGCCGGTTAGTAACTGTGTCAGGTAGAAGCTCACCTGACCGTGTCCCCTTTTGGTCCATTCGCCTATGCTCGGTATGAGTCTGTGGGTCCATCTTCCCTTGGTTGAATTGGACCAGTCTGGCTGCCATCTATGCATAGGATTGGAAAGATCCCTTCCCCTCCTTGTGTCATGTTTCCTCCTCTCTACACCCACTACTAGCCTCAGGGGCATCATCCCCGCAACCACCAATGCTGCATCAGTAGATAGTAGTAGCGGAAGGCAGAAATCACCCTGAGAGCTTATCTCCTGTAGGCTGCTTCTATTCCCGCTCTATATGTCCTCTTATCCATGGCCCCGCCCCATATAGGGGCTGCATATATAGCGATCGATGTCACTACCTTCATAAGTAACCGCCTCCTCTCCTGTTTTGGTCCTAGGGCAAGTGCATATGATGTCTTCGCACACTTTCCACCGATGTACGTCAGGTGTTCCCTAAACGTGAGCCTGTTATCAATCATTACTCCCAGATATTCAATCGCCTGCTTCGATGTTATGCGCCGGTCACCTACCGTTATTGTAATAAATTCCATCTTCTTCCTACTGCTTACAAGAAGTACATCCGTCTTGTGATCAGCAAGTTTGAGACCTATTCCCGTGATCCAGCTCCTGACTATGCCAACCGCAGTGTTACACGTTCTCACCAATTCATCCAAATGTTTCCCCTTATCACCAGGGCAATATCGTCCGCAAAATCAATGATCTGTGTACCTCTAGGGAATCTACGCTCCAGTACATCATCTTACATGACATTCCATAGTATTGAGCCCAGCACGGAACCTTGCGGGACCCCCGCCGATACCGCATATGACTTTCTGTCATCATATGTATCATATAAAAGCACTCTATCCTTAAAGTAGTCCTTAATAAGTTCCATTAAGGGCTGCTAAAGTGGCATCCCAATCCGCAGAGTTGAATGCGATTTTGACGTCCAGAGTGATGATAGCGCAGTACTCCTTATCGCCCTTCAGCCAGCGCTCACCGCTGATAGTATCCTTTGCTATCGTCATAGCCATCTCTATTGCATCTATTGTGGAATGGGTTTTCCGGAAACCAAATTGGCGATCCGACAAGCCTTCTGCCCCCAGGAATGCTTCCAGTCTCCTACAAATTATCCTCTCCAAAAGTTTTCCAGCTGTGTCGATCATACAGAGCGGGCGGTAGCCCGATGCATCCTGCGCGTTGTTACCCTTCGGAATTAGAACCAGTCTCTGTCTCTTCCATATCCTAGGGAACGTCCTCTCCTGAATACAAGCATTAAAAACTTGTCTAAACAGCTCAGTATTACTTTCAATGGCCGCCTTAAGCGCAATGTTTGGGATCCCGTCGATGTCGGTCCCGTCGGTGCTTTGTTAAGTTTCATTTCCCCACAGACTGATTCCAATTCCTGCCTGCTGACTTCTGAGATTTCCTCCGGTGACCGCATATCCCGCACGCAGTATGTAATTTCGGCTTTGCGCGGAAAAAGGTCCGCACCGATTGATTGCAGCTTAGCTGCACATGACGTTGCTGGTGGTCGGAAGCAGTTCAGCTTTCTCATCACCACCTTATATCCAGTTCCCCAGGGATTCTCGTCCACATCGGCGCACATTTCCCTGTAACATCTTCTCTTGCTGAGCGCAATGGCCCCATTAAGGCTGGTCCTACACCTTCTATATCTTTCACGCAGTTCTGCAAATTCATCCCGGCCTCTGGCCCTTTGGAATAGCCGCCGTGCGCGGTTGCATTTACGCCTTAGATCCGCTATATCCGCGTTCCACCAGTAGACGTGTTTCTTCCCAGACATATTACGCCTCCTTGCCATAGAAACGTTGCAAGCCTCCGTTATGGAGCGCATAAGTTCCGTCGCCTTGTCATTCGCGTTCCCGAATAACCGAATATCCTCCAATGCGAGGACAAAGGTTTCCTTGTCAAAGGTGGAGTCCTTCCAAAGAGGGTCTGGCGGTGCGGCAGGAACGTTGTGTCCCGTAGAGCGTTCCCGGATCTCAAAAATGATAGCCTGATGATCGCTATGTGTGTAGATGTCAGACAGCAACCAGGTATATGAGGTCGCCAGTGAGTCGCTGACGAATGTCAGGTCAATTTTAGAGCAGCGTCACTTTCTCGAGAATGTGTCCCTATCACCACTATTAAGTAAAACTACCTCCAATGTTGCAAGTGCGTCGAGTAGGCATTCTCCTCTTGGATTAGTGAATGCCGAGCCCCATTCAACAGCCCAAGCATTGAAATCCCCGGCAATTACCACAGGTCTCATGTTCCTTGCTTCCTTAACGATGTCATCTATTCTGCGTCTATAGTCTTCTATTGATAGGCTAGGGGGAAGATAACAGCTGAAGAAATGTACCCCATTAACGGTGCATTTCACAAAGCTCTCCCACCTGTCGTCGACATTTCCCATTGGGAATTTACCACAGGACCACATCGAAGCCCTATTGCATTTGCTGGCTATCCAACGTTGGTTTTCAGGTGCTCTGTAGTGCTCGCTCAGTACTGCCAAGTCCTCTGCTCCCGCACCGTCTGTTTAAGTAGCTCCTGCGCCGCTTCGCAATGGTTCAAGTTCAACTGCAGGACTCTCATTTACCTGAGTATGTCAACTTCCGTCGTGCCGCTAGATAGTGTGCGCACTTATGTCCTCCCGTGATATGCTTCGCGTCCGCATCCGGATCGCCTTTACAAAGAAGGCAGTAAGGGTCACGGTCGCAAGCCTTGGCAATGTGACCTTGCCCTCCGCATTTGAAGCAGTGTTTGGACCAGTCACTATTACTGCTACACTTTCCTACTACATGCCCGAACTGCAAGCACTTGTAACATCTCCTTGGGGTTACCTTTCTCAGTAAGCGGCAAACTGTCCACCCTACACGCAGTTTACCAACTTCCTCTGCCCTGCCTGCCAGCTTCATAGGGATTGCGATTACCGCCGTCATAGTACCTCCTGGAACGTTCCTGATCGTCTTGAGAGCCGACGGTTGTATTTCCCCGATTTGGTCCCTCCATGCGGCGATTATTTCCTCCTCAGTTGTTACTTCATCCAGGTATCTTAGTTCGAATGTAGCCTCCTCAGTTATTGTTCTGACCTCTATTTCTTCGGCCAATAAGCTCCTTAGCTTAGAACGGTGCATCTCCGTAGCCACCTCTGCCGATCTTCTAAACTCCAGAAGGATTTCGCCCCTTTGTGTCTTCTTCACAAGCTACCTTCCTTAGAATGTCCGCAAACGATAGTTTCTCGGTTGGCTTTATTATCACTGCGTCTGGTCTTGGAGGTTTTCTGCGCTTCCTAGTTTTCACGATCCAATCATTGTGCTCCTGCGTGTTTTCCTCTGTTGCTGCGGGCACTACCACAGTTTGGTTCGTAGCAGTTGCTGGTCTCCCAGGCGAGTCACTATTCCTAACCTCAGCGGCAGGCTTGACTAGTCCACGAGGACGGGTTGTCCTGGTCTTCTTTGGAGGTGTTCTCCTAGGTTTTTCTAACTCATCCCTCTGCCTTTTGGAAGCACAAGGTGTCCCTTGTTGCATGATCGTCTGTGTGCTTCTGTCATTGGTTCTGACCTTTACCTCCTGTTCCGCAACTTTATCCTTAGCGGCTTGCTGGTATAGTGACGATATAGAAGCTACTAAATCGCGCATCGCTTGGTGGATGGACCTCCTTCCTCCGCCCATCATCTCCACGAGTTCCGAGATTCTGTCGCCTAGCTTGGTGAAATCATCCACCTCCTTTTCAGGAGCTTTGCTCCTCTGTAACTCCGGTGGTGACGAGCGAGATCTCTCGCCGTTCTGCTTCAGCGGTGGTGAGTGGAGTAACCTCGAAGCCCTCCGGAAAGGATTCAGGAAAGGGCTGTCCTGCTGGGTCTCCTTTGCACCCTCGGTGCCGGCTGGAGAAGTAGCGCCTGTAAAGTTATATAAATTGTTGCTTGTGTTGAATTCCATTTTATTGGGTCCCAACTTGGAGCCGTTATCTTGGATTCGTTGTGTAGTTACCCTTATTGTGGTCCCATGGTTATCTTTGCAATGCAGGGAGGCCATGCGAGGGTTGACACAAGTCCTCATGAGAGCTTGTGTTCAGAGCCAGACCGGGAGCTAAACAGAAGAAATTCTTAACTGCCCCTACACCCCAACTCAACGGGACGAGTCCAAGATCGTTCTCCAAGGCTTGCCAGGTTTTAACGGGACGGAGACAGATGGTGTATTAGCCTGAAAGCCGTCTGTACCAGATTGCACTCCAGCACATATTGGTAACAGAATACCCCATCCGCCAGCCCATGTCATCAAATCCAAATAGTAGTGTAGTCCAGTATACCATAATCAGAATCTTACTGGAATCAATGATCGTCCACATCCGTTGGGTGCGTGCTTGCACGCATGCTGGTATGTGATTCCCACGGTGCTATAGTGATACCACGGTAGTTCAATACTTTGAGCGGCATTGTTTCGCTTTAAAGCATCGGTGTCACTGGGTATATACCAGACTTTTCATCCGCAACCTCTACCTTTGCCCTCCCATTTAGTCGCCTTTTACGACAAGCAGGGAACCACTATGGTAGTATTCTAATCCGCTACCACACGGTGTAAAAAAAGAAATGTGTGTGTGTGTATGTGTGTGTGAATCTTTACTTGGAATGTTGTGTTTTTGTTTATTTTATTTGGGTGCATGCATAGCCGTAAAAGACTGTATTGTTTATGTTTATGCTGATTATGATTTATGTTGATTTTTATCCCTCAAGCACTTGTAACTTGAAGGTAAATTCGCACAATAATAAAAGACAATATTTTTATTACTGAACTACTGTTAATTTTTTATTTAATTATTTATACTACTTAAACTTAACAATAATGCTAAATCAACAAAATAATTTTTATGTAACATAATATTCTTATTGCTAAAAATTCATTAAATAAACCAATCAAAACGTTTTTAAATAAAATTAATTTTACTGCAATTTTATACATAAGCTGATACTAATAATAACATGGGTATTCCCCATGTGTAGACCATTATACTAATTATAATAGTGGTATTCACTTTAAATACAAACAGCTTATTTTATTTTTTTGTATAATTTTTTATTTTTTTTATTGGAAAAATATAATTTTGATAAGGAAAGTTAAAGTACGGCTTTCTTGTTTTGAAATATGGTTTTATTTAAAAATATTTGTATACGATTTTAAAAATATAGAAAAAAATATAGCTTATGATTAATATAGGTGTGATTAATGTTAAAATAAAAAATGTTTAATTTGTTTTGTTTTTATATTAATATTTTTATTAGAGCAAATAGAAAAAATATTATTCTAAAACTAATACTAAATATATTACTTATAATTATAATTAAATTTTACTAAAAGTGCAGTTTTCACATTTCAATACATAATAGAAATTTATTATTTTTCTTGCTTCTTCTTCTATTTAATTCTTTTTATTCTTATAATAACTACAATGACAGGTGTTTGGACCGCATGTTGCATCTTCATTAGACCAGACGCAATCTTCGAAATGTTCTCCATGTACAGTTTGTTTTGTTTTAAATTATCAATATATTCAATATTGTATATCAATCAGTTTTTTCCTATCTTCATCGGAAATAATGTGCGTAAATGTTTTTAAAAATTTAAATAATTCTATTAGGAACATTTTGTATATCTAGTTACTGTATGTTCATTAAGTCGCCATGTCGGTGATGACACATCTGGTTTCTGCAGTGCATCAATGTTCGTATGGTTGAAGAACACCATATCGGTTAAAAATGTGGCTAACCACTGTTCAAGAGAACAATTTAGGCAGCAGCTAGTGCTACGGTGAGAAATACCACTTTTTTTACTGTGTAAAATAACGAAACGTTCTACCGACAGCAAGTTTGAAACTTGACAGGATAAAATATTTTAGATTTCGATGCCCCCGAATTCAATAGACATCTGTCGAGTATGTACAGTTTGGTCATAATCAGCAATACAATTTCACAAACTGTGCTCTGTGGTTTCATTGTCCTTCAGACAGAGCCTCCACTCCTCGTCATCTATGAAACTTTAATTATCAAAATGATAACCCAGGTGGTGTATTGTCTTGATAGAAAACTGAAGCAAATGTCTGCCCAGTTAAGAAAACAATAAGCCGCTAGATCGATAAAATCTGGACCTATTCTTTGGTCCACTAGCCCTTAGGGACACGCTAAAGGTATAATATTTTATAAAGTTTTTGCTTCTTTATGGTAAATGATTTGTTGGTAATGTTTTCAAATGTTTAGAATAGCGTTTTCATTATTAAGAATTACCTTTACAAAATTTGTAAATAAAGTTCTTATATTAGGACAGTTCAGTTGATTTAAATTGCAATTGCACTGCACATATTTCTATTTCTGCTTTAAGAAGATCTGTTAACCACTTCATTTTTTCATTTCCTTTAACATGTATGTTCCCTTTTTTTCAAAATAGTTGTTAATATCTATCTATCACGTCTTGTAGTGTACAGTAACCTTTATTCCAATGTATACCATGAATGCCCATTTATTTACCATAATATTCTTATTATTTAGTTCTGAATGCTTTTCCAACGTTGAAATAAGAAACGATCGGATTTCAAAATCTGATATTCAAACGCAGACTTTTCTTGCATGAAATTTATTACCAATGAAAATTCCTCACACGTCAACAATTATAAATCTATTTTGCTGTTGCGGTTCTTGTTTTATAGATTTTGTCATTTCCCTAATAAAACTAAAATAATAAAAAATATTTTTTTTGAGTTTTTTTCTAGTTGTATTCTTTATTTGAATTTCATACATTCCAAATTGTAAAGTATAATTGGTATTTCCTTGTTTAATTTCTTGAAAATAAAAAATTGCCTTTACAGATGTCTTCAATTTGATCTCATGTCATCCTTAAATATTTTTGAGGGAGAAAGATAACTTTATTTTCTAACTCGAGCATTATCCTTTCCCGAATTTGGTATTCACTTTATTACATTTGATGATTGGGTTGAAGCTATGTATGGGTACATCCTTTAAACATATTGCTTCCTTCTCATACTGCTTCTCATTAAGTTTATTAAGAGCAGACACTGTATTAATTTTTTTAGTTTTTTCCTTTTTCAGATTTCTAGAGGAACTGCTATTTATATTTTCAATATTATTTTCAGAATAAGACTGTTGAAAAGCTTCATTTGGACTCACTATTTAAACTACAATTAGTAGGTCGGAGGGGGTGATGGTGAGGGGGGTAGTTGTTTTTAGAAATAAGATTTCAGATGCGGTTAAGGTTTTTTTTTATTTATTATGTAATTTCTTCGTTTGAATTTATTGAAAATTTAAATTTATTAAAAACACAGTTTTTACATTTAGTAAGATTATAAAAATTAATTATATTTTCAACTTCATTTTCAGCTTGTTATCATCTATGTTTATAATATATACAGGGGCAGGATCAGGGTGGCATGTGGTTTTTTCGTTCTACTACTCGTAATCCTCGAAATGTTCACCATGTCTATTTTTTATTCTTTTCAGGTTGTCTACATACTCCAGTTGTGTTTGTATATTGATGAGCTTAGTTTTATCTGCATCAGAAATTATGTGCGAGAATGATTTTAAAAAGCTGTATATTTCCTTTAAAATCATTGTGTGGTAATCTACTGCTACTGTATGCTCATGTATACTGTTTGTAGTAATCTTTTATGTTGATGGTTTTAATATTTATATGATTTAAGATCGGTCGTAAAAGATAATTCCTCTCGTCTTTAGGGTTATGTATTTCAGCATCGGTATCTATATCCCTCTTGTGTTCGGAATCGTATTGAAAATAGTAGATGTTAAGTTTTCGATATTAATATTTTAACTTCTCCTATTAATTTTTTGATATTGATTTTAATCTGCTTATGATCTGGTCCAGATCTGGTAACAATCTGCTTTATATCTGTTTACAATCTGCTCACGATCTGGTCACTATTTGCGTATAATCTGGTCACGATCTGCTTTGTATCTGGTCATTATCTGCCCACGATCTGGTCACTATCTGCTTATGATCGGGTCATTATCTGCTCACGATCTGGTCACTATCTTCTTATGATCTGGTCACGATCTGATATCTGTTTACAATATTATCACGATCTGGTAACGATCTGCTTTTTATCTGATCACGATCTGTTTACGATTCATTTTGTCTTTTATTTAAAACCTATCTTATAACTGTATGAAATTATCAAATCCCTTACGATATCTTCCTTTATTCAATTCATCATCTTCACTAACAACAAGAAATCCATATTTATCTTTCCAACATCTGATACATATGTATATCTACAAATTGATTAAATGACATATCACCAATAACATGATCATTATATATATATGTCTCAAGTTCATTTTGTCTTGCTTAAAAATCACAATCATATTTGCATTATCACGTATTAAATGTTTAGGTATTTTAGTATTCGTTTGACATAAGTAAAAACAATCAATATTTTTATGTCTATCTATGCAAAAGTAATCTCTTATCGAATTTTGTTTTCCACAAATCACATCATTGAAAATCATTATTGAATGTTGTTTTGCTTCAGCCGAACTTAGAATTTGTTAATTTTCCGAAAACATATAGAGACTGATCCCCTTTAAATTTCTTTTCATTTTCAAATGCAATTTTCTTTATTGCATTTATATCGTTTTTAATATTTTCATTTTCCTTTATTTGTTTATTAGTAAATAGCAAAGTATCATTTTTAAGAGCTGTCACATCAATTTTTATATTTTGTATTTTTTTCGATATCGATATAATAATATTTGTTTGTATATATTTTAAGCGAAAGGTTGATTTCCTGTTGTAAAAATTCAAATGACTTTAAATTTTTATCAACATCATAGATTTTATTTGTAAGTAAAGTTATAAACACATAGACGACAGACAACAGATAACAGAAAGCTGCCAAGTTTAGAATACACGCTTTTTTATGAAAACGATTATATTAAAGGCAGAACAGAAAAAGCCACAACAACAACCTAAGCAGTTTCTGTCCAAATTAACCTATTTTCTATTTTTGTGAGCAGCTAAAAGCAAATTAGTGATGCCAACACAAGATAAAGTCATAATAAAAAACAGCTAAAAATACTTGAAGAAAAATTGAAGAAAAAGAACACTTCTAAAATTAAGAAATAAAAAGCAATTCATGTATTCATAATAAATAAAATAGAATTATAGATTCAATTGATAAATATTTTGTGTGTGCGGTTTTTCATAAGTGCGTTTATTTTTGAGTACAAAACACCTGATACTGACAACAATGAAAAATATATTTAAATTTAAATTTGAAAATTATTTTTTTTGCTCTGCTTTCAAAAAATTTAAGCAGTCGGCTTACGGCAGAAAAAACAGTTGGCAGAATTTTCTGTCGAACTGTCGAGCTGTTGTCTGTCGTCTATGTGGTTATACCTTAAATCAGTTCTATTATTAAGATGTGCTTTTGTAACTGCATCTTTAGATTCAACAGGTGCAGTTAAATTCGATATTCTTTTCTTATATAAGTCTAAACATTTACTGTCTACGGTAATATCGAGTGTTTTAAATAGATTTTTCTTAAGGACTGAATCACTTATCTTGCTATGACTTTTTAAGCTTTCTCCAAATTTATTTATAGAACTCATTTTCTAATAAATTATATTAGCTTCCTTCAGTTCTTCAACTATAGATATTATTTCGTTTTTATGATTGTTATGTCCAATACTTTCAGAGGATAAAGGAAGTCTTAGTCTATTGACTAACTCGTTAAGATTATCCCAACATATATAGTTTGGTTTTTTGTAATCCACAGATTAAAGTGTTAAACCAATATATAATTTTGTTCTTCGAGGTATCAGGGGAGGTATTGTTCAATGTTCTAACAGATATTCAACAGCTAATAATAAATAATAAATAATAAATACGTTAGTGACTATGACTCAACGAAAGAATCAAATTATCTAATGTATTTAGATGTACGTAATTTATATGGTTATGCAATGTCAAAATACTTTCCATATAAAAATTTAAAATGGGTTAAAAATTTTGAAAATTTTAATGTTAATAATATTGAAGAAGATTCAGAATTTGATTATATTTTAGAAGTAGATTTGGAATATCCAACTGTATTGCACATCACCATAGTGGTTTTCCATTCTGTGCAAAAAATAAGAAAATTGAGAATATGAAACATAGAAAATGAATAACAGACTTAAATGACAAAAAGAATTACATAATACATTACCGCAATCTTTAGCAATGCATTCAACATGGTATAATTTTAAAGAAAATTCATAGAATTCTACAATTTAATCAATCGAATTGGTTAAAAAAATATATTAATGTAAATAACATCATAGAACATTGACTAAAAGCACATTTGAACAAAACTTTTTCAAATTACTTAATGATGCTGTCTATGGTAAGGCTATGGAAAATGTCGATTAGAGAAAAGACATCAAAATAGTAAACGGATGGGAAAATAGAAGAAAACGATTAGGAGCCAGATCACTAAATGCGAAACCATATTTCATAGTTGTATTAAAATTACTGAAGAAATAGTTGAAATGAGTAGAGTACGAATGGAATATAAAGAAACCATTTATATTGGTTTTTCTGTTCTATATCTATCAAAATGAAAAATGTATAATTTTCATTACGATTATATGAAGACAAAATATCTTGAAAATATTAATCTCTGTTATATGGATACCGATTCATTTATATATGATGTGAGAACAAATGATTTGTATGATGATATTAGAAATGATATTCCAACACATTTCGATACATCTGCTTATTCAAAAGACAATCCATGTAATTTTCCGAAAATTAATAAAAAAAGTATTAGGAATGATGACGTATGAGTATAATGGTAAAAATATTAAGGAATTCATAGGCTTACGAGCTAAAATGTATTCAGTAAAAATTGATGGAGTTGATATGGAAATTAAAAAAATCAAAGGTGTTATAAATAGTGTAACAGCTAGACTAAGTATTGTTGATTTTAGAAAGTGTTTACTAGAGAAAAAGCTGTATTATGATTCTATGTATATATGTCTTTAGATCTAAGATTCATCAAGTATATACACAATGTATAAGTATATTAACTTTAAGTTATTTAGACGATAAGAGATTTATATATGAAAATAATGTTGACACTTACGCTTGGGGACATTATAAAATAAAAAACCTCAGACTTAACAGTTTATAATAAAGTAAGTGTAAAAAATAAGAAAAAAATGTAAACCTACCTATTTATCTACTTACACATTTGTTTGTATACATAATAGAAATAGAAAATAAAAAATCGTTTATCTGTTGTTTCATTTCCAATTTTGATTCAGTTTAATATTTTTTAACATTTCCTTTAGAACAGTTCTTGTCTTTACAATATCTGCTAACATTTTATTATGGTAATTTTTAGATATTATGATAATTTTTTGATATTAATTTTGATCTGCTACATATCTAATCATGATTTTTAATCGGCTTTGTATCTGATCACGATCTGCTTTATATCTGCTCACAATCTGATTTACACCTGATAACGATCTGCTTGATGTCTTGTGTTCATATCTTTTGATTTTTAGTATGCTTTATCGTGCTCTTTACAAGCTCCATCCAATAAATTTATTCATTTGTCTCCTCTTGCTAATCGTTTTTGATGTTTTGTATCAGTTCCACAAAACTGATAACCAGGTCGTTTTTGCATTTTTGTACCAGGTCGACAAAACTCTAAGTTGTTTTCAAATCCTCTTCCATTATATAATATAATATAATATAATATAATATAATATAATATAATATAATATTATATAGTATAATATAATAAACTAAAATATAATATAATATAATATAATATAATACAATATAATATAATATAATATATAATATACACTTGTGGACACGCAATTAAGTCACTTTGCAACATTTTTCATTTTTGTAAAAATTAAAAAGATTTAAGAAAAATGGAAACAAAAACAACTAATATTTATTAATTTCATATGCTTAATAATTAATTAACAACAAAAATCCAAATAGTTATTCATTATAAAAAATGTTTTGGTACGGAGTTGATAGCAGAGTTAAAATTTAAGTGGACACATAATTAAGTTATCTAAAAAAAAATATTGAAAATTTAATTTAATTGATTTACTTTTCACCCAAACTATTTTGAACCTTTAATATTTTGTGGGGTACCCTTTTTGGCGTATTATTTCAGTACATCTTTGTTGCATTGAATTGATTAAATTGCGACACTGCTGTGGACTAATGTTATTTCATTCTGCTTGGATAAGCTGCCAAAGTGCTTTTTGGCTGCTGCGTTTTTTGACTGCAGCGGCTAGTTTTACGATCCCCCAAAGATTTTCAATAGGGTTCAGATCGGGACTTTGAGCTGACCAATCAAGAACCCTTATTTCTTTCTCAGCAAACCAAGTTTTAACTACCCGAAATGTATGCTTCGGGTCGTTATCATGCTGAAATATTCACGTTAGTGGTAGCCGTCCTCATAACCTTTAGTCAATTTGTTCTGCAGGATGTTTTTATACATTTCTGCAGTCATTTTCCCATCGATTATTACCAGCGTACCAACGCCGGATGAGGTAAAACAACCCCAAACCATTGCTGACGAACCTCCCTGCTTTACGGTTTTTTTTGGTGTACTTTAGGTCTAATTGTGTATTGACAGGACGTCTTACATAGGGTCTGTCTTCGTTTCCAAAGATATTAAACTTGGACTCATCACTCCATACGACTAATTTCCAAAATTTTTCGTCTTTATGAGGGTGGGTTTTGGCAAACCGCATGAATGAATAACTTAATTGTATGTCCACAAGTGTATGTATAATATTTATAATACAATTTGAAAATGAAAAGAAATTTAAAGGGGATCAGTCTCTATATGTTTTCGGAAAATTAACAAATTCTAAGTTCGGCTGAAGCAAAACAATATTCAATAATGATTTTCAACGATGTGATTTATGGAAAACAAAATCGGTAAGAGATTACTTTTGCATAGGTAGACATAAAAATATTGATTGGTTTTACTTATGTCAAACGAATACTAAAATACCTAAACATTTAATACGTGATAATGCAAATATGATTGTGATTTTTAAGCAAGGCAAAATGAACTTGAGACATATATATATAATGATCATGTTATTGGTGATATGTCATTTAATCAATTTGTAGATATACAGTGAGCGCCATAAGTGAGTCAACACCCACTATAATTTAAAATTTTTTATTATGTTCTTAAGTATAAAAAAAGTTCCCTTATCATGAATTGTTTTTTTGTTTTAACATTTTAAACGTTTTTATTTTTGGAAATTTATTCGACTATTTACTTTTATTTAGTATATTTACTTTTCTCGCTATCCTAAGAAAATAAATTATTTCAGTGGTGTTTACTCACTTTTGATGCTCACTGAATGTATCAAATGTTGGAAAGACAAAATGGATTTGTTGTTGTTAGTAAAGATTATGAATTAAATAAAGGAAGATATCGTAAGGGATTTGATAATTTCATACAGTTATAAGATAGGTTTTAAATAAAAGATAAATAAATAAAAGATAATGACCAGATACAAAGCAGATCGTGATCAGATAATAAGCAGATAGTGACGAGATCGTGAGTAGATAATGACCAGATTATAAGCAGATAGTGACCAGATCGTGAGCATATTGTAAACAGATATAAAGCAGATTGTTACCAGATCTGAACCAGATCATAATCAGATTAAAATCAGTATCAAAAAATTAATAGAAGTTAAAATATTAATATCGAAAACTTCACATCTACTTCTTTCAGTACGATCCTGAACACAAGAGGGATATAGATACCGGTGCTGAAATACATAACACTGAAGACGAGAGCAGTTATATTTTACGAGCGATCTTAAATCATAAATGGGCAATTCACACGACGTTGTATCGTGTATGTTGTATTGAATACATTTGTTTGTTTGTGAACGCTCAATGCTATGATGTATTATGTATCTTGTGGCATTCAAACAATTTGATAGCCCGAAACCAACACAACGTTTTAAAAAATATGAAAATATATACATATTTTTTTCATTCACACAATTTGATAGTACGAAACCAATACATCTTTTAAAAACATATGGAAAAAGTGTGTATAAGTGTATCGGATTTCTATATGAAAAATATCAACAACAATCATACACTGTTGCATGTTATTCCAACAATACAATGAATACAACGATACAACGGCTTGTGTGAATTGACCAATAAATATTAAAACCATCAACATAAAAGATTACTACAAACAGTATACATGAGCATATGTAGCAGTAGATTACCACACAATGATTTTAAAGGAAATATACAGCTTTTTAAAATCATTCTCGCACATAATTTCTGATGCAGATAAAACTAAGCTCATCAATATACAAACAGAACTGGAGTATGTAGACAACCTGAAAAGAATAAAAATAGGCATGGTGAACATTTCGAGGATTACGAGTGGTAGAACGAAAATAGCACATGCCACCCTGATCCTGCCCCTGTATATATTATAAACATAGATGATAACAAGCTGAAAATGAAGTTAAAAATATAATTAATTTTTATAATGTTACTAAATGTAAAAACTGTGTTTGTAATAAATTTAAATTTTCAATAAATTCAAACGAAGAAATTACATAATATATGAAAAAATCCTTAACCGCATCTGAAATCTTATTTCTAAAAACAATCATCCCCCTCACCATCACCCCCTCCGACCTTCTAATTATAGTTTAAATGAAGCTTTTCAACAGTCGTATTCTGAAAATAATATTGAAAATATAAATAGCAGTTCCTCTAGAAATCTGAAAAAGGAAAAAAACTAAAAAAAAAATTAATACAGTGTCTGTTCTTAATAAACTTAGTGAGAAGCAGTATGAGAAGGAAGCAATATGTTTAAAGGATGTATCTATACATAGCATCAACCCAATCATCAAATGTAATAAAGTGAATACCAAATTCGGGAAAGGATAATGCTCGAGTTAGGAAATAATGTTGTCTTTCTCCCTCAAAAATATTTAAGGATGACAGGAGATCAAATTGACGACCTCTGTAAAGGCAATTTTTTATTTTCAAGAAATTAAACAAGGAAATACTAATTATGCTTTACAATTTGGAATGTATGAAATTCAAATAAAGAATACAACTAGAAAAAAAACTCCAAAAAAATATTTTTTATTATTTTAGTTTTATTAGGGAAATGACAAAATCTATAACACAAGAACCGCAACAGCAAAATAGATTTATAATTGTTGACGTGTAAGGAATTTTCATTGGTAATAAATTTCATGCAAGAAAAGTCTGCGTTTGAATATCAGATTTTGAAATCCGATCGTTTCTTATTTCAACGTTGGAAAAACATTCAGAACTAAATAATAAGAATATTATGGTAAATAAATGGCTATTTAGCAATTTTCATGGTATACGCCCATGTTCTGAAAAACGCATATCACTTAATGTTCGCGTTTTCGATTTGAAAACGCCAAAAGCCGAAAGTCCATACCATCCTTTTCATGCGCCTTGCGAATCTTGCTTTCTATGCCGATTTTATTGCAAGTTACACACAATGCGTTTATGCGACTGGTTTTTTGTTTTGATCAGCTGTTGTGGTAAACAACAAACAAGCGAACAAGAACATTTTTGGAAAAAATAGAAAATCAAATTGTAATTTTAAAAGAATTTATGACATTAATTACAAATTTATGAGTTTACATATGTGATATTTTGACATTTGGAAAACGCTCATAACATAAAAGGACATGCCAATTTAGAGGGAGAAAAAAATGTTATAAGTTTTGCGAGGCAAATGTGTTAGAAGCAACAGAGTGAAAACATGTCAGATAAAGTAGAAAAATTAAATGTAAACAAACATTTATTTTGTGTTAAAAAATTTGGAATATTTTTTAATTTCTTCAATGAAAAGTTTAAAGATTCTTAAATATTTAAATATTAATCGAAATGTGGGTGAATTTCAGTCACAATGAGTATAGTTTCTTGAGCTAGAGGTAATTAAGAAGCTAAATATTATAAGATCAAAATAAGACGTACTGCTCATAAAAAATTTTTCCTGCTGAAAGTTGCCAAAATTTTTTAATTTCTTGGAAGGAAAAATTAAAAATTGTTATTAGTTGTTTTTATTATTAATAGTTTTACACAAAAATTACATTGTATTGTGCTGTTAAGGCCTACGAAAATCCTCAAAAGAACACAAGACGAGTGTTTTCAGTTAATTTATCCTCCATTTTTCTTGTTTACAAATTAATAAATTCAAAATAGATGACACTCATTACATAAAAACAATCATATATACATACATATGTATGTATAAACAATCATCATATACATATTTTGTTCATGAAAGAAATTTGTTAAAAAATGTATTTTCCTCTTAAATTAGTAATAAACTTTATTATGAAATATGTTTTTATTAATATCTTTATAATGCAAATAAAGAAAAATGCGAAAATAGTAATGCACTATTTAAACATATTTACAGAAACCATTCACAATAGTATATAATTTGGCATGCCAAGTTTAAAAAACTGCTGACATTTTCCAACACTGCATTAGTCGCATAGAAAAGTAGAAAGTAATCCTACTTTCTATGCCTCTATGCAATCTATGCTTTTTCTTCTGTAACTTGTCACAATCAAATACACTGATTCTACTTTTTCGGTATACGCATGTAATGCAAAACGCATGGTATGGACTTTCGGCTAAATAGCTGTTCTGACAAACGAAATCGCTAGAAATTTGGCGTTTTCAAACTGCTAGTGTATACTGAAGCGATCTAGTCTTTTTTATTTAAACTGTACCTTAAATTAACAATAAAATTATACACAATTTAAATTTAATATGTTTTCTTTTTATTTGAATGACAACTTTTAGCAATTTTGACGATTTAAATTAAAAATATAGAATAAAAAATTTGCTTTGAGTTTGTATATTGTCTGTACCATTTGTTTACTTATCAACTGGCGATTTATGCAAACAGCTGATCAGATTGATCTTCGAAAAAAAAAAATGTAATGCTAGTGGTGTTAATTTTAAAACTAATTATTTGGTTATTTCTTTTTAAACTTTTGATATTAATATTTGCAATTTATTAAGTTCACATATCTATATTAAATCGTAAAAATAAACCCTTAATAAAAGTTAAAAAATAATTTAAAACCTGTATAAAGTGCTTTAAAACTTTTATGAGAGCAAAAAATTAAACATTATTTTATTTTAAACTGGCTACCCGTGTTAAAAATTACCAATTATTCGAGAGTGCTTATAAGTAACATCTCTAACTGAAAAGAAGCAATTGCCGCAATTTTTCTGACATCTCACAAATAAAATACATAAATTACAAAAAAGCCGCCCGTTACTTACGCATGATCTGGAATGTCCAATGGATTGGAAAAGTTCCTTAGTGTTTTTTTTAAATTAACATTTCTTTTGCTTTTTAAAGCCAATATAGCAGGCAAATACGCTGTAGGCATTTTAAATTATTTATTTGTTTATGTATTGTTATGATAAAACATATGTTTTCATTGTTCGAATGCAACTTCGAAAAAAGCAAAACGCCAGAAAATCGCTTCGTTTTCAGAACATGCTGAAATACGTTTTTCGTTTTTCAAATCATGGGCGATACATTGGAATAAAGGTTACTGTACACTACAAGACGTGATAGGCTTATTAACAACTATTTTGAAAAAAAGGGAACATACATGTTAAAGGAAATGAAAAAATGAAGTGGTTAACAGATCTTCTTAAAGCAGAAATAGAAATATGTGCAGTTAATTTAAATTAACTGAACTGTCCTAATATAAGAACTTTATTTACAAATTTTGTAAAGGTAATTCTTAATAATGAAAACGCTATTCTAAACATTTGAAAACATTACCAACAAATCATTTACCATTAAGATGCAAAAGCTTTATAAAATATTATACCTTTAGCGTGTCCCTAAGGGCTAGTGGACCAAAGAATAGGTCCAGATTTTATCGATCTAGCGGCTTATTGTTTTCTTAACTGGGCAGACATTTGCTTCAGTTTTCTATCAAGACAATACACCACCTGGGGTATCATTTTGATAATTAAAGTTTCATAGATGACGAGGAGTGGAGGCTCTGTCTGAAGGACAATGAAACCACAGAGCACAGTTTGTGAAATTGTATTGCTGATTATGACCAAACTGTACATACTCGACAGATGTCTATTGGATTCGGGGGCATCGAAATCTAAAATATTTTATCCTGTCAAGTTTCAAACTTGCTGTCGGTAGAACGTTTCGTTATTTTACACAGTAAAAAAAGTGGTATTTCTCACCGTAGCACTAGCTGCTGCCTAAATTGTTCTCTTGAACAGTGGTTAGCCACATTTTTAACCGATATGGTGTTCTTCAACCATACGAGCATTGATGATTGCACTGCAGAAACCAGATGTGTCATCACCGACATGGCGACTTAATGAACATACAGTAACTAAATATACAACATGTTCCTAATAGAATTATTTAAATTTTTAAAAACATTTACGCACATTATTTCCGATGAAGATAGGAAAAAACTGATTGATATACAATATTGAATATATTGATAATTTAAAACAAAACAAACTGTACATGGAGAACATTTCGAAGATTGCGTCTGGTCTAATGGAGATGCAACATGCGGTCCAAACAACTGTCATTGTAGTTATTATAAGAGTAAAAAGAATTAAATAGAAGAAGAAGCAAGAAAAATAATAAATTTCTATTATGTATTGAAATGTGAAAACTGCACTTTTAGTAAAATTTAATTATAATTATAAGTAATGTATTTGGTATAAGTTTTAGAATAATATTTTTTCTATTTGCTCTAATAAAAATATTAATATAAAAACAAAACAAATTAAACATTTTTTATTTCAACATTAATCACACCTATATGCAAAGCCTGAAAATTAAACGTCAGCAGATCTAATATCACAATGAAAAATATATAACAGCAATATAAAAATAAAACAAATTAAAAATTTTTTTTTTTAACATTAATCATAATCTATATTAATCATAATCTATATTTTTTTCTATATTTTTAAAATCTTATACAAATATTTTTAAATAAAACCATATTTCAAAACAAGAAAGCCGTACTTTAAAATTCCTTATCAAAATTATATTTTTCCAATAAAAAATAAAAAATCATACAAAGAAATAATAAAATAAAGAATACAGTCTTTTACTTTTTGTATGGAAAAATTTAATTAAATTGAAAAACTCCCACACAACAAGAATACGTTCAACTATATTTCTATTTATTCAACATTAAATCATATAAAAAATAAAATAAAGAATACAGTCTTTTGCTGCAATGTATGCTCCCAAATTTTTATGGAAAATAAAAAAAATAAAATTTTTTTATTTCAACATTAACCAAACCTGGCAAAGCGTGAAAATTCATACGTCAGCAGATCTAATATCACAATGAAAAATATATGAAATATTTTTGTCTACACGCGTCTGACAATATGTAACTTGATATGCGTTTTGCATTGAATAAACTAAACAACCGGCACTAACGCATCACAATCACATTACATAACTCTACATCACTTTCTCTAACAAATGTTGCATACCTGTAGCATTACCTTTTCACAATAAATAATAACTATAACTGAAATAACTAGTCACTAACAAATGTTGCATACCTATCACTCAACCACACACATTAAAAAGCATTACCTTTTCACAATAAATAATAAGTATAACTGAAATAACTGGTCACTCTAACTTGTCGGACGTGTTTTTTGTGCTCTCGCTGTGCGATATTCTTTTCTTCAAAATACTCTGAATTTACCTGTCGGTTTTTTAAAATCTGTGATTTGTTATAATTAAGTCGCCGTAGTCTAGTAGGTAGTGTGTAGGCTTCTTAGACGTAAAGCCAGGGTTCGAGCCCCAGGCCAGACATCAAAACAAAATAAAAAAATTATTTCTTCGGCGACTTCCTCTCAGCAGATTTCTGGCAAAAACTCTGAGAGTAAATATAAATTGCAATGAAAACTTTATCAAAAATCTGTCGTTCGGAGTCGACTTTAAACTGTAGGTCTCGCCACTCATGTACAAAATTAACACACTCAACATAAGTGGTGTGAGAAACTAGGTCGTAATCCTGACTAAAGGGTTGTAATGGCCAATTATGTATGTATGTATTTTGTTATAATATTTTCGCTGTTGCCGTTCTTTCGGTTGATAAGTATCAGTGTTTAACTTAGAATCTGGGCTATAAATATTTTGCTTAGCAACAACAATAACACTTGTGCTTTCATAAACAATTAAAACAACAACACATTTCACCAGCATAAGTCAGCTGTTATTTATATGTAGTTGTATTACTTTATCACCAAATTAAATAGCTCCATCTATTGTATAGTAGGACAATTAATTTACATCTATTGTGAATACTGTTTTAACATAACCCAGTGAACAAAAATATACGAATTCGTTCTCTTCATATAAAATTCTATTCATTATAATTTTTTTTTTACTTTCATCGTGAATTAAAATCATAATATGTCTTGTTTAAAGAAAGGATGTACCTTGGATGGATCTGATGACAGAATGATTATCTGTTGGCTTTGTTATGTATTATGCCATTTTAAGTGTTGCGGTCTTTCTGGTCTGGTGGGTGAATCCGTTGCAAAGAATAAAAATCTGCATTGGCGTTGTAGTGGATGTCAGAAAATTGGTGCTGAGTTTTTTCGTTTTTTTTTTCAAAGCACTAGAAACAACTTTTTACAAATTCAAAATAATCTCAGCCATTTGAATGATAAAATTAATGCTTATGGAAAGCTTTTCAATGATTTTGAGACCTTAGATGGTTTACACCTTCTCGAACTCGCCGAAAAAGCCCCAGATTTGTGAATAATGAAAATGCGTCTACCTCTACATATTGCGTGGGGTCAGCAATCAACCTCCAAAAAACTCCAAATATTATCGAAAATGAAGGTTTTATTGATAAGTCTAGCCAGTTAGCAGGTTCAAAAGAAGTCTTTCCTATGTCTAAAAATTTAGATAATATAACTGATACTGATCGAAATAAATTGCTCCCCAAACAATCAATAACCATATAGCCTGGCCCTGTCAACTAAGTATGTTTAATTAATTTGGATGCCGGATCTCCTGTTCCATCGGCCTTAATTCTAAATGCTTCAGCTATGAATACATGTTACAAACCTATCGACTAACGTACCATTACCGACTGTAGCACCTCTAGACTTCACAAACTAGCATACACCTTTGCACACTACATGTTACAAAACTATCGACTAACCGACCATGACCGGCTGTAGCGTAGGGATGATCACAAATTTGTATTGACATTTTTTTTTATCAAAATCAAAAAATCCCAGCTATGCACAACAAGAACACGTTCAATTATATTTCTATTTATTCCAAATTAAATCTTACAAAAAATAAAAATAAAATAAACAAAACCACAACATTCCAAGTACAGTTTCACATACACACACGCATTACCTTTTCATAATAATTGTTACAAACTATAGACCGATCGTACACAATTCATTTCACAATTCAATTCATAACTCCCAGCTATTATGCACGATCCCAAATTTGTATGTATTGATCCAGAACATACATAAACATACTACTATAATCCATGCAGAGAAATATTTTAACAAATGAAAAAAAAATCAATCAGGAAAACACGCAACCCATTATTTTTCCATTCAATAAGTCTCCTAAAAAGATACCAAATACGTCATTTAGCATACAAGGATACACAAGGCTCTATAATGCGGTAGGGCTCTTTATCCGCTACTAAACAAAAGCCTTAGTTGAACACAAAAACAAGCTCTTACTTTACAAATCGTATATTCGGCCAAGATCAAAAAGATGTGTAAAAACAAACTTAAAGAAGCTTCAGATTATACAAAATAAAAACGTGATAATTATTTGCAACTTATCCAGAAGATATCCCACCAGTCTCTTGCATTCAAAATTCAAACAAGATTTGTTAAATACAGTAATAAATAAATTAGCTACAGGATTTGAAGACAGAAACAGGTATTCTAATTTGAAATATTAAGAAATTTGTAAATAGATATCTTTTCTGGGTCTTCAGAGAGGTTTTGGGAGGGTTTGCTATATTTTCTTCCAAACTGTAAATTATTCTTTAACTTGTAAATATATAATACAAAATATTTATTTATTGCAATATAATTTATTTGCTGCAATGCATTAGTAAATGCTCAAACCTTGTAAATATAATATATTTAAATATTTTAATTGTAAACTGTGATTGAAAAAAATAAAAAAATTGTAGTTTCAAACGTGGACAATTTTCAGGAGTGCCATAGTTATCTAAACAGCAAAATAAATAATAAATTTGTAATTAAATTTTTACCTAAAGGATCATCTAAGATAAGTATTTGCAATTTAGATGTTACATAGTTTTGTAAACAAACATACAAGACCAATAAATACATCTCATACGATTTTTACAGACCTGCGATCGCAGGGGCTTAATGTCCTTGAAGCTGTCATTAATAATAGAAGTGAAAGGAGCCACTGAATGTGTTGAGAGTAACATTTGAATCCACAGATGTCCAAAGGATATACGGAATTAAACATATTAATACTATACAATTGTACAAATGAAACTAGTAAAACAATAAAAATTAGTCCCACAATGCAGAAAGTGTCAATTTGGACATACGAAAAATTCTTGTAATAAGCAACCGTGTTGAGTAAAATGTGTTGGGAAACATAGCACTCTTGAATATAATCGCGAAGTTACTAAACCAAAATGCATCAGTTGTTATCGTCCCCACCCAGCAACATATCGGTTGCATGGTAGCTAAGGAGTTTAAAAAACGTTGAAATAATAATTTGAAATCCCGTAATACACCAAGTAGGGAAATGTGTGAAAATTTTAATTCAAATCGATTAATTGATAATAACAACTAACAAACATGTAAATATAGAGAACACCAAAACAAAGTAGATTAACATTTAACATTGTTGCAAATATTAAATATATTAAGAAGACAAAAACAGTTTTTCAAAATTATAGAATATAGTTTAAATGTACTGAAACAAATAACGCAACAAGATTAAAATTAAATTATGTTCTGGAATTCTAATGGTCTAATGAAGAATCAAAGAGAATTAGAAGTAATTCTGAATAATGAAAAAATTGTCTTATCTCCGAAACCCATTTTACTAGAGATGAAAAGCTAAGTAATGAAGAAACAGGCAACCACAGTTCGATTAATAATAAACTCACAGGACCAAAACCCTAATAAACTAGAACAAATCTAATTCAACGTACTGCGTGGGAAAGTAATCCGGACTCTTCTGAAAAACAACACGTTGTTTCATACCCTGCTGATATAAGTGAAATGATAAGATATAAAAGAAGATTAAGAAAGATATGGCAACCATCAAGACTTGCAGCAGACAAAACAAGGCTTAATAGGAAGACACATGAACTTAGGTTAGAAATCAAAAAGTAAGAGTACAGAAGTTTCAAAAGCTATTTGAAAGTTTTGAATAATGACAAAAATCAGACTATTCATTGTTGAAATCAACGAAAAATTTAAAGAGACCCATAACTTAAAAATTCATCCCCTTCACAAGTCGGACGGAAATAGTTCCAGAAAAAATAGCCAAAACGATAATCGGTTCCTAGCTATCTTGCTGGTGTGTTCTCTCTTGATACTAATCCACCGCCTATGGGGCAGGGAGTCAATAACCTTAATGGTCATGGAGACTACACAATACCCGAAGTAGCACCAAATTCATCTTTATTTAAAATTAAAGAAATATCCTGGATTCGACTTAATAACAACTGAATTTCTTGAACATCTATCAAAAATCATAATCCTAAAACTAACACAACTTTTCAATGCTTCATTTAGACTGCTTCATGTACTATCGTTTTAGAAAGTCGTCGAAGTAATTATGATACCAAAACCTGAGAAACCTATAATTGAAGATAAATCATATAACGTATTTCGCCTTTGCCCATCTTATCGAAATTATATGAGAAAATATTACAGGTTTGCATCAAACAGATAATTGTACAAGGAAACTTAGTTCCTAAGCATCAATTTGGTTTTAGAAATACACATTCAGCAATTGGCCATGTTTATCGCATTGCTGATGTAAAAGAAAGAGCTTTAGAAGAAAAAAAATGTTTGTACTGCTGTATTCTTAGACATTTCACAACCATTAAACAAAGCCGGGTTTATTCACAAAACTAAGCACACAGTTGCCAAGGCCATATTGCGCATTATTTAAATCGTATTCGTTGTTTCTCTTTTCCACTTTTGTAAGTTTTATACACTAGTAATATACTAGAAGTTGTTGGAACGACTATGGCTGTATTTGCCGATGACACGGCTATTTTCCAGTTGCCAGATCTTAAATTGAGGTGAAATAGAAGTTACAGAATGCACCTCGGTCTTAGAATGGACTAGAAGAAGGTGTATACATTTAAACAGTTCTAAGTCAACACATGTTAACCTTACAAATAAATCAATTTTAAGTAGCTCCATATTGTTACGAAAATGGAAACGGGGTACATCATATAACATTAAAATGAGCAAAAGCTACACAAACAAATACAACGAACTTGTTACAAGTAAACCAACAACATCAGTATAAAGAAAAGGGGATAGATAAATAAGCGAGAACGCAACAATAAGCAATGTGAACGAAATACACAAACAACAATGAATTCTCGAGAAGGTAAAACCCCCAACGTTCGACTTCAAGAACCGGCAAGACAAAGCAGTCAACGAGTAGTAAGCAGTCAGGTTTGAAGATCGCCGTTGTAAAGGTCTAAAGAATTTAATTGAAACTAAGCACCAATTTATTTTTATTTTGTTTGCAATCAACGAACTCAAATTCTAAACGTTTTTAAAAAGGTGAAAACGTAACAATTGGTGCCAGAATTGGGATTGCAAAAGTAAAAATAAATATATAAACGAATTAAAATGAAACTCTCCGAATTAAGAGTGGAACGGCTTAAACAAGAGTTTGGTAAACTAGAGCTGTCAATAACGGGCACGAAGAATGAACAGCGGTTAAGGGAACAGCTGCAGCTTGAGGGTGTTTAATGTTTGATGTTATGCTGGTTCGTTTTTTGTTTTTCTTTTAATTTTGTTTTAAATAAAATGCCTTTATTTATTTTTGTAATTTTAATTTGTATTATTTATTGAATTCATTGGTTAATGTTTATGTGTTTTTATGTTGTTCTTCAAAATTTTGGTTGGTTTTATTTTAATTTAATTTACATATGTATTTTTTGTTTGTTGGTTTGAAAGTTCACTGTTTGACTGTCGAAACTAGAATGATTTTATGCATAAATCAGATCTTAATATTAAGCAACAAAGAACATAAGAAAGAAGCAAAGAGAAAGAGATGACAAAAATAAAATAAAAGAAACGCTACTCTTTATGTGATGTATAACGTTGAACATTCAACAGGTTTTGAATGGTTCCTGAAAATAAATATCCCAAGGCACTTTTTTCAGCTACGACTTGACCGACTTCTGTGTTGATGGCTCCATCGCGACGAATAGCACAATTTCAACTTCAACAATAGTATTGGAACAAGGGTCAAGGTCAGCCAATGAATTAGGTGTAAAATCCTCTGTCGGGTCGGTTAAAATGGGTCCAGAATAGGGCTTCTTTGGCAGTAGATCTGTTACCAGGGCTGTTATCTTAATCGACCATTTATTGGTGTCATTGTACGATCGTATCTCGAAGACAGCAAACACATGCCCGTACCTCATGATTGTTTTGACCTTGTATTTCTCGACGAATGATTTTAATACTCTGGACGTTGTTAAGGATCTATTGATGATAGCCCGTGTGCTGGTCCAAGTAGTAAGACTACCGGTGTAAACCTTAATGGAGGCAGTTGGAACAAAAACCAAATTCCAATTGAAAAAAGGCATTTCTGGGTCTACTTGTCGTGATGGCTGTGGATTGGCTCGTCTTGTTGGCTGTGGGTCGGCTCGTCTTGATGGCTGTGGGTCGGCTCTTCTTGATGGCTGTGGGTCGTTCAATTGCATTGCATCATGAAGCAGTGTGTTGTGGCTTTTCTTGCAGATATGACACCCTTTTTCATTTTTACACTCCTCTGTTTTATGGGATCGTGCAAGACAGTTCAGGCAATACTTTTTGACGACCATGAGGTCGTATCGTTCTGTTGGATTGAAGCTCAAGAACTTTCTGGAAGTGCGTATCGGGTGGTCCTTGAGACAAACTCCACATGAAAATTGCCAGTGTTCGGGTCTTTGTTGTTGTTGGGATGACTTACATACCTATAAGTGTAAAATTAGAACAATATTAGTGTATGTAATTGGTTAGGAGTTATACTAATTTGCAAACAAAACGACAATTTTTGTAATTGGTCTGGTGATTACTCCATTTTTGGTTTTGATATCTACAACTCTACATTTTTGGTCAGGTCCAAGATATGTTTTCAGGATTCGACCCATTTGCCATTCATTGGGTGGCAAGTTGTTGTTTTTAATGACTACCAGATCGTTGATTTTAACGTTGTCCCTCTGAATCTTCCATTTATATCTGCGTTGAAGTTTAATCATCGGACTTCCATCTTTGGCAAAATGAGTGGTAGATAACCCTTAGGCGTTTCCAGCGGTTGATGAGATTCAGATTTTCGTTGCTTACATCTGGTTCAGCTGGGGTCAATAATGCACTACCAATAAGGAAGTGTCCAGGGGTCAATGGATTAAGGTCATTTGGTCATCGCTAGCAGGACTTAAGGGTCTAGAATTTAGGCACGATTCTATACGAGCAAGAATTGTGGATAGCTCTTCAAATGTGAATTTCATGTTCGGTATCATCTTTTTGAGTTGTGTTTTGAATGATTTTACACCGGCTTCCCAAAGGCCGCCTATGTGTGGGGCTCCTGGGGGAATAAACCTCCAATTAAGATTTTGATGACTAAAATGATGGGTCACTTGATTTTGAAGAGTTTTTATGAATTCTAGACGGTTTTTTTCTTAGTAGTTCTGCTGCTCCGACGAAATTTCCTCCATTGTCTGAGTAAATGAGTGCGGGACATACACGTCTTCCTATGAAGCGGGAAAATGCTGCTAAGAACGATTGGGTCGATAAATCACTAGCTGCTTCAAAATGTACAGCTTTTGTGGCGAAGCATACAAATATCCAAATATACCCTTTTGTAATAAGACAAGCTCGGCCTGTAAAATTTTTGATGTTAAAAGGTCCTGCGTAGTCTAATCCAGTTGTAGCAAAGGGTCTTGATAATGTTGTACGTTCTGGTGGTAATGAAGCCATGATTTGATTTTGCGTCTGTTTTTTGTACAAAACACACGTTTTACAGTTGTAAATTACGCTTTTGACCAAGGGTTTCAATCTGAATATCCAATACTCTGTGCGTAGGACTATAATTATTAGTTGGTTTTCTCCATGAAGGGCAACTTTATGTGTAAATTCAACTAGTAATTGTGATAACTTCGATTTATGAGGTAGCAATATTGGGTAGCGTTCATTATACGTTAATGCAGGTGATTGAGCTAGTCGCCCATTGGCTCTAATAATGCCATGGTGATCCATGAAAGGATTTAAGGTCAAAAGACTGCTGGTTGGGGATATTTTCTGCTTGAGTTTCAAATGTTTGTGCTCATCTGGAAAATGATTTTGTTGCATCCATATGATGAGTCGATGTTGTTGATGTTGAGGTTGCTTCCAGTATTTCTCCATAATCGTATGACATAAGCGAGTACTCGATAAGCTCGTGATAGGTCCGAAAATCGATTTAATGGGTCTTCGCGTGTTGTGGTTGTAAATGCTTTTACAGTTTTAGCTTCTAGATTTGTGTCACCTGTTTGTGTTGGTATCGGCCATTGATTTTTAGGCAATTTTAACCAGAAGTGTCCAAGCCACCATAGGTTGTGGTTTTCCAGTTCTTGTGGAGTACATCCTCGGCTGGCTACATCTGCTGGGTTATCCTTTGAGTCGATATGTTGCCAATTTTGATTTCCAACCTTATCCAGCATTTCAGAAACACGATTTCCAACGAAAGTGTTCCATGAGCAAGGGGCTTTCTTTAACCAGGACAGCACGATTGTTGAGTCGGTCCAATAATATGCCTTGATATTTTGAATTTGAAGATTTGGTATAAATCCACATGCAAGATTTGCCAATAATACGGATCCGCATAGTCCTAAGCGGGGCTTTTCCAATATGTTTATTGCCGGGCAGTTTTTTATACATTTTTGCCACTGTAGACAAGTCAAGGGTTTTAATATGTCATCCCAGTCGACTTTATCCAACCAAATCTGTTGCACAATTAGTTTTGCTTCAACTATTATTGGAGCTATCCATCCACAAGGGTCAAAGAATTTGGCAATTGCCGATAAAACTTCTCTTTTCGTGTAGTTTTGTTTTAATTTAACATCTGGTGCTGTAAATGTAAATGCGTCTGAAGAAATGTTCCATTTGATCCCAAGAGTTTTTGTTCCAGTGCTTTCTGACAGATTTAACCAACCGAGAGGTAGTAGGGTCTCATTTGGTAAGTCTTGTATAACTCGTGGGTCATTTGATGTCCATTTCATCAGGTCAAATCCAGCGGATTTTAGAATTGTTGTAAGTTCTTTTCTTGATTTGATGGCGTCGATTAATGTGTGACCACCTGCTAAAACATCATCCACATACATGTTCTGTTGTAGAGTTTTTGATGCGAGAGTGTGAGTTGATTTTACATCTTCAGCTAGTTGAAGAAGGGTTCTAATAGTCAGAAACGTTGCGCAATTGACTCCAAAGTCACTGTCAGGAGTTCGTAATCCTCAATAGGGTCCTTTTCTGATTGCCGAAATAATATCCTTTGATATTTGGTTTGTGTCGGATCAATGAGTATCTGTCGATACATTTTTGTGATATCTGCGTTGTACACAAAACGGAAGGATCTCCACTTCAATATCAGAAGCACCAAGTCCTGTTGTTGTCAGTCTAAGTTTTGTTGTCAGTCTTTCGGGTTTTAATACTGCATGATGTGACAGGTAATAATTTGGGTTTGTTTTGATTTCCAGGGTAGAAATTTTCCTCATAAGTCCTAACTCGAGGTATTCAACAATTACTTGGTCGTATTGTTTTCCATTCTCAAGAACTGTGCCATTGCTATGTTTCTCGAAGTTCCTATTTCTTCGTTATTTTTAAGGGGTAGGGTAACGATATACCTTCCTGTGTCGTTTCTTCGTGTTGTCGACATGAAGTTGTTCTCGCAAAATGTGTCCTCATCTGACCTCTTAACCCGTTTTGGGGTTTCCTCCATCTCCCAAAAGCGTGTGAGAATTCGGTCAAGCGACGTAGTGTTGAGTAATGACACTGTTGTACTAGGTTGTGTCGTTGTTGAAATTGGTCCCCCCACAATCCAGCCAAATACTGTTTTTTGTGCCAAAAGGGATCCAATAGACCGCATCGGTGTGTCCATGCAATATATTGAGTGGCCCAAGTCGAGGCCTATAAGCAAGTCAATGGGTCTGCTTTGATTGAATTGAGGATCTGCAAGTTCTAATTTAGCAGTCTCGTTGAAATGTTGCAAATCTAAAGTCTGTGGTGGTAAATTAGATGGAAGAGTCTTCAGGACTGGTGCCCAGACTTCTAATTTAAATTGTGAATCCACCTTGGAGCAAAGATTGAATAAACATGCTTTGGTTGAAGTCTCTGAAACTGTTTGACTCAAGCCTGTAACATGAACTAAATTTCGTTTGGTGGGCAAATTTAGTCGATTTTTCAACTTTTCTGACATAAAAGTTGATTGTGAGCCAGGGTCGATGATTGCTCTTGCCTGGTACTTTTCGCCTCTAGTTTCGATTAGTACAATTGCAGTAAATAACAACGGCTCTTTCTCATTGGGAGATTGATCGAGATGTTTGCTTTCTTGCAGTGCCAAGGAAGTGATATTTGGTATGGAGAAGTTTGATGCTGATGTGGACTGTATATTGGTGTTTTGTGCTGCGATGCTCCTGCTAGATTGGGTCGCGTCACAATTCTAAACTAAAGTATGGGGTTCTGATCCCTTATGTAACAAAGTGTTGTGTCTTTGCCTACATAATCTACAACTGAATTTACTTTTACAGCCCTTAACACTGTGGTCAATAGAGAGGCAATTGTAACATGAATTTGTGACCTTTACAATGTGAATTCTGTCGTTAACGTTCTTCTCTAAGAACTTGGGGCAAGACCACAATTGGTGAGACTCCTTACAATGTTGGCATTTGTAATTTGAGTCATTTTTCTGTGCACTAATTGTTTTTAAAGGTTTTATATTTTTCGACCAAGTTTCATTTTGGGTCGTGTTTATGTGAAAAGTGTGAACTCGTTTTGGCCTAGATTTCAAATTATCTCTTCTCGATTGTTCTAATTTTGAATTCGATTGTGTGATGGATGGATTCTATGGATTCTAGGGTCTTAGAATTGTGCGTCAAGAAAGTATTGAATTGCTCCCAAGTCGGAACTTTTGTAATTTCCTTAAGTGAATTTTCAAATTCCTTTAAAAGAGTCCGAGGGAGCTTTGTTGAGCAAATGTATACCAGAAATGGGTCCCATGTGGCGGTTTCTATGCCTAAAGCATTTAACGCCTGAATGCATCCATTAACTGTTCGCTGAAGTTTTTGAATCGATGAGCCTGAGTCTTCAGCTACGTTCGGATATAAATTTATAAAATTTTTAATTGTTCATTTACTTGGATCCGATTATTCTCGTATTGGGCTACAAGGTTTTTCCAGGCTATGTCGAAGCCTTCGTTAGTTAATGGGGCATTTGAAACTATTTTTCTAGCATCTCCTCCTGTCTTTTGTATCAGATGAAAAAGTTTCTCAATTTTACTAAGTCTAGAATTATTTATGTATAATGCTGTGAAAAGATCGCGGAAATTAGGCCATGCCGCAAAATCTCCATAAAATGTGTCCGTGTCGCAAGGTGGTAACCGCACAAATAAGATGTCATGATTTTCCTTTGGTTGACTTTCAACATCAGAAATCCGTTCTTCCTTCTTTGGATTCGATAGGGCTTCAATTTCCGCATTAATTGACCTTAAACACGTTTTGTAGACAGAAAAAACTTTTTTATAACGATCACGAAGCTTATTTTTATCAATGGGTTTTTCTTTTGAATCCTCTTTTGTGTCCCTACACTCTTCATATGTCCTTTTGACTTGTGTAAATAGAGAATCGAGTTCGACCCGAAGTACCTCAAGATAGTGAATGTTGTTTTCAGCCGCACTTTGTGTATACTCTATTTCAAAGTCCAAAAGGTCATTTGTACAATTTACAAATCTATCGAGTGCCATTGTTTACCGATGAATTAAATTTTAAAACGATCAAAATAAGAGTCAAATTGAAACAAAAAAGTCCCTGCTAGCAATTTCACAACAAGAATTATCAAAAATAATAATTAATTTCCCGACTGGTTATTAATTTGGGTGTATTTTGTTTCCCCAGTAAATTACTAAAAGAAGTATGGGTGGTAACCCTTTTCGTTTTTCTACTTCTCTTTCTTCTTTTACTCAACCGCGACAAAAAATTATAAGAGCGTATACTTGTAATAAAGAGTTTGTGTTTCTCTTTATTGTCTTATTTTTATTATTTTTAGTACATACTTACTTATCGTTGTTGTATCTTTGTTTAAGCTGTTGCTCTCTAATTTGGGTCTCTTCTTGTTGCTTGTGTCTATTGCTGTAATTTTGGTTCTTTTTTGTTTTTCCACTTTGCCTGTGGATTCTATTTTTAAAAAATTAACTGTTTTTTCACAGTTGCTTATTTTTTGTGTCTTAATATTTTTTCAATTTTTTAGCAAGGTTTTTGTTTTTGTTAAATGCACTGCACATCACTATATTATATCCGGCTCGAAGGACCAAAAAAATGTTTAATGTTTGATGTTATGCTGGTTCGTTTTTTGCTGTTCTTTTAATTTTGTTTTAAATAAAATGCCTTTATTTATTTTTGTAATTTTAATTTGTATTATTTATTGAATTCATTGGTTAATGTTTATGTGTTTTTATGTTGTTTTTCAAAATTTTAGTTTGTTTTATTTTAATTTAATTTACATATGTATTTTTTGTTTGTTGGTTTGAAAGTTCACTGTTTGACTGTCGAAACTAGAATGATTTTATGCATAAATCAGATCTTAATATTAAGCAACAAAGAACATAAGAAAGAAGCAAAGAGAAAGAGATGACAAAAATAAAATAAAAGAAACGCTACTCTTTATGTGATATATAACGTTGAACAGAGGGCATTGACATCGATTCCTACAAGTTCGAAGACGAAGCGGAACGAGAACTACAGGCTCCTGCAACCCCTAGCGGTATCGACATAAATTCGTTGCTAACCGCTATGATGGAAGAAATGGAAGTAGCGAATATAAAACTATTTGAAGCTTCTAGAGCCGAAAATCAAAAACTTTTTTCAAAAATTGAGAACAAACTTGAGGCGACAACAGAGAAGCTGCAGTAAATACTTAATTCATTCAGCAAAAGAATTACCAGTGTCGAGGTAAAGGTGTCAGATTTGGAAAAGACTGTTGACGGAAAACTAGTTATAATGGAGGAGAAGATCAACAACCTCCAGAGGCAGCGGTCGGAACAAGTGCGAATCGTATCGGAAGGTACCAGCAAGATAAAAACACCTGGCTTTGATTGTAGCTCACCCCTATCTGTTCACGCTGGCCACCCTACTTTTAAGTCTTAGATATTAGTTTAGTTTAAGTGTATAAGCCACCCCTGTGTTCATATGAATTAATTGTGAATTGATAAAAATAGAAAAGAATTGATCTATACCCGATCAACCCCCAACCCGAAAGGTACGTTTTGTACATAACGAAATAATAATTGATTATTTAAACCTAATATATTTTGTATTTTTATTTACTCGTACTCTCGCTAAATATTTTATTTTCTTATTTCACCGCTCACCCCCACATTTTGGTCCTTTGAACCGGATCATCCCCTAAATGAAATAAAGTATTTGTGTGATTTTATTTGCAGATTGCCTCGAAGATCGCCATATTGGTTATTTTTCTTTTTGGTTAAATTACACTCTTTTCTCCGCTTCGTATAATTTTTTTTAATATAATTTGGTACTATTTAAATATTTTACAAGGTACGTAAGATACATTTTCTTTTTTTTGTGATTTAATTTATACTTTGGTGCTCATTTTGTTTTATAAAAAAGTAAATAAACCTAAAGTGCAAGTGAAGGAATATAAGAAGAAAAAGAAAAGCAGAAAAATAAACAAAACGAAAATATACAAACAACATAGTGTATTAATTTAGCATTATTTTTGTTGTTGTATACTTCCTTATAAACAGTTGGAAGATTGTCGCATATTAAGGTGGCCGCCTTTTTGGTTAAATATTGTGTGCTTTTCTTTAGAAATTTTGCATCTTATATTCTTGCACTAATATAAATAGAAATTTATTTTACCTTCAATATTTTTAATTGAAATTGTGATGTTTTTATCATAATAATATATGCAAATATTTCTTTTTTTTTTGATTTTTTAAATTAATATTTTGATATTTTTATAACAATATAGAATAATTTTATATAAAATAATTTTATATAAGATAATTTTATATTGGATATTGAAATATTTTGTAATCTTTTACCCTACTTTTTTGAATATCGGTTTGAAAGTTTTCGCTATCCATTCTTTACGAATATTGTACCCTAAGTTTTCGCTATCCCTTCTTTACGAATATTGTACCCTTTTAAATTTTATCACGAATATTTCTTTAAATTTTTGAATTAAAATCGTGTTTGACTATTCAATTTTCTTCTAGTAATTCTACTCTCTGACGCTTTCCTACTTTAAACTTTTTCGAAAGCTTTTTAAATTAATTAATTTAAATTTTCGAACCCTATTTGAATTTTTCTACAGATAAATTAATTGGGAAAACACGAATTTTAGTTAGATGGTCGCATTCCGAAATTTAAATAGAAATTACAATCGCTTAGCAGATTTGAAAGGCTTTATTCAGGCTATTCGGCGGGAAGAACATTCGGTTCACTCTCTAGGTGTTCATCGGCAGGGGTTGACCCGCTTGTGGGAAGTCTTTCGTGACAGTTACGAAGACTTGTTGGAAAATGCCGAAGAAACCAAGGTCTCAACAAACGACGCGAAGGCCAAGTATATGTCGGGATATACTTTGTATTTTCAATCCGCTTCATTTATTGACGGATTAATTGATAGCCTTAAGTGTAAGGCCGCGAACACGGTTGCTAATACTGTCCCTATCCACCTTCCCCCATGTTACACCCCAATCTTTTCTGGCGATTATGCGTCTTGGCCAACATTTCGAGATATGTTTTCGGCCATTTACGGAACTAACCCCCATATTAGCAACATCCAAAAGGTGTATTATCTTTTACAAAAAACAGAAGGTGAGGCGAGGAACATTATTCGAACTTGCCCCATGACGAATGATGGTTTCGACATGGCTTGGCAGAATCTCGTCGACCGTTACGAGGATTAAAGGACTATTGGTCAATTCTCAATCGAAAACCTCCTTTTCATATCTAAGGAATCTGGCCCTTCCATTAAAAGTTTGCAACGGACAATTAATGATTGTATATCGAATTTGTCGTTGCTAGGCATAGAAACTCGGAATTGGGATATCATCTTTGTTTACATTTACTCCACTAAACTTTCCCAACACACCCTAGGTCTTTGGGAGCAGTCTCAAGCTGGAGCAAAATTGATGAATTCCTGACTGTCCGATACCGAACTTTGGAATCAGTTTCGGACATTATCGGCAGCCACAATTTTACCCAGGCTACTGATAGCCCCCGAAAATTGAGAGCTTATGAGACTGGTGCCCCGAGTATAACCCAAAGGAAGTGTCCAATTTTTAAGATTCACCCTATTCGTTTGTGTTCTGATTTTCTAAGAATGTCGATTAGTGAACGCTTATTATCTGTTAAAGATCATAAGTATTGCGCGAATTGCTTGGCCGTCTCCCATGCCATAGCTCTAACGTTTGCTGCATTTGCAAACAAAAACATCATTGTTACTTCATCGTATCGAATCTTCTACCCGAGAGAGACCGAGAGCTGAAACCAGCCCCGTTAACCCATTTTCCCCAGATCGTTCTTTAGAAATTCCCCGGTCTCCTGCACAAAGGCGAAATGATGAGGATAATTGTCCATCGACATCCGCTACTACACGTTCTTGCCACAATTTCTCTACCCATCTACAGTCCACCCCGTCTTCAACAGTTCTGTTAGGAACTATCAATGTTAACATAGAATTGAATCATGCTATGTTTTCTGCGAAAGCTCTGATAGACCCAGCGTCTCAAGCTGCTTTCATCTCTCGAAAGTTGCAACGGAAGCTAGATCTTCCAACCTATTCTGCCACTGTTGTGGGCCTTAATGGCGCAGTGGTAGCAAACTCTACTAAAGTTTGTATTATTTCGCTAGGATCTCCTATTGATCCATCGTTTAAATTGACCACTGAAGCATATGTTGTTGAAAAGCTTACTGGTCAATTACCCACATGCTCGTTAGCGAAGTATGCTGATTTTGATGCACCAGAACTCCCGTTAACAGATTTTAAATATGCCCATATGGATTTGCTATTAGGTGGAGATTTATGGTTTTTGTATTTCGAAAGGACCCCAAACACTCTTTGATCGCCCATCAAACCGTTTTCGGTTGGGTTGTGACTGGTAAAATGCCACAGTCAAATTCGTTTCCTTTTAGATCTGAATTCCCTACTGATTTGAGTCTTGGTCCATCTCAAAAAGGTGCGTTTGCTCAAAATATGAGATCTGATTGCTTCAGAGCTCCGAGATTGAAACCAAATACGAGGAAGTAATTGGGGAATACCTTTCCCTAGACCACCCGTCGACCATGACTATTTTATACTCTTCCTAAATCAGTTTCTATTTACCCCATCATGCCGTTTTTTAAGTCACATCATTCATTTTTTCTTTTGAGCTATCCGAACATCCATTCCGAATTTTTGTAATTGTCAGACGCCAGCACTGCTAAAACTCTGGGTTTACGTTAGAATGCGAGCATTGATGCATTTTTCTTCAAGCCAGCTCCAACGCCCAATTTCTCTGTAGTCACAAAATGCTCCGTCTTGTCTCAAATAGCGAAGCTATTTGACCCCGTTGGGTGGTTGACACCTAAAATCATAGTTGCTAAAATTCTTATGCAACAAATTTGGAAAGACGGAACGGATTGGGACGAATGTTTGGAACCCATGACGGTTAACAGATGGCTTGAGTTTGTCGATGATTATTCGTACATCGACAGGATTAACATCCCCCGTTGGGTTAATTTTAACCCTCAGCGTGAAGTATTTCATGCAATTTGTGATGCTTCTGAGAAAGCATATGCTGCCATTCTGTATAGTAGAGTCCTAACCCAGCCTGGTGAATTTGTCACCCACTTACTCGCTGCCAAAATAAAAGTTGCGCTTGTAAAAGTGTAAACTTTACGCCGTTTAGACCTCTGCGATGCAACTCTATTGGCAAAAAATGGCATTTTCACTTCGTAAGAAGCTGAATCTTACCAGATCGGAAGCCTTTGTGGGACAGTTTAGACTATCGTTCTGTCCTGGCTTCAAAAATCCCCCGTGCCATTGGCGAACTTTGTGGCATATAGAGTAGCGCTTATCGTGGACGAGGTAGGCACTGACATAAGAATCCCGTGGAATCTCTACATGAAGTTTGTACCCTATGATGACAGTTTTTACTCGTCAGAAAACTCACCCCACTTTTGTTGTTGTCTTCGAAGTGAGAGTGCCCGAAATTCGAACTGCCAATGGCGTTCTAATATCGACTACTGACAAGCTCGTGCTGCTCCCTAACTAAGAGCAAAACTTATTCGTTCTCTCGTTTCCTGTTGTGTGTTTGTGGTTTTATTTACAGAAAATCTAATTCCCCGTAGGCTAGTTGTCGAACGCCTAAGAGACAAACACCTCGGAAAAAGCTGGCAACGCAAAGGAAGAGCGCAGTCCACAACCAGGCTCTCATGTTCAGTGTCAACAAAATCTATTTTTTATATTTACCATTATTTTCTTTTCTGCACACAAATGTACTATAAATCCATTATTACCCCGAAATATTAATTTGAACTCTGGCCAGGTGACTTCTCGGCCCTCTTGTTGCAACGTTGCAAGGGGGCGGGATGTTCACGCTGGCCACCCTACTTTTAAGTCTTAGATATAAGTTTAGTTTAAGTGTATAAACCATCTTTGTGTTCATATGAATTAATTGTGAATTGATAAAAATAGAAAAGAATTGATCAATACCTGATCAACCCCCAACCCGAAAGGTACGTTTTGTACATAACGAAATAATAATTGATTATTTAAACCTAATACATTTTGTATTTTTATTTACTCGTACTATTTTATTTATTTTTCTATTTTATCTATTCTATTTTATTATATTTTATTTTATTATTTCTATTTCTATTTTATTTTATTATTTCCCCGCTCACCCCACACTATCCGTATTGAAATTCCAATTCGAGACAGTAGCCAGCAGAAACGGATGGGAAGATGGGGAGAAGGCTTTGGAACTAATTTCGGCGTTAAAAGGTGTCGCAGCCGAGATTCTCGAAGCCATGCCAGCCAGCTGCAGAACCGACTACAACGACTTAATGGTGGCGTTGCAGCGTAAATTCGGCGACGAGCACAAATAAGAACTATACCGCATGGAGTCAAGATCCGTCTCACCAACAAGGAATAAACGGGCGAGCTAGCAGCAATCTACACAAGAATTTCCGTTAAACTAAAACGCGCTAGCACTGAAGGGCAAGTGCTAGCTCTCACAAGCGAATATCAGTGTCGCAACTAAACAACAGCAACCTTATGGCTTGAGGGTACATAAATGGCAGACAACACAGCTTTACTATAGACACCGGTGGGACGCAGTCTATGATCAGACCAGATGTAGTGAAGGGGAAGTGTGAGGCACTTAGCAATGCGAAATTTCCGAAAGCTAGTGGAGAGTCTGCCACCGTCCACGGAAAAACACAGAAGAAGGTGACTATACCCAATATTAATGTAAGCCACGTCTTTATTGTTGCCGATATTGTGGATGAGGTTATCGTTGCTGCCGATAATGATAGCTCATGGAATCAATTTGAATATGGGGCAACAGGTAATGAGTTGGCGAAATGTGGAGATACCTCTTGACGTGGGATACAAGCATCAAGTGCACTCCAGAAGGTTAGTTGCTGTCGGACAATGAAAATTATCATCTCAGAGTGAATCATTGATATGGGCGCGTGTGGAGGGAGATTTTGAGGAAAACCGCTTGTGGGTTGTTGAACCACCAGAAATTCAGACGGATTTGTTATCAGCAAAGGTCCTCGTTAAATCCACCTCGTTAAATCCACCAACAGAGAATAATCCCGGTGAGAATGCTAAATCTATCAGGTCATGAAAAGGTCATCTGCTAAAACTCAGAGGTGGATCAATGTGTTCCACTAGAGGTGCTAATAAACAGCGAAAAATTGCCAGAACCTGCCGAAATGTCAGCCTAGGATCAACAGGAATTTAGTGTAAGTGTGGAAAAATGGGTAGCAGGTTTAGCAGCTCCAGAAAGAAATAAAGCCAAAGATCTGCTAAGAGGTATGCTTGCGCTTTCGCCATGAACAATAAAAGACAAGGAAGAACAGACATGGTAAAACATGAAATTGATACTGAAGCGACCCCGATAAAACAGGCACCCAGAAGCATACCGCTGGCAAAGCGTAATGAGGTTAAAGAGCTAGTCGATGAAATGAGGAGATGCGGTTTAATCGAACCATCATCGGGTCCGTGGAGCTCACTTGTATTATTAGTCAAGAAGAAAGATGGCAGTACAAGATTCTGCGTAGACTACAGGAAGCAGAATGATGTCACTAAAAAGGACAGTTACGCGCTACCGAGAATTGACGGCACACTCGGCACGCTAGTAGGAACGAAGTGGTTCTCAACATTGGAAATACAAAGCGGGTATTGACAGGTGGAGATTGCGGATAAGGACAAGTAGAAAACTGCATTCAGTGCGAACGGCGGCTTATGGCAGTTTATGCCATAAGTTATGCCATTTGGGCTCTGTAATGCTCCGGCCACATTCGAGCGACTTATGTAACTTAGGGACTGTATTGGAAGACTTGCATGGTATACTTCGATAACATAATATTAGTGATGACCAGAACTTTCAACGAACACCTCAAGAAGCTTGGGAGAATTTCTGCAACAAATATCAATGGCTGGACTAAAATTAAGCGTAAAGAAATGTGCATTCTTCCAAAAACAGGCGAAATATTTGGAACATCTTGTTACGGCAGATGACATATCCACGGATGAAGATAAAATACGACCAGTAAAGGACTGGCCTCGTCCCACAATCTTCATGAATTACGCAGTTTTTTTGGGACTGTGCACATACTACTTTGTGCCTAACTTTGCTAGCGTGGCTGCAAGCTTGCATGAGCTCACCAAGAAATCAAAAGTGTATCAATGCGGTGAGTCACAAGAAAAGGCGTTCTAGACTTTAAAAGACCTATTGTGTGCTGCACCAGTTTTGGCATATCCAGTATTTTAAACTATCCCATTGTGCCCAGTATGCTTTTATAAGAGGATCTTCTACTGATATTTCATTGCCGTTTGTCCTCTTCTTTAGCTGCTATAATCTTCGCCAATTTTGGGCCACTTCTGTGTGCTTCAGATATCAATGATGGATTCCTTCTTCTCAGTCTTCACACAATGTTTACGCTCCAAATTACAAGGTTGGCGTAAGAGAGCATCAGCATTTCCATGTTTTATGCCTCTTATGTAACCGCACGGTGTAAGGTTGTTGTTGCACAAACATACTCTAGGGAGGGATGGGATGCATGCAAACAAGGTAAAGTTTCTGACTGTGGTCAACGTGGCGACCACGTGGCGTGGTTGTGCGAAATCCAATGAAAACCAAAAACGATACATCTAAAAGGATCCCCTTAAAAGTTGACGACCACGGCAAACGTATAAGGGACAATGATTTACGTATTGGCACATGGAACGTCCGCACCCTTTACAGGGTAGGCGCTCATGCCCTCATGAAATGTAGGACTGACATCACTGCCATACAGGAAATGCGATGGACAGGACAATGATTCAAAAGGCTTGCATCTTGCGATCTATATTACAGCTGCCATGAGCATAAGAATGAATTCGGATGCGGATTTGTGGTTGTTAAGAGACTTCGTCATCTTGTCTCTGGGTTCACTCCTGTGAACGAAAGAATATCTACAATCCGCATCAGGGCAAAATTCTATAATACCAGTCTTATTTGTGCTCACGCCCTGACGGAAGAGAAGAACGTTGTGGTTAAAGATTCCTTCTACGCTAATTTCGAGGACGTATATGATAAGTGCCCGGCCTATGACGGACAGTTCAGCCTCCACGCGACTACTACCTCCAATGGTATGAGCCTGATTTCGCCGCGACGCGTAACGTGGTAGTATGTAGCACCAAGTTTCAGCATCTCGACATTCATAAGACCACTTGGATGTCCCCCGATCGATCAACATCCAACCAGATTGATCACATTGTGATTGACGGAAGGCACGTCTCCAGTGTACTAATAGAGGTAATAGATTCGCAGGGGGTGCTGAGGTTATGGAGAAAACACTTCTCTACTTTGCTACAAGGCGATGACGACAACAATACCGCCTTTAGAGACGATGTTCCAAACCCGATCGACGATGACAGCGTGGCCGCCTAGCCATGAAGAGGTCAAAGTCGCGATTATGCGTCTTAAAAACAATAGAGCTGCACGTCCTGATGGCCTCCCGCTGAATTGTTTAAGACCGGAAGTAATGATTTGGTAGGGTGCATGCACCAGCTTATTTACAAAATATGGCTAGAGGAAAGTATGCCCAACGATTGGAACCTCAATGTCCTGTGTCCTCTTCTGAAAAAGGGAGACCCTACGATATGCGCCAACTACAGGGTTATAAGCCCTATCGCATATAAGGTTCTTACAGGCGTATTGTGTGAACTACTGAAGCTAATCGTCAAAACATTGGTTGGACCTTATCAGTACGGCTTCAGACCTGGCAAGTCCACCATCGACCAGATCTTCACACTACGCGAAATCCTGGAAAAGACCCACGAAAAACAAGTCGACACACACCAAATTTTTGTCGATTATAAGGCTGCCTTCGATAGCCCCATAAGGGATCGTGTTTTTGCCGCAATGTCTGCGCTCAGTATACCTGCGAAGCTGATAAGGCTATGCAGAATGACGTTGAGCAATTCGTGCAGCTCCGTCAAGGTAGGAATGGACCTCTCCGAACCTTTTGATACCGTGCGAGGTTTCAGACAATGCGACCCCTTATCATGCAACCTCTTCAACTTCGTCATGGAGAGTGTTCTGCGAAAGGCGGGAGTGCATCGCAGTGGAACTATTCTTCAAAAAAGTGTCCAGTTGCTTGCGTACGCTGACGACATTGACATCATAGGGCGTACCAAGCGAGATGTTGCTGCTGCCTTTAGCGCTATTGAACGCGAGTCTACTAAGATGGGTTTGGCAGTAAATGAGGGCAAAACAAAGTATATGTTATCGAAAAGTAGAGACGTGCGTCACGGAATTTGTTTATCTTGGCTCCGCCATTACCAACAAAAATTATGTCAATCTGGAGATCAAGCGCAGGATCACTCTTGCCAACAAGTGCTACTATGGTGTCAATAGGCAATTGAGTAGCAGAGACCTCCCCGTACGACAAAACTAACACTCTACAAGACACTCATCCTCCCCGAGCTTCTTTATGGCGCAGCAGCATGGACTTTATTAAACACTGATGCAGCAGCCTTAAGAGTGTTCGAGAGAAAAGTCCTACGTTAGATCTTCGGTTCAGTGCGAGTTGGCGATGATTAATGCATCCGATACAATCGTGAGCTGTACGAGCTCTTCAATGACATAGACGTTGTGCAGCGTATTAACATCCATCGGCTGCGCTGGCTCGGTCATGTCGTTCGAATGAAGTAGGATGATCCGGCGAGACGGGTATTTGATGCGGGGATCTGCGCAAGTCGGCGAAGAGGACGACCTTGTATCCATTGGAAGGATCAAATAGAGGAAGCCCTGTTATCGATTGGTGTGACCAACTGGCGTAGGCGCGCCATATGCAGAGGCGCCTGGAAGGATGTGTTGCGGCAGGCCGAAATCCGTTAATCGAGTTGTTAATGGCCAATTAAGTAAGTAAGTACAAACATACTCTGGTTGGGTTGGCACTCTTTTCGACTGAAGGAGGAGTTTCAAGTCCTCTTCTTGAGTCGAGTAGAAAGTTAATCCCGCCAGCTCTGACACCTGTGCCGACATTTCAGAGTCTGTGGAGACAGCTCTGCTCTATCTTCGTAGAGCCCTGTAGTTCGTCGACTATTCAAACATAAAGTTAACATTTGGGTAACCAAAGCGAAGGCACTGCACTATATACACACAGTTACTAAATTATACATACGGTTAAAAAATCTCAGAAATTTTTCCGTTTTCCGTTTCATTGAAAATCTTTATAGTTTCATTGATGTTAAGACGGTCTTTTGCATTGGTTAAGAAATTTCTGAAATTGAACTCAATTGTGGCCCTGCACAGGCCCACAAAGGTATGCATCCGATTTACAAATTTCACAAATTTCTGAACCAATGCAAAAGACCGTCTTAAAATCGAGGAAAGCTGTCAGACAATTACAAAGATTTTCAACGAAAACGGATTACTTAAAAAATTTCTGAAATTTGTTATCCGTATGTATACTTTTGTGGCTGAGTTTATGTATATATAAGTATATATACATGAATTAATAATATATGTATATGTATGTTCTAAATAATAATATTTATATATAAATATATATATTATATTCTTATATATATATATGTATATATATATTGTATATATAAGTTAACGACAGTGGCGGCTCTGCCGGTGCAGTTGATTCTGCAGTGTAAGCATTTTTAATATTGTGGCTAAGACCCAGATGGTAGCATCAAACCGTCAAATTGGAGGCTGATTGAGGACGCCCTGGCAGATATTCCTAGATGTAATGGAGGAACATCCCGGGCCAGTACCAGTCTACAAAATGTGTGGCTGGCACCAGGGACACCTTAAGCTGGTAACGTGTGCCGATAAGCGAGCTCTGGATCTTTTCTCCATCGCTTTATCAAAGATGGGAAAAATCTGGTGGTATCAAAGGACGCCATCCCTAGCCGACCGCGAATGCGCTTTTGGATACCATGGAATCCAAACGAGCCGGAAAAGGTCTTAAGGATGATCAGGATGTGTAACCCGAAGTTACCAACTCACAATTGGAAAATTGCTAAACTGGAGGAGCGCCACTGATCTCGTTGTGCTAACATTATAGTCAACCAAGAATCCCTGGAGCACTTGGCGAATTCCAATTGTGTTTTGGCCTTCGTATTTGAACACATCATCCTAAAGGTCTACAAAAAAGACAACCGTCCCACAGAGGCCGGGGATAGCGCCCCCAGGGATAAATATCGCCGGACAAACGTTTGGACGCCACGAATGAGGAAAAGGATAAGGAGCACCTATCGAAAACCTCGACACAGATCCATACCCGATCCAGAGCGAGTTCTTTTAATTCCACTATATCGGATATGGCATCGGTTTTTGGGATGTCGCTTGGGGAATTCGAGCTTCTAGAAGAGGACAAAGAAGAGCTAAACGACCAAGGTCTAGACGCAACGATGGTGGAGGAAAAAATGGATGAAAAATTAATGAATTCAAAAATGAAATGAATTCAGATAAATCTCCACCACTCTAAAGCGGCGTCTGCCGCACTACTTCTGCGACTGGCGAACAGAGGAGAAGACATAGCCCTAATCCAAGAACCATGGTCCATAGCCAATAAGGTTTGTGGATTAGGACACAAAAATTATAAATATAAATTATATATGCCAAATGCGTAGGTAGGCCCCAGATCCTGTATACTTATTAAGAACAACTTAATGTCATATCTGCTTCCTAATTTCAGCACTGAATACCTAACTATAGTAACGGCGGAGATCAGTGGTAAACAGCACTGGATCTCCTCCAGTTGCATGCCGCATGATCTAACCGTTCACACACCACCAGATACAGTGAAGAGACTGGTTATAGAAGCTAAGTGCACAAACGTTGGCCTGCTGATCGGCTATGATGCCAACTCTCATCATACTTTATGGGGCAGCACTGACGTCAATCAACGGTGTGAGTCACTTTTTGATTTTATTATCTCTAATAACCTAATGGTTTGTAACACGGCTAATACGCCCACATTTATAACAAAGAACAGGAGAGAGGTTTTGGACATAACCCTTACATGCGGGAATATTTACGAAAGCGTCAGAGATTGGAGGGTCTCGGAGGAGCACTCCTTTTCTGATCATAGGTTTATTGAATTTTCCCTTGGTAGAGGGAATAATACTGTGAAGGCGATTAGGAATCCTAGGAACGCGAACTGGGACCTTTATGATCGCCTTATCAGTCTGGGGTTTGACCCACTCACGCGCTGTAGAATGGATATTATTTCTGAACTTGAGGCTGCAGTGACTAAATTCACAATGGTCATAGTAGAGGCTTTTGACAAAACATGTCCGAAAAGGGTCAACAGGGGTGGACATGGACATGCTCAGAAAGGAGTCTCGGCGACTTTTCAATGTGGCGAGAAAATCCGGTAATGCGGATCATTGGAGGGACTATAAAGTGTCTCTTGGGAATTACAAGAGAGTTCTAGGACTAGCTAAGAGGGACTCGTGGAGAAGTTTCTGTGGCAACATGGAAACTATCAACGAAACTTCTAGGCTAAGGAGAATTTTCTCGACAACATCCTTTATACCTAGTGTGCTGTAAAGAGAGGATGGCTCATGGACCAACTATGAGAAGGTAACTCTGGACCTTCTTGTGGACACCCACTTTCTACCGGGACAGGGCTCGGATACGCGGACAACCGTTTCGGGGGGCGGATCACAGTGGGACTATTGCTCGATCATGTCTGCGAACGAAATAAAGTGGGCGATAGACGGATTTGGGCCGTTTAAATCTCCGGTACCGGACGGAATATATCAGGCCCTCTTGCAACGAAAGGTGTCTGTTGAAATAAACTATGTTCTTAACGACGAATTCCCTGATGATATTATAATTACGTTAGATAAGCTGATAGATAGATATAAACCCTTGTTCGGACCAATAGACGGTAGTGAACTTATTCAGTCTGCATGAGGGAGGAAGTAGAGAGGCAAATAAAAGAACTGCTCTCAGAAGGAATTATACGACCTTCGAAAAGCCTATATAATTCTTCAATTTGGGTAGTGCCAAAGAAACCTAAACTCAATGGTGAAAAACAATACACAATGGTTGTTGGTTTTAAGCGTCTGAATTCTGTAACTATTTCAGATACTTATCCAATTCCGATATTACATCAACTCTTGCTAGCTTAGGGAATGCCAAATGTTTTACAACAATTGATCTTACATCAGGTTTCTAGGAAGTAGCTTTGAATCCAAAAGACATTCCTAAACGGCTTTTTCAGCGAATGGTAAATTTGAATATTTTAGGCTGCCCGGCTATATTTCAGAGAATGATAGATGATGTCCTTAGCGAATACATAGGAAAAATTTGTTTTGTCTACATGGATGATATCATTGTGATCGTAAAAAATGTTGAAGATCATTTAAGGAATATGAACACAATATTCACTAGGCTTCGTGAGGCATTTTATGAAAACTGAGGTAGAATTCCTCGGATACATCGTTGGATCGGAAGGAATTAGGTCGGACCCCACCAAAGTCAAACCTATTGAGAACTTGTTAGTAGCCACAAACCTGAAGGAGCTAAAAAGCTTCTTAGGTATGACCTCATACTACAGAAGATTTATTCGCGACTATGCAACAGTTGGGTAACCACTCACAAACTTAACCAGGAGGGAGTATGCTCAGGTAAAAGCTAGCCAATCTAGGAAAGTTGCAATTACCCTAACCAACGAACCTCTAAAAGCATTCGAGACATTGAAATCATTGTTGACGACAGCGGAGATTTTATCTTTTACAAATTTTGAAAAGCCTTTTAATCTGACAACAGATGCCTCTAATACGGCTTTGGGTGCTGTACTGCCACAAGGAGAAATTGGTAAGGATAAACCCACAGCTTATATTTCTCGGTCGCTCAATAAAACTGAACAGGGATATGCTACTAATGAAAAAGAGATGCTAGCCATCGTATGGGCTTGGGATAATCTTAAAAATTATTTATATGGTTCTTTTGCGTTGGGTTATAGAAATTTTAATGCAAAATTAAAAAGAAGGAAGGCACGAATAGATGAGTATAATCACGAATTGACTTACAAGCCCGGTAAATTAAATTACGTGGCTGATGCTCTCTCAAAAATTAAAGACCATGTCTAACCATTTGTATTACTCTTCTACTGACATAGCTAGTGAAGGAGTGGCGGTTAATTTGGAAAATACTATAACTGCCACTCGAAGGTCGAGAAGATGACGGACTTTCGTCGGGAGCAACAGTTCATAGTGCTGAACGAGACTCCTCGGATTTAATACCACACGTAGAAGTTCCAATCAATATCTTTAGGAATCAGATCATAATGGCAATCGCAATGGACATGGTAGCGTTTGAGGAATCGCACCGTGGGTATACTAGACACTTTGTATCCTCGAGAGAATGGACTGATGATGCGCTTAATTCGGTAATAAAAGAAAAATGCATACTAAATGGTAACGGATATTACATCGAAAGAACGTCAATTCCAGATAATCGAAGCTGAACACAGAAGAGCATATCGTAATGCTAGGGAAAATAAAGAACAAATCTTAGCGCAATTCTATTTTCCACAAATGAATGCTTACATCAAAAAATATGTCGCCAGCTGTGACGTTTGTAATCGGTGTAAATAGGACATAAAACCTCCACATCACCAGAGAACTCCGGGTCTCAAGTACCCATGTGAGATTCTTCATATAGATAATATGGAAATTCAGGGGCAAAAGTTCATTTTGTGTTTATATAAGTTTACAAAATTTGCAAAACTATTTAGTATTATTGATACATCGTTGGTACAGGCGAGGAAGAAATTAATTAAATTTTACATTAGTTTACAGTGCCAAAATACTGGTCACTGATAATGAAGGTTGCTTTTTAAGCCCATTGGTAGAAGCTTTTATTAAATCGTTGGGGATTCAGTTATACCTTACGCCTACACAACGAAGTGAAGTAAATGGGCAAGTTGAAAGATTACACTCAACAATAATTGAAATCTATAGGTGCCTAAGGACAGAATATCCGGACTTATCTGTAAAGGAATTAATTGAAATATGACCCCTAGATCTGTTTTTTAATAGGTTCGGGGAGACAAGTTATGAAAAGCTATTGTTCACACAGAGAAAAATAAATAGAGATCTTAAACACTTGCTGAAGAGGAACATGACAATTCGAAATGCAAGAATGGATAAAAAAGGCAAAGTCCGAAGAACTATAGGAAGGGTGACAGAATTTATGTCGCTATAAAACCATTAAGGGTAAGAATAAGGCGCTTTATAAAAAGGAAATTGTTGAAAGAAATAATAGGGCAACTGTACTGACAAGGAGTGGACGGAAAATTCACAAAGAGCATATAAAAAACTTAAATACATAGGTCAAGTTTGAAGAAAAATTTCATTCAAAAAATTAACCATGAAAATCCTTTTCTTACTCTATGTAACTCTATGGCAACCTCACAAGTATATTAATGTTTCTTAAATAAAGATTATAAAATATTTAAGGGTGACTAGCGCAAATAACAAGAGCATGACTGTAAATGGGATAGATCGTATCTCAGTAGTTTGAGGGAGGCATGCCTGCTCCCGACTAAAACGGAATTATGCGATCCCTTTATAACAGGTTAGAGGGAAGTGTAAGTTCAACCCAAAATTATCAGAAACGGGAAGAATTAAAATTAAAAAAAGGAAAAAAGAGAAGAAATTACACGAAATTATAAATTTTAATATATGATAAAAGTATAAGCACATATAACAATTAAAAAATAGAAGGAATAAACATGAAAAAGTTGTTAGAATTAAGAGACAAAAAAGCTTAATGTAATGCAATTCATACAGCCATTATATATTCATGATATCACCGCATAATTTTTGACAGTTAACAAATATTCTTTTAGAATTTGCATTTTTGATCATGGATTATAAGCTAATTCTTTTTATGGCGCGCACTTTGGTTCCATTCGTAAGCGCTCTTCAGATATACCAGTATAAGACATCGCTGGTTTCGTTGAAAGTCTGTGAAGGATGGATAATTGATGAAAATTTTAAGTGGATACACGTTATCAACCTAGAGGAATACGTGGAAATGACTGTTAATATATCAACCCTAGTCCAGAAACATATTCCGCCAAGTAGAAATAAATAATTCATTTTGCAACACTTGTCGCAGATGCAGGAACGCCTCAGCGAACTGACCAACTTCAACAAAAGGTCGGTGAGATCAACTGATTGGATCGGAGTGGATGTGGATAGCTGGAAATCATGATGCGGCAGACTGGGACACTGTACTTAAAAGTCAAGGAAATATTGAAAATAACAACGAGCAATATAAAATTAATAAGGAGCTTCAGCTAGCCACAAGCCAAGCCGTGAGAAAGGTGAATGAGATGATAGACAGGTTAAACAACATAACGAGCGGCAAGGGCTATAGTCTAATCGAACAAAATACCATAAATGAAGTAATAATGTTGAAAAACGAAATAAATTACTTCGTTCGGGCATGTCAGATGACAAGAAAAGAAATTGTTAACACAAACTTACTTAATCAACTCGAAATTAATAGTATTGTGTATGAGTTGGAAACGCTGGCTTATGGCAATGTAATAGAGGCAGTTGAATATGGAACGCCGTCAGTCTACACAAATGGATCACACCTATTATACATCTTATCAATACCCAAACTTGGAACAAGAGTCTATAACATGCTCCTGACTAGAGCCGCTATCAACAAAAGAAGACAAATTGATTTGCAGTGCGACAGAGTTCTAATAAATAAAGCTGAAGCCTATGGTAATAAACACAGCTGCCTTTCAACACATAATTCCACGATAAGCCAAAGAGCGTTAGTTGCTAAATTGGCAAAAGACGATTGCCTTAACAGAGTCCTGAGGGGTGGATCGGCGAAATGTAGATACAAACTTACGCAGGAGGAAGTTGTTGAGACATTGAATGCGGATGTTGTCTATGTTACAAATTTCAGGGTTGTAATAAAAACTAAAGGGGAATCAAAATTTTTTAAATGGCACCTATCTTCTTCAGCTCTCTAATGAATCCATAATAATTGGGAACCGCTCCTACTCGAGTAGGTCAGTTACGAAAAATCAGGCCCTAACACCAGTACTCGCCAAGGTGAGGCATGATGATCTGCTGTTGGACATTAAATATGTCAATGAAGTCAGTATGAATAACATAAATCGGTTGGATCAATTAGGAGTGAAATTTAACAATTCCATTGGTATTAACATTGCGCTCATGGGCACGGTATTGGGATGCGTTGCTTGGCTTTGGTACCAACAGACAAAAAATCTCCCAAAAGTGTAGTTCCAATTATCGGCCACGGGCCCTAGAATCTGTGGGACGCCGGTGCAGTTGATTCTGTAGTGTAAGCGTTTTTAATATTTTTGCTTCACACCTGCATCGACTCCAATTACGAACAATTTGATGGGAAAATAAATATGTTATATCAGCGTCTGCATACTCACACATGTTGCTGCAATGTGATCATGCCACCTGACCAGCTAATGAGGGTTGGTCGAATACAATTAGTCTTGGCTACACCGCAGAAGCGAACGCGTCGCCTGTCAAAGTAAAATCATAATTAATATTTGAGCATTGTGAATTTAATATTTGAATAAATTGATTTGTTGATTGAATTAGTTAAGAGGTTAATTGTGAATTTAATATTTAAATACATTAATTGTCAATTAAATTAAAATAAAAATAAATTGCGAATTTAATATTTAAATAAATTAATTTGTTAAATTGTGAATTTAATATTTGAATAAATTAATTCGTTAATTAAATTTATATATTGTTGTACTGTGTTAACATTAACATAAATAAATAAATAATATAATGACAAATCATATTACTATACTAATGGAAATGTATGGCATTTAAATGCACTTAATTGAATAACACTCAAATATGTGCGACGAATAGAAGTCGCCGTAGTATTGATAGACTTAGACTTCTTAGACGTAAAGCCACGGTTCGAGTCCCAGGCCAGACATCAAACCAAAATACAAAAAGTATTTCTTCGGCGATTTCCTCTCAGCAGATTTCTGGCAAAAACTCTGAGAGTAAATAAAAATTGCCATAAAAAGTTTCTCAAAAATCTGTCGTTCGGAGTCGACTTTAAACTGAAGGTCCCGCCACTCATGTATAAAATTAACACACACAACATGAGTGGTGTTAAAAGCTAGGCCGTAATCCTGAATGAGGGTTTGTAATGGCCAATTATGTATGTATGTGCGACCTACTTGTTGTACGACTGATCAGCATATATTATTATTAATTTACGTGTATGGTTATCAGACAAATTATATGCATTTAATGCAAAATCCATAGACGAATCTTATTACTATAGTGCGTCTTACAATTATAGTCACTTCTATTTTTGATATTTCCTGAACTATAATTTTAATCGGTTGGCTTAATTTTGATGAGGTATTTATCTTTCCGTGTAGTATTATGTATGTACTATATTTACATACTTTATTATATTGTTGTCGTTTAATTTTTGAAAGCGATACAATACACAGAAGGAAAAGTTTTTGAATACGACCAACTTGGCGCTCTCAAAAACGACCCTTGTCTTACTGTATTGTTAACTAATGCGTGCAGTACAGTACAATGCCCTGGGCTTTAAATTAGAAACCCAACACGTAAAAACCCCTTTCCAAGGAAAACTGCAATACAAGCCTCCATCAAAATTTAAAAGAACTATGATTTAAGAGCAGACGCATAGAACGTCCGGACCCTCACATGGTAGGAACTCCAGCCCAACTGGTCCTCTGGAAATTATCATGACATCACTGCAATCCAGGAAATTCGAGGGATATGATAACAACGCAAAATGCTTGCTTCATGCAATTTATATTACAGTTGACATTTTATGTTAAGGTTAGGCGGAAGGTTCTTACACGCGTATAGTGTGACCGACTAAAACCACTCGTCAAAACACTGATTGAACCTTAAAAGTGGGGCTTACGTTAAATCCTGGAGAATACTCTTGGAAACTAAATATACACACACCATATTTTTGCCACAGTGTCTAAGCTTGGTATCCTTGTGATGCTGCTAAGACTGTGCAAAATGACGTTACAGCTGTAGTTCTGTCAAGGTAGGAATGGTTCCCTTCAAAGCTTTTGATACTGTGCTAGGTTCCAAACGAGGTATTAGGCGATGTCTTACATTTTAGATTACGTCTTACTATATTTTCGATGTAGTTAATGAATTTGCATATCTTGGCCCCACCGTTACCAGCAAGTGATGTTAGTCTAGAGATCACTTTTGTCTACAGGAGTTACTACGGTCTGAATATGCAATTGAGTATCAGAGACCACTCTTGCACGACGAAACTAATGCCCGATAAGTCACTCATCCTCTCCGTATATATGCACCGATGCTGAAGCCTAAGGGCATTCGAGAGAAAATTCCTATGTTAGATTCGCGGAGCAGAATGAGTTGACGAAGATGTCCGCATCCAATTCAACGTTGCGCATCGCATTATAACTCTGTGAGCTCTCTTCTTATCCGTGCCGGGAGGAATGATCAGTAAACGCCAATTTACGCGATAAATGTTTACATACGAAAAGTCAGAGAAAAAATATTACAGAATTACATCCATATTTTTAAATTGAGAGTAAAAATTTAACAATCGATTTTTGTCGTTTACATGACGGGACATGGTTTTATATACTCATGCATACATTTGTACACAGTAATGTGAAAATTAATATACACCAATGTGGCACTTAGAGGTTTGATGAAAAAGTAAATACTTTTTTGTATTTTTGTTTAATTACAGTATAAATTTATATCTTGAGTACATTATAGGAAAAAAGTAGATATTTATTTAAGTATATTAGGTTTGTTTATAATAATTTTCTAGGACCATCGTGGTAAAATATTGTATTTGCTACTCCTCGTGTTCGTGAATATTTTATTCATGCTCTACCTCACTTAGCACATTCTGTAATACGGCATCCAAACAACGCTATCATGCCATTATTACTAAAAACTTTTTAAATAAAAGTTCCTAAAATAATTTAAAATTTCAAAACAAATATAAACCAGCAAACTTAAAATATTGCATTTTTTAGAAATCTAATCAACTTACTGCGCGAAAACAGCCACAACAAGCAACTACAAGACATCATTTTATAAAACCATAAATTAAAGCTTTCTCTCATAATAAACGACAGAGAAACAGTACAAAATAAAAAAGGACAGACATACAAGTTAACACGAGCAAGTGTACTTGAGGTAAACTCATGCCCACAATTTAATGCTGACGTTGCACACGCGCCAACGAACGGAAATTAGACCTAGCTCACATTTCGTCTGGACAATTTCCCACATTGCGAAATTGTCCGTATGCAGAATCAGCACTATTAATTAATTATTATTTCTTTATATACTAAAACATTGTAAATTAGTTGGTTAGTTTTTTGGGGAATACTAGAGTGATAAGTGGTTGTGAACTAAAATAATAAATTGTGAATTGAATTAATTGAAGTGTTTATTTGTGAAAGTGGACAGTGGTCGTCCACCATAAAATATATTTTTTTGGCAACCCTGAAGGGAGAAAGTTAAGTGGCGCGCAACGTGGGGCCTGAAAAAGAAATTTCGGTAGTGAATAAAAATCCTGTGAAAAATAAAAAATCTAAATAAAATATCTTAAGAAGTAAATTAGCAAAAAGAAAAATTCTGTAGTGAATAAAAATTGTGGATAAGAATCCTGTGAGAAATAAAAAATTCACAAGTCTAAATTAAGAAATAAATTATCAAAAGGAAAAATCATGTAGTGAGTAAAAAATTGTGGAAGAGAATCCTGTGAAAGATCTAGGAGCCTAAAATCCTGTAAGGAATAAAAAAACGATGAGAAATAAAAAAGGACTGTGAAAACTTGCGAAAGAATCCTTCAACTTAATTTCCCAACATCTCGAATGCTCCTGAAACAAATAAGGTAAATATGGAAAGTTTACAAAATAAAATAACAGAACTGACTGGGGGGCCAAATGCGGTCCTAAGCCAGCTTAGAACCCTCGATCAGAGGACACTAAGTCTGGAACGGAGGACAGATGTTTCGGTCAGGAACGAAGATTCCTCGACCTCTCACCCTCCTTTGCGCGCTCCAACAACGGAGTCTGAATTAAACGAAATCGGGAAATTACCTGATTGCGTAAAGGACTTGCAACCTTTTGAGGGTGATCCAATGCAGTATGTATCTTGGATACATAGCGTAGAGAGCATCCTGAAGGACTATGAAATTGTCCGACAAAAGCCAATTTATAGGGCTATTATTCAGGCTATACGCCGCAAATGCAGAGGAAAGGCCGATGCTGCCCTTACCTCATATAACATTTTCGATGACGATTGGGTAACTATAAAAAATTGCCTGTCTCTGCATTATGCAGACAAAAGGAATGTCCGTACCTTAGAGCACCAGTTAACCCAACTGGCTCAAAAGGGGATGAGCATAGATGAATTCTACGCTACAGTAAATCATCAGCTCTCCCTTATCATAAATAAGTTGAAAACTGAGAGTTACTCAGAAGAAACAACCACAGTACTTATCGAGACATACAGAAACAAAACTCTGGAAGTCTTCGTGAGGGGTCTAAATGGCGAACTATCAAAAATGATAATGCTTATGAAGCCAAAGACACTTCCTGAAGCATATTCGCAATGTCTGGAGTTGCGAAATATAAATTACAGGAGCCAGGTCACCCTGCATTCGAGTGACAATCGAAACAGAGTTCAGGTTCCAATAGGTCTCAATAAATTCCCCGGTCCACCAAATAAGACTCAAAACCAGACTTTCTCCCGAAGGTTTGTTCCGAGAAATCGATATTAACCTCAACTGAACCCCTTCATAAACCGACAGCTTGAGCCACAGCGTGCTGTACAACAGTCTGCCCCAAATCCACCCGAAGCAATGGATGTGGATCGGAGCACACAGTTTAGGAAATCTGGAAACCGTCCGTGGAATAATAACTATAAAAGACGGGCCTTTTCGGAACAGGTTCGCTCCGGCTCAGCTCAACGCCCGTTTAAACAGCAAAGATTATATAACATGACACACGAAGAAGGACTGAACAATGAGGAAGAGTCGGCTGAGGATGAAATAAATTTTCAGACGCGGGCCTTTCGGGCTTACCATATGTAAGCCGTAAGCTAAAGGATGGCTCAGAAGTTAAATTTTTAATTGATACCGGGGCTACAAAAAACTTCATTGAGCCAGCCTTATGCCCCTGTCCCAAGATATTAGATAAACCATTCCTCCTTCGTATTGCATCAGGGAAGATGAAAATTAATGAAAAGGGAAAAGGGAAATTCTTTGCCCCATTTGGTAACGATACCACATTAACCTTCTATGTGTTACCAGGGCTTATGTCTTTTAATGGGATAATCGGCGACGATACTCTACGTGAGCTTCAGGCTGTGATAGACCATAAAAATAATACATTAACGATTGCCCCGGGAATCAGTATACCTCTTGCAATACATACATATGGTGGACTTAACAAACTTTTCCCGGACACAGAAGACACTTTAAACGGACTTATAGCTGAATTCAATGACATATTTGGGCCAATTAATAACGAGTTGGCAGCAACCTCTATTAAAGCTGAGATACGATGTACCACTGACGAGCCAATATATTCAAAAAATTACCCATATCCCTGAAGTGGACAGACAAATAGAAGAACTTCTAGAAAAAAATATAATTCGGCCATCAAAAAGTCCCTATAACTCTCCCATTTGGGTTGTCCCGAAGAAACCAAAACCCAATGGAGAGAGGCAATATCGTATGGTGGTAGATTTCAAAAGACTGAATACCGTCACCATACCTGACACATACCCAATTCCTGACATAAATTCAACTCTGGCGAGCCTTGGAAAACCGAAATTTTTTACAACCCTTGACCTCACTTCAGGGTTCCACCAGATTGCAATGAACCCAAGGGATATTCCAAATTCAGCCTTTTCTACGATGAATGGCAAATACGAGTTTTTGAGGCTACCATTCGGCCTGCGAAATGCTCCTGCCATATTTCAACGCATGGTCGATGACGTCCTGCGAGGTTGTATAGGGAAGATTTGCTACGTCTACATAGACGACATAATAGTTTACGGAAGTACTACTAAGAAACACCTAGAAAACCTTAGGAAAGTATTTCAGTGCCTAAGAGAAGCTCGCCTTAGGGTCAATCTAGAAAAAACTGCATTCATGAAAACCGAGGTTGAATTCCTTGGTTATGTAGTCACAAAGGATGGTATTCTACCCGATAGGGGAAAGGTAAAAGCAATCCTTGACATTGCACCACCCAAAACCCTTAAGGAACTGAAAAGCTTCCTAGGATTAACATCTTATTATAGGAGATTCATTAGAGGCTTTGCCAAGGTAGCCAAGCCCTTAACCAATCTTACTCGTGGTGAGATGGCACAAGTTAAGGCTAATCAATCAAAAAAGGTTAAAATTACTCTCGGTGAAGAGGAATTGCAAGCATTTAATGATCTCAAGGAATTGCTTACCTCATCGGATGTATTAGCCTTCCCGGACTTTGACAAGCCGTTTAATCTAACAACGGACGCTTCCAACAGCGCACTAGGTGCCGTACTTTCTCAAGGGGAAATGGGAAAAGACAAACCGATAACTTTCATTTCTCGGTCCTTGAATAAGACAGAAGAGGCGTATGCGACAAACGCGAAAGAAATGCTCGCTATAGTTCGGGCATTGGACAATCTACGCTCCTATCTATATGGAGCCAAGAAAATACGCATTTTTACCGACCACCAACGTTTGCTCTGAGCAATAGAAACTACAATGCGAAATTAAAAAGGTGGAAGGCTAGAATTGAAGAATACAATTTTGAGCTGATATACAAACCAGGGAAATCTAACGTAGTAGCCGACGCCTTAACCCGCCTAAAGACAGACTCAGCCGACTCAGTAAAAGCTGAGCGGACTTCAAGAGCTGCATCTACAGATTTGTGTGCCTATATTGCGGATGAAACCTCCACCGACACTGCGAGTGAAGGTAGGGCATGAAGTGAGGACTCAGATACTGTAATAGCTAGTGAGGGTACAACAGGAAATGAGGACTCAGCTACTGTAACAGCTAGCGAGGGAACTGCGCACAGCGCTGAACAGGATGGCACAGACTTGATTCCACATGTCGAAGCTCCCATTAATGTTTTTCGCAATCAAATTATAATACGACAATTCCAGTCCGATATGACTGCACACATGAATCCTCATCCCGGTTATAGCCGCCATGTCATATCTTTAGAAGAAATTAACAAGGAAAACCTTACACGAATGTTAAAGGAAAAACTTAGACCTAATGTCCTAAATGGAATTAAAATTCCTGAACAATATTTGTGGTTATTACAAGAGGTTTATTTAGAACATTTTTCACACTATAAGTTAAGAATCACTCAAAGGCTCGTAGAAGACGTGACTTGCCCAGACAGGGTGTGCCGTTTGATAGAAGAAGAGCACAAAAGGGCACATAGAAGTAAGGAAGAAAACAAACTACAACTCCTAGAGAAGTACTATTTCCCTAAAATGAACAGTTTAATAGGAAGATATACGAAAAATTGTGAAGTGTGCAAGGCTAACAAATATGATCGGCATCCACCAGTACCAAAACTTCAAGCGACCCCAGTTCCTTCTTATCCCTGTGAAATACTGCATATGGATATTTTTGTACTCCAAAATGAGTACTTTATTAGCGTTTTGAATAAATTTTCGAAATTTGGAAAACTCTTCCCTCTTAGGAATCGTTCAGCTTTACAAATGAGAGAAAAACTAATTGAGGTCCTTAGTTATTTCTCGACACCATTATTTTAGTGACTGATAATGAAAGGGGATTTATTAGTCCAATAGTAGTGAATGTGATCCAACAGTTTGGCATCAAGGTATACTTAACCCCAGTAGGCCGTAGTGAGGTGAACGGACAGGTGGAGCGGTTCCACTCAACGTTGCTAGAAATTTACCGATGTTTGAAGGCTGAACGTGAAGGCTTAGGTGTTAGGGAACTTATAATGATAGCCACTGATAGGTACAATAACACCGTCCATTCTATCACGAACAAGAAACCAGTGGATATTTTCTTCAATAGAGCCGAAAGGATTAATTACCAAAGGTTGTAAAACTTTAGGCGAAAATTAAATAAAGAGATAAAGAAATCAATTACAGAAAAGCAAGAAGCAACCTTGAGGAGACACAACGCTAAGCGTCGTTTCATACCGAAGGATTATGGGGTAGGCGATGTCGTTTATGTTAGGAATAGGCAAATCAGGGCCAAACATAGACCACTTTACGAAAGAGCGGTCGTTAATAAAAACATTCGGGTCACAGTGCAGACAAGCACTGGGAAAAAGATTCATAAGACCCATATTAAATCCTAGAGGCTTCCCTTAATGCGATTTCTTTTTTTTTTGGGACAACGTTTTGTGATATTGATGTCCTCACTATCATGGGTCGTGATAGAACCTCGTACCATGAGTAGGTTTCCTGCAATTAAACCACCAACGCTGGAAACTAAAAGGGATAACTCGGGGTCTATAGTCCATACAAAAAAATGAACAAATGGGCTCAAAACTGTAGTGGAAACCGCTTATTGCGGTAGGGTTCAATTCCCTGTGGGTCCCATGTAAGTGAAGAAATCGTATTGTAGGAGAGCCTAGTAAAAAAAAAAAGAAAAAATACAAATACTAAAATTCCATGGGAAAGGCCTTAAAATGAAATAAAAAAACAATATAAAAAGATACAAGGCACGAGAAAATATAAAGTGGAATAAAAATTAAAATTAAAAGTTCGAATGGAATAAAAAGCTTAAAAAAAGGCAAATGATATGCAAAAAATTAAAACAAAATAAAAGGCCTTAAAATATAAAAACCGGTAAAAATATGAATTCAAAAGATAATAAAAGCTTAAGCGAAAAAATATTACAAATAGTTAATTTAATTCAAACAGAATTATTATAATGCAATAAAGTAAATTTATTTTGCAGCACGGATGATCCATGCCAATGGCAGGATACAAAGGAAGTCCATGGCTTAAGAGACTATCATTTGTATCCTTTGCATATGGCAGACATCATACCAAGTTCAAAACAAAAAGAAGGGGGATGTGGCCTTCTGCCTTGAAAATAAAATAGTTGAAATAAATTCAATAGAATTATAAGAATTACTTTAGGATAAGAATCATGTTAACAGCAAAACACTATATATGTAAAAAACTTAAGGTAGAAATTTGATTGTACTAACTTCTTAATTTTACTAACTTCGCAATTACTAATTATACTAACACTCTAACAAACTAATCGTAGAACTAGAAAAGCAACATTTATCATTCCAGTTTTATGTGGTTCACTGCTGTGAACTGCTTACAAATCTTCGAATATCACTCGCCGTTGGTTACGTTCAAGCATGGCAAATGTTGGCTGGTCGACGGAAGATTTAATCTGGTACATGTCATCAACTTAGAAGAATATGAACACCTATTGGACCAGGTGGTAGCAATGCTGGGGAAAGTTGAGCAAAGATAGTAATTGACTTCCATGTTAACACAATTTCTTCCCAATTAGATACGCTTATGGGCAAATATAGAAAACAGAAGCGCTCTATCAACTGGATCGGTTCAGCCTGGAAATGGTTGGCTGGCAACCCAGATGCAGCGGATTGGGATAAAGTTTTAAAGTCTGAACAGAGCATAATTGAAAATAACAACCATCAGTATGTGATCAACGATCGACTTTTTAAAGCATCACAGGAGGCCATATCCAAAGTTAACGCAATGGTGGCGCGATTTCACAATGAGGTCAAGGAGACGAATGTCGAAAAATTTATCAATCAAGTCATACGCCAAATAGTGATAATCAAGGAAGAAGTAAATGAAGTCACAAGAGCCGCCCAGATGGCCAAGGGTGGTATAGTCAACACCAACGTACTCGACAGAGAGGAAATTCACCGCATAATAGACGAAATTGCAACGCTCCCATATTCCAACGAGTTGGAAGCTATCGAGTATGCTAATCCGAAGGTATGCACAAATGGTTCCATGATACTGTATGTCCTGTCACTGCCAAAAGTAAGGAAGGCTGAATATAACTACCTTATTGTCAAACCATCCGTTCGAGAAGGGAAAGTGATAGACATACGTTTTAATACGCTATTAGTAAACGAGAAGGAAACTTATGGTATCACCGAGCCTTGTATGCGAATCAGCAATAATACAGTGTGCGAGGAAAAAAGCCTGAAAAAACTTCCTGAAGACGATTGCATTCCAACCCTCATCAAAGGAGGGGAAGCGAAGTGCTCATACCCATCCTGTGAAGAGGAAGTCGTTGAGCTCGTTATGGAGGATACAATCTTCATTACCAACTTTAAAGGTAACCTTCAGAGCGGTAACGTTACTAAATTCCTATCAGGAACCTACGCGGTGCGTCTTAATAACGAAGAAGTGACAATAAAAAATTTGACCTATATCAGCCGAAGCGAAACAACTGTCCTAGAGGGAAGACGGAAGCTTGATATGGGTTATCTCCACAATATCAGTCTGCAAATATTAAGAATGTTGAAAGACTAGATAAAAGATACCATTATTCCATAGTAGCGGATTGTACTATTTTTTTGCTCCTATTGTTCTTAGGCTACCTATGCTGGAAAGCCCTGTACTCCCGGGTTCATCTTCCTCCTCTGCGGAGCAGATTTTTGGCAAGGGAGGAGTTAACACGAGCAAGTGTACTTGAGGCCCACAATTTAATGCTGACGTTGCACACGCGCCAACGAACGGAAATTAGACCTAGCTCACATTTCGTCCAGACAATTTCCCACATTGCGAAATTGTCCGTATGCGGAATCAGCACTATTAATTAATTATTATTTCTTTATATACTAAAACATTGTAAATTAGTTGGTTAGTCTTTTGGGGAATACTAGAGTGATAAGTGGTTGTGAACTAAAATAATAAATTGTGAATTGAATTAATTGAAGTGTTTATTTGTGAAAGTGGACAGTGGTCGTCCACTATAAAATATATTTTTTTGGCAATCCTGAAGGGAGAAAGTTAACTTACATTATCTATGTAGGGGTATACATTTATGTACTGTAGTCTTCTTTAGGTGCAAAATATAGTACATTTAAAACCAAATATACAGATGAATGTTGTAAATATAATGTGTTCCACAATTATAAAGCCACTTCTCTTTTTTAGATATTTTCTGAATAATTATTTTAATCGATTGGGTCATTTTTGAAGAGTTATTTATCGTTTCATGTACTATTATGATTACTATATTTACATACTTTATTATTGTTGTGAAATTTTTAAGAGCGATGGGATGCGTGGCAACAATGAAATTGTGGTTAACATGGCGACGTCCAGAACGATATTAGTCTTGCTATATTCAAGTTGGAACGCAGCCTTCACGTGGTTCTCTTGGAAGGCATACTAACAACCCTCAGATGTTAATTAATGCTTTCAACGATGTCTAATCCCCTGGACTTTAAACTCGGAACTCTGCACGAAAAATTATTTTCCAATGAAAACCGCAACAGAAGCTTCTGTAAAAGTTTAAAATCAATATCCCATCAAAACTCCTAACATAAGTTTGAACAAAATGTTTATGTATACCACTTTAAAGGCTAATCTCTCCTCTTTCTAAAAAACTTTGGATTTTTAAAATAGGTTCAAACATACTTGGGTAATCAATAATTTTGTATGAAAAGATCAAAAAACCGTTTTTGTCGAATAAAACAAGTTTGGAGGGTTGGAGAAAAATAAAAAATGTATTTTTGAGTTCTACGCAACTAACTGAACAAGATTAGGTAGTTATTCGGGTGTATTTAATTTTTTGTATTTTGTCACATAGTGTAATGAATAATAAAATTAATTTTTTTTAATTTTTTAGACATACCAATATCAAAAAAATTATGCAGGTAGTGAATTTTTTCAAAAATACCATCGTTTGGGTCCGGTAGCGACCCTAAACATTCACAGAAAAATTAAAAAAAATCATGGGTATTTTTTCCCGGTGCTTACGAAATCCGGCCCATACCAATATCCAAAAAAAGACCACAAAATTCCATATATGAAACACCCAACACCATACATTGCCTAAATATATTTGAGAACTCAAGCCTCAATTCAGTTCTAGCAGTCACGTTTGCGAGGAAGATGCCTAATGGTTGTAGATAAAAGATGACCTCGCCAGCACTTCAGAGCACTCGCGATACCCAAACATTTCAACCTCTGTACGCTGGTCAGTGCAGAGCGGTAAGTTCTCTTCCGTATAGCCTCCCAACACACTAATGCGCCGTACGTGGCTGAAGGCCCCTTCTTCTTCTAAACGTTTTTATACGGACGTACAAGAAATTTATCGCTTTCTTCATTTTGTTCCTCTTCCAGGACAGTTTGAATACCAGAATGATATTCAAGTTCTTTGCCTCCTTTGAGAGTCTCAGAGTAGTTGAAGCTAGGGACTCTGTATTTCCGAGGGAACAAGACAAGTTCCGTTTTATCTGGGTTCATACCCAAGCTGTTCTTCTCCGTCTATCCGCTTTCCAGTGACCAATATCACCCCTTGCGGTGTGCCCCAGTTACTTGTTTCCTGACGGAGAATAATTCTAATGAAGATTTAATGTTTACAGATGATAACATATTTTTATCTTTTGGTTATCTTGTCACCAGAGCCAATGTTCACCAGACCGCTCTGTGCTTACCTTATTAAACGCTCCTAAATATCTCGATAGGAGACCAATACGTATTCGTATTAAAGCCAATTACTGAAGCTATTGACTCAGAGTTTGCTCGTAACGTATATATCTATGAGCCTCTCCAATATTTTCAGTAAAAACGAGGTGCGGTTTATCGGTATAGGAATGACAACTACCTTTACCTCTTTCCACTCACCAGATATGTAACTCAAGTATGTCAACAAAGGTATGTATCCCTGGAAAATCCATTCGACGCCAGAGATGATACCGTCGCCTGACCGTTGTAGCATTATTGTAGCTCCAGGAGGTTTGTAGGGATTGATTTGGCCATGTTATCTTCAGCTTTGTTATTATGTTATTCATGAGACTTATGTCCTCTCTGCTGTTAGTGTGGTTTGGCTTCGCAACTTCGTGTGTTGTGCTGTTCACATCTACACTACCTGGGAAGTGAGTCTTTTTCTCTTCTCATTAAAAACTTCTCGACTGCTCTCTGTGTGGTCACCATTGTGCCGTCTTCGTACGGCGGATGCTATCAGGAAGCTACTGCACCTAGCGCGTCGAATGAGAAGAACGTTAATTACTTTGCTAAAAAGTATGCAGGTCCTTAACTTACAGCTTGCTGGTGAGACAATAAGTGTAAGGAAGTTAAATTCTAATCCATGAACTCTGTCTCTTAGGAGCCTGGCTCAGAGCCATATTCATTTTCTCCTTGACATGAACAGCAGCAAATCCTCGCTTGCAGCCTTAATCTGATTAATTAATGGATTAATTTCAACCGCCTTTAGGCGTTGCGGTCTCACTGCTGTCGTTCGATCGCAGGATTAGCCTTAGCTGTCCTACCTCGTACCGGATTTCACCAACAAAGTTGCAAAGACTACGAACCTATTTTGATACAGTAGTCGGATATTTTTAGCCGCCATTTTGCAGGTGGATCAGCGAGAGTATTCCTTCCAAAATTGTAGGAGGAAAAGCCTACTTAGTAGCTCTTCGTCTATCGAAACCTGAGGTTGACGTTTAGGCAGTCGGGGCACCAGAAGCATGACAGTCACTCTGGCCTGTGGCCTCCACCTGAGCGATCGGGTTTCCGGAGATTTTAGCACCTGAGTTCAGTAATTTGGGGGCAATATCATTGATAGCAGAGGGGGGTTGCTGTATTTTATGTCTACTGCTAGGTTTTTAGAACTGCCGTCCCTTTGGGGTCAAACGAAAATGCTTCTGGTTTCTGGGCTACCCTACTGACAAGGTTGAACCCACCGGATATGGCTAGGTTTCTTGACCCAAGCACACCGATTAGCATGACCAAGTCAGATCACTGTAACTTCCGACCTTCTTACCGCGACAAGGTGACTACCACACGAAGGTTGTGTAGTAAATAAATAATAATTTATTTGGATAACTAATAACCTTTTGTTTGAATTACGCCTACTCTCACAAAATATTTTATTTTTAATTTATCGTCCGCTCATCCCCACATTTTGGTACATTCGAGCCGGACAATATTCTAAATAAAATAAAATATTTGCCGAGATTTTCTTTACACGATCGTCTCGAAGATTTCCATATTTCGTTTATTTTTTGTAGAATAAATCACACCCTTTTCAACGTTTCGTACACATTTTTAACATACATAACCTGCTATTATTTAATTTACTCAATCATATGTATATTTATATTTTATTATATTTTCTTTTTGTGGTGCTCATTGTGTTTGAGAAATAAGTAAAGGGTAAGAATATATAAAGAAAAGTATAACAAAATAAACAAATCAAAAATATATAAACAACACACAGCGTAATAGGAAAACCATGTTATTGTTGTGAATTTGTATGAAGAAGTTTGAATGAAGATCTGTAATCAGCGACCCCAAAAACTCCCGAGTACCCCCTTTTTCTCGAAAACTTGACGTGATGGAAAGTTTTTGAAACCAGAATCGTGTTTAGCGCGCAAAATGCCTTCGAAAATCCCTGTAGCCATCTTATTTACACACAAAAAGTTCAAATTTGAAGGGATGTGTAATTTATTATAAAAAATTCAATATTATTCAAAGTCATTATACTTATTAATTAAAATATAAAAAACAGTATATAAATGTTGAAATGACCCAACATTGCGGCCCCATTGAAGGACTGGAAGACTTCAATTGAATGGAAGTGGAGCTAGTTTGTGAATTGGGCGGTTATAGATGCCATTGCGACCTCCGCCACTCTGACCTTGCCGTCTTCTCCTTCTACGACCTTGACGACTCACTCGGTCATCCAATACTGTGGCGGGCAATTGTTCTCGTGGACTACTGCGACCTGACCGAGCTTCCGGTTGGGCATTTCCGGTCCACTTGGCCAAAAGTAAACATTGTCTATTTTGAAATTCATCATACGCTTAATTCTGTTCCACAACTAGCCAGCAGCTGTGTAGCACATAGCTCAAGTCTAGGAAATGGTTTGGACTTGACGGGATCAACTTTGGATTTAGCCGTAAGTAGTCTCGAGACGACTGTGTTTGCCTCGGAGCTTCGAATGTGTACGCAACACCCATATGCTCAAATTGGAGAGTTCGGCCATGAATTTGAATTTTCAATATAGACATTGTATGGACAAATCTTGGGATACTAATTTAATCAACTTCAATTAAATTAGCTTTGAAAATTTCCATGAAGTATTCAATTCCGAAGTATTCAATTGATTCATCCCAGTCAAGCTTTTGAATCCAAAGTTCTTGCAATAGGATTTTTGATTTCGTAACAAGTGGGCATAATAGTCCGAGAGGATTGAATAATTGAGAAGACACCGATAACATGTTTCTCCTTGTAGCCTTTAAGTTCTGAACCTTATCTTCCAAATGAATTATAAATAAATCATTCTTCGGATCCCAATGTATGCCCAATGCCTTCGCGGAGTCTGAATCGCTATGTATTAAATATATAAAACCAGCTGAAGTCAAAAATTTTCGTCACCTGATCTCGAATCAAAATTAATTCATCATAGCTCTCAGCTCCAGTAAATAAGTCATCTAAGTAGAAATCACAACTTCAAACAACTTTCGAACCAATAGGCAAAGTCTCAAACGAAGGTCGTAATAGTTTAGGATCAGACTTAAAAGATAAAGAAACCTCAAACTTTCCCAATGCAAGACGTCGTACTGTAGTCTTCAATTCGTTCTCACATTTTTATGCTCCTCAGATTAAATTTCAGTTAATTCGGTTGGAAGTTTTTCTAACTCCCAAAATTTCCAGACGATCGAATCAACATTTTTCTCGTCTTCTATTGAAGTATTTATACGAAATACTTTAGAGTTGAAAGAGTCCTTTAAATCAAAGATGTGAACTGCGCAAATTAACAAATCAATTTTTTGCGGCTTATAGAAGCAAGGGTCACCTAATTCCACGTTTGAGGGAATACTCAAACTAGCTATGCTGACCCTACGAACAGATTGTAAGTTTGTATTTGATTTCAATACCCAAAAATTTGAAGTGAATTGGGTAGATTTGACACTCGCGGTAACTGTCAAATTGGCGCGAGATTTGGATAATGAATTTGTTTCACCAATGCCATTTAAATTCAATCTGCCTCATTCTTTTTTCAGACGTAGTGGTTACGCTAGTTCCTCGGTTATCAAATTAGGTTGAGAAACGGAATCTAAAAGATATAAGTATAAGTTGTCCAGAACTACATCTTACTCCTTACCACAGCCGTCGCACAATGGGGTTTTTGATGCTTAAATGGGAATTAAATCGTGGGAGCTTTCCTGGTTGCTTTTTTTTAACTTTTTTTGGTTTATTTCGCTTAAAGAATATAAATCCATATTAAAAAAAATCGTGATCTGAAATGCATAACGGCCTAACAACCAAAAAATTCAAAATTGAGTTTTTGATTGCTTCTGATGTACTGCATCAAAATATATATTCTGACAAAATTTTACAATCCTACTCTCAAAGATTATCTACCAACTAGATAAAATTAGAATTGAACATAGAAATGTTAATACAAATTAGAATAAATCATTTTGAGTATCAAACAAGTTTTCATTTCATTTTGAAGTCTTTGTTTCGGGCTTTTTGCGCTTCCTCAGTTAACTGCCATATTGGTAGTAAAGAGTAGTTTATTACTTCTGGTTCGCGCCAGCAAAGATGAGGCATTTTCTTTCCTTTACTCTTTTGTCGTTTGGTTTTTGCTTCTATCACTGCAATCATCGAAATCAATTTTCGATCTACCACGCTTAACACCAGATTGACGCGGGAAACATATTGACGAATCTAACCAGTACTTGTTGTTCCAAAGAAAACGCTCAGAAACTCTATAAGATGCATTCCAGCGATTCTTCAATTGGGAAATAAAATTTTTCCATTAATATTTTTTATTGCTTGACAATAAACTTGCAAGAAATGCAATTTTTTCAGTAAAGGTTTCAAATCCAGAATTTGCAATTATTTCATAAAGTTGTCTTCGAGAAATAAAAATTGTATTCACGTTTGTACCTATGATTGAATAAATATGGTCTTATAATTTTATACAAAAAATTTAATAGATAAAAATTATATAGGTGCAAAAATATATTTTCATTTTTTTAATCGGGTGCAAGAAAGTGCAAAAAAAATTTTTCTATTATTTCACAAGGTGTCTTAGGTTTAAGAAAAGAAAAATTTTTTTGCTTTACTTTGCTTAACTCACAACTATTTTTCCATATATGCTACAAAATTTGCAAAATTTATAGACCTTCACAAAAATTTTTTTTAAAAATAGCAAAACTATATAAACTTATAAAACAACGAAGCAAATATAATCTCAATCGTCTGTTGTTGAAGGATCCATATATTTTTTTTAATATTTTTACTTAAAAACCTGCCGAGAACTAATTTTGAAATCACTGAAAATTTAGTTTTTTCACGAAAGATAAAAAATATTAAAAAACTCACACTTCAAAAAGACGTAGAAAGAAAGAAAGTGATGCAGAATTTTGTGCACTTTTAGCTCATGTAAAAAAATATTTGGTACTCAAGAATTTCATTTTCCAATTAATTCCCATTTTAGGCATCAAAAACCCCAATGTGCTTGAATTATGCGTTCATGTGATGCGAATAATTTACCGAAGCGTGAGAAGTCGAAGGCTGTTCAGACTTATTAGAACTTGTACTATATCGGTGAAATAATGAGTTATGTGAACCATTACATATCCGACACTTAGGAGAAGGGCACCTTGCAATTGTGTGTCCCTTTTTCAAACAGTTAATACATGCTGACACGGATTTTATGAAGTCAAAACGTTTAACTATAGGCTCAGCAGTAAAAGAAGGGCAATTGTTGATCATATGCGAGTCGATTTGCAAAATAGGCATCTATCAGCATATTGTTTCGATTGGTACAATTTAATGATGTTTTACTGGTTCTAAAATTAAAATGTTCCTTCTTAGGTTTGTTAACCCTCAGCCTTGAACTAGAAGACTCATCAGCAGAAATGTGCTGGTAACGCCTATTCAAGGGCTTTACAATCCGCCCACAATGGGAGCTTTTCGTAGTCAAGTTGTTTTTCCATTTTGATTTGGTGATTGGATCCATTTTCGACATCACTTATTGTGTTAATATTGCATAAGTTATTTTCTTGTCCGCACCAACGAATCATAAATGACAGAAACAGTATCAATCATGCTTCGCAAAGCAACGGCCGAGGGCTTGGTAAGTTCAGGAAAATCTGTACACAAGGCCGATTGGGACAAACACGAGATCAAGTGATTGAATTTTTTAATATCTGTTAACGTCGGATCATTGTGTACCAGGTTTTCAAATAAGCTCATGAAGTTCTTATAATCAGAATATTGTCCACTGAATTTAGGGAGCTTCATATTTGGGAGTCTTGAATGGTGTGCTTCTACGCTGAATGAAGTTTCAGGCACATTCGATTGCCTATTTTTGACCAACAGACTCATAAGCAAACTTTTCGTGGTCACACGGAGTTGAAGATCTCGGCTCTATCATCATTGTTGCGATCCAAATTATTCACTTTTGATTGGAGCTTCATTGCTTGGTCAATATATGTTTTCAAAATATCTAATCGACATTCGAGCTCCATAGGATTAAACGAAATATTCCTATCTACAATGGATTATCGAATTCTGTCGATATTCTTAATGACCTTCGCTTTTTCGCGAGTAATTTCTCCAAGCTTTCTGGTTTGGAAGGAGAATCTTTGCTTTTAGAGCCCCTAATAGTCATTATGATTTTCGTTTATTTAAAAATTCCTCAAAACAAGAATTCAAAATTGACCAAAGTAAATTATTGGTCAAATTTTATTTGAATTTATTAGTATTCGCTGGTATTGTATACAAGAATTTAATCAAGATTTGATTAGATATGATAGAATTAATATTAATATGATATGATTAGAATTAATTGAGTCAAGAATATCTTACTTGATCTCAGAAAATAACAACCACACTGTCTTCAGTAAATGAGACACACAATTTGTCGAGTCATATCGCGTGGATTGGAACATCGATCAAAACATGTATACGAAAAAGAAATGAAAAGAAAACAAACAAGCAACACAATTGGTATGCTGAATGTTTCTCACTAATAAAGAGAACGAATTATTCGTGTAAATGCTTATTAATTTAACAATCTTAACACTTGCGATGGGTTTCACTAATAAGGGTGATTTACTTTATAAAGAAAATATTCATATACGAAAACATATTTTATAAATATTTTGTAAATATTTCTAATAATTAATAATTATAATTAGTATCACAAAATATTAAGTGTATATAATAATTCTTGTGTCCAACTTTAAAAGCGCAATAATTTTTGAATATCTTATAAAAAATCTCTTAATTTTGATTAGTTTACAAAATTAAAGCAATGACACAAGAATTACATACACCTTTACCTCAGACTCGAAACTACTTCCCAAGATATTTTCTTTCCAGCTAAGTATACATCGGCAACGGAGCATTTTGGTGAAGTCCTATTCTGTTTGTTGGATGATGATGTCTTGATTCTTATGGTGTGAAGATGTAGTGTGATGTAGTACGTTTTGTTGAAATGCTTTTGCAGTGTGTTGAATTGTGTTTGTATTTATGTTACACTGTTTTTATTATCACTTCACAATTTTTTTTGTAAATTTTTTTGTAGTCGAAATCTTTTATTTATTTAAAACAGATTTCCAAAATTTTTTTGTTATTATTTCTTTACTTAAATTTTTGTATTTTTATATATTTAAATTTTTGATTCCTTGTTCTTTATTTTTTATGTACTTATTGTTGCTATTATTTTTCTGTTTTATTTGGTTCACCACACTAATTTTCTTTTTTAATTTTAGTTATTTTATTTTATTAAATATGTGCGTATATGTTATTTTTTATTGTATGTTTGTTATTTTTTAGATTATTAGATTTTTTTTTGTGTTTTAACAAAATGGTATTTGAAATAACTTGTCAAATACCCACGAATTTCACTTTAAAAAACTTATAAATATAATACGCGATAGTACTCGACCACTAAATTTAAACTGTCCCTGTTCGGGTGACAAAATGTAATTTCCTAATAGTTTTTAGGAATCGAATTGAAATAAATAAACTATAATTTAAACATAGGGTACTTTCAACTCGAGTACGCCATACCAAAAATATACACATATAATTGGCCATTACAACCTTACAGGGATTGCGGCTTAGCTTCTCACACCACTCATGTTGTGTGCGTTAATTTTATACGTGAGTGGCCAAAAATATTTGCGAGCTAAATAACTTACACCTAACTACTTCTCTTTTTTAACTAACTTTATTTATTTAATATTTTCTTAATTCTAACATTCATTTACTGGATTTCTACATTTAAGGATATTCAGCCACTCCGTTGCCTATTTAACTTTGTATTCTATATATCCAACCCTCATTTCAGCAACATCTAAAGGATATACTTATTTTTGCAGAAAACCGAAGATGAGGCGAGGGATATAACTCGCACTTGCCCCATGGCGAATGTTAAAAGATAAAAGAATGTTAGTTAATTTTCAACTTAAAACCTTTTTTATCTTCCCTTCAATATACATCGAATGTGGAACCTCTACAAAAATTTTACAACTGGCAATTAGTGACTGTATATCAAATTTATAGTTGTTGGTAATTGAAACCTAAAATTCGGACATAATTTTCGTATATATTTGCTCTACCAAATTACACGAACACAGCCTAAGATTTTGGGAGTAATCTCAGGCGTCCTGCTTAGATTTACCAAGTGGAGCAACATGATGATTATACTTGACGGCCAGATGTAGGACTTTAGTACTGGTTTCGGATATTACCGGACGTCAAAATTTGAACCGAAATAATAACCAAAGCATTTCTCGTAGCCAACGAAAATTTGAAACCTTTGGAACCGTTACCCCAAATTTCAAATTGCGAAGAAAATCGCCCTATCCGTTTGTATCTGGATTTTCTGAGAACGTCGGAATTGCACAAATTATTATTATTATGATTGTAATGTGTATAAAAAACTTTGAAAGAAAATAAATAAATAATATGTATTTTGGTATTTTCCTATTTATACATAAATCTTTTTAATCTTTAAAATTTTCAAATACATGTTCTTATATTCTAATGTTCATAAAAATTATAAGAGTATTTATTATTATTACTATTCTAGCTAGAATAGAACAATATTCGACAGTGTACTTATGTACTCGTATATGTAAATTCCATAAATATTGACTAGCTGACTTCCTGCAAATGTATGTATATCAATTTCTTTGTATTGTGTTGAGTTCGAGTGTGTGTTGCTTTTTGGTCTGTTTTGTTTTTATTAATATTCTTAGTTGACATATGTACATATGTCCCTTTTTGACGTTTCTATAACTTCACAATCGTTCTTACGGTAACGTTCGCTACGTTTTTACGTTATCTACGCTTGACTAACCAGCCCCTTAGGCTAATTTCTATTTTTATGAGCAACTAAAAGCAGATTAGTGATGCCAATATAATAATTAAATAACAGTTTAAAATTCGTCTGTATTGAAGAGAAACGAACAATTCTAAAATAAAAAACAATACATGTATTTATAAAAAGTAAAATTGAATTATAAAAGTTTTGTTAATAATATTATGTATGCGAATTTGCTTGATAAGCCCGTTACTCAAAAATATTTTTTATGATTACAATAATAAATTTTTAAAAGGAATAATTTCTCGCGATGCGGAGATACATTTATAAATAACTTAATTGGATTAGATATTATAAATTTTTTTTTATAATTTCATCATATCATAGTCCATTATTAAAGCTAGATGAAATGTTTTTGTGGATATATATGTGTGAAGTCGCCGTAGTCTAGAAGGTAGTGTCTTATTAGACATGAGATCTCGGTTTAAATCCCAGGTCAGACATCTCCAACAAAACGAAATATGAAAATATATTTTGTCGACTACTTCCGCTCAACAGATTTCTGGCAAAAACTCTGATAGAAAAATAACTGTCATGAAAAGTTCCTCAAAAAAATTTGTCGTTCGGAGTCGACTTTAAACTGTAGGACCCGCCGCTAATGGATGAATTTACACACACAACATAAGTGGTGTGAAAAGCTAGGTCGTAATCCTGCCTGAAAGGTTGTAATGACCAATTATGTGTGTACATATGTGTGCATATGCGGTTTTTAATATACAGTAATTTTTATCAAATTAAAGCAAAACGAATATGAAAAATATATAACATAGAAACTGTTGGGAAGAAAAATAAAAATTAGCAGGACTGTATGCGATTTTATTTTTAATTACGTAAAATTTCTATAGTGACACCACTGAAAAGTCTGTCTTCTTTAAAGAAACAGCTGTTCATAATTTAAATTGTTGTTTTGGTTTTGTATCAGTTGTTTTTTTCTGATCTGCTTTCAAAGAATTTAAGCAGCTGACATACGGCAGAAAAAACTGCTAAATGCTGCTGTCTGTCGTCTAAGTGTTTATACCTTAACGGTTGGAAGTAGAATCATTATTCTCTACTTCACAGTATCGAATATTCCCGGGAGAGCCCGAGGGGTGGAACCAGCCCCATTAACCCACTTTCAACAGACCGTGTTTAGAAATCCCCCGTCCTCCTGCACAAAAGCGAAATGAAGTGGATAATTGTCCAATTGAGCCGGATCATCCCCTCAATAAAATAATATATTTGCGAGACTCTATTTGCAAATTTTGTCTCAAAGATCGCCACACTGTTTTTTTTGTTTTTTGATAAACCACAACCTTAACACAGTTTGAATATATTTTTAATATACTTAAATAATTATTTGATTTGTACAAAGTACGTAAAATACATTTTCTTTTTTTCGGTGCTTTAATTAAGAAATATGTGCTTACTGTGTTTTAAAAATAAAAAGAAATACACCTAAAGTGCAATTCTAAGAATATAGAAGTTAAAGAAAAGCAAAAAATAAACAAAACTGAAATACAAGTTAACGCTGTCAACATCTAAAACTCCATAAATTTGTTTCCCACCGTATAGAAAACATACCAACAACATTACACGCACAATTACCAAAAATGCTGACAACATGTCCACAATACACGCGCTTTTACCAAGTTGCTGACACCCAAAAAAATAAGTTACTCACCTGATGTTGCAACGTGACTTGATCAACTTACTGAGGTTTAGTTATAAAAAAATTAAAATTGTAAAATTAGTTCTTAAGTAATATTAAAGCAATAAAGTGCGGCTTTTAGCCGAAAAAATAATTTTTTTTTAAATAAATAAATAATTTATTAATTGGCGCCCAACAGTCGTTACGCGGTTGAAAGTAACGCCACGCGATTGTAATGAATTTTTTTTTTAAAGTAAGGCCCGCTCGAATAAAGTGACAAAATATTAAAAAACACTAGAAACTTTCATAGATGAGACCCTCAAGAAGTGCCGCGCGAATAAAGTGAAAAAATATTTAAAAACACTAGCAACTTTCGAAGCAAACTTCGAAGCAAAGTGTCACGCGGGTGGAATAAAATCTACACGAGCAAGACCGCAACCGAACGAACCCTTAGTGGAGAACTTCGATAGAAGGAGGTCACGCACCCACAAAGAGTGCGCACCGTTGGATCCGGAGTACAATTGGAAAAGGACAAATCCAAACGCGCCGTGATATATTTACTAATCACGATGCAGGCTTTAATTATAATTTTCTAAGTTATATATTTAAGATAAATTTTAATTATTAAAAACATAAAGAAAAGAAAATTTTAATCCTTTTAAATGAATAAAAAATGTATATTGAAAATATAAAGTGTGAAAAAAACATAAAGAAAAGAAAATGTTTATTCTTTTAAATTAAGAATAAAAGAGAAAGAGAAAAATTTTAAACAAATTAAAAAAGTCTTAAAAAGAAAATTTTCATTTTAATACTTTTGAAAATTTAAGTGAATAAATTTTAGATAAACTAAATATTTTAACTATTTTTATGTTTGCAAGCCGCGAAGTCGTATATTATTAACATTGCATAAAAAATAAGAAAAAATAAATTTATAATCAAAACTTTTATTTAAAACTTTTGTGTAAATATTCTCAAGCAACTAAAATATTACAAATAAAATATATATATATATATAAAATAAAAGTGTTATTTAAAGCAAATATTTAACAATCACTGCGATTCACCACTGTTAAGTGAGACTCTCCAGAGAATTCAGTAAAGTAACTTTAATTTTTCCCAAATACGTAAAAATTTTATTAATCCTACTAACCAACAAAATCCAAAATGAACCGAAACAACGTAATTAGACAATCTTTGGTTGGGAATGCTGGTGCACAGGCACGGTCAGGATCTCCTGTACCGCCAGAACCTACTTTATTATCTGCACCTTCTAATATCCGAAACACGACCGCAGAATTTAGGTCACTAATTAGGGAGCTAGGGACTGGTATTTTAGAGATTTATTCAAGGATGTTCTTCACCCAAGACCACAGGTGATGACAGATCAAACAATTGACGAACGTTACCGTGACAGTTTAACAGATATGGACAAAGTGCCAGATGTAGTTCGTTCTTTGCGCGAATTTGACGGAAACCCAGCGCAATTCAGCAGCTGGAAGAAAAGTGTTGAGAGAATTTTAAAAATTTATGAGCCTAGTATTGGTACCCCCAAATACTTCGGTATTCTTAATATCATTCGGTACAAAATTGTAGGCAGCGCGGACGCCGACCTAGAATCCACCTCTTAATTGGAAGCAATATCCCGATGCCTTATCATGCATTATGCTGAGTACCAAATGACTTGTCTAATACGGGGTAGAAAATCAGCACAAGAATTTTACGGTGAAGTATATTCCCACCTAACACTCATTCTTAGCAAGATCGCGTGCATGGAAATAAATGCAGAAGGCATGCAAGTCCTCACAAATACGTATAGCGACAAAGCGCTTGATACCTTTATCAGAGGTCTATCAGGTGATCTTTCAAGACTCCTTGGCATGCAGGAGCCTGTCGATCTACCAGTAGCATTACATTTGTGTATTAAGCTCGACAATCAAAATTACAGAACAACACATGCTAACAATCAAACAAAAACCTCCTTTACCTCCAAGGAATTTTCATTATAGGAACCAAACATTTTACCCACAACTTGCCTATTTGCCTCAAACGATTTCACGAAAGAAACAGGTTAATCCACAATTCCCTCAACAACCCCAATTTTTTAGCCCCCAAATTTGGCCAAACAGACAAGTCGATAACCATCCATTTAGAAACCTTCCACCAAGACCGATACAACCATAACCACCCACACCAATGGATATCGATTCATCGCAACAAACAAGGAATGAACAGACCGAATTTTAATTTCGCAGGAATGCGCCCACCGCCAACGCAATCCAATCAGTTTAACAGAAACATTCCTAACAAAATCCAAAGAATTAATTACTTAACGCATCTTGCAAGAAACAGGAGCTAGTGAATGTAACACTCAAGAAAAGCAGTCATGGGACAATTACTATCAGGAATATACGCGACAAGCACAGGACGAAGGAGAATATGACAATGAAGAATTTTGCGATATTCATTTTTTAGGCTAACGTACTCCACGTTACCTTATTTTCAATGTAAAACTGGTAACGGTGAAGTGCTCAAATTCTAGATAGATACCGGATCTAACAAAAACTATATCCAACCCTCATTAGCCAAGAACCCTCTACCAAAAAATTCCATATTTTACGCCAATTCGGTCGGCGGTAATATTAAAATATCCCATCACATCTTTTTAAATCTTTTCGTAGTAAACGAGAAGCTTAAATTCTTCGTTTTACCCTCCCTCAAATCGTTTTATGGTATTCTCGGCAACGACAGCCTCAAACAACTGAATGCAATTATATATACTTTGGAAGACTATATGTTAATAAACAATAGTAAAAGAGTCCATATCAAACAGCAAAAATCTAAATCTGTCAATAAATTAGAATCGAAAACCGAACATCTAACAAAAGACTAAAATTAGAAACTTCAGACATTGTGCAAACAATATTCAACACTTTTTGCGGAACCCAACGAAAAACTTACCTATACTACAACAGTAAAAGCAGGAATGAGGACGACTAATAATAGCTCAATATACTCCAGATCCTACCCATATCCTATGTCTTTGAAATCAGAAGTCGAAACCAAATCAACAAACTCCTTGAAGACGGAAAAATCGGACCATTTCGTTCAGCCTATAATTCACCTGTCTGGATAGTGGACAAGAAACCGGACTCCTTAGGAAACAAACAATACAGGTTTGGTGATAGATTATCGAAAATTGAACTCAGTAACGGTAGCGGATCGATACCCGAAATAAACGAAGTTCTTTCCCAATTAGGACACAATTAGTTTTTCTCTGTTATCGATTTAAAGAATGGTTTTCACCAAATTCCATTAAGGAATTCGCATATAGAAAAAACAGCCTTCTCTATCAACAACGGAAAGTATGAGTTCACCAGACTTCCTTTCGGCTTAAAGAACGCTCCTTCTATTTTCCAAAGGACATTAGATGATATTCTGCGAGACTACATAGGACGCTGCCGCTATGTGTACATAGGCAATATAATTGTATTCAGCAAATCCGAAGCAGACCATGAAAAAGATTTAGGTAGCATTTTTAGGACTCTCGAGCAGGCAAATGTGAAAGTTCAGTTAGATAAATGTAAGTTTTTCGATAAAGAAGTAGAATTACTTGGATTTATAGTGACGCCAGAAGGCATAAAAACAAATTCTTTAAAAATTAAGGCCATTCAAAATTTTCCCACCCCACAAAATCTCAAAGAACTAAGATCATTCTTAGGCCTATCGGGCTATTACCGTCGCTTCGTTAAAGATTACGCGAAGGTTGCCAAACCCCTAACGGCCCTTTTAAGAGGGGAGGATGGACGTGCGTCCAAGAACCAATCGCAAAAAACAAATCAGTCTTGACTAAGAAGCTACCAACGCATTTCAAAAAATCAAAAACGTTCTTGCTGACTTATCCCAATCTAAACAAGGAATTCGAACTTACAACGGATGCGTCTAATTATGCGATATGTGCCTGTCACAAGAGGATAGACCAATTACGTTCATTTCTAGAGCACTATCAAAATCAGAGGAAAATTATGCGGCAAACGAAAAGGAGATGCTCGCCATTATCTGGGCACTGAAATCTCTTCGTATTTATCTTTATGGCTCAGCCAAAGTTAAGATCATATGCATTAAGCAGTAAAAATAATAATGGTAAGATAAAACACTGGAGAGCAATCCTTCAGGAACACAACTATGAGTTGAGATATAAGCCAGGAAAAACAAATGTAGTTGCCGACGTATTATCTAGGACGCCACAAAGCATACAAATTAATTCTCTTAAACCTACCCAAGTCCCCCCTGAAGTCGCTGTGGTCTAGTAGGTAGTGTGTTGGCTTATTAGACGAAAAGCCAGGGTTCGAGCCCCAGGCCAGACATCAAAATAAAATACAAAAAGTATTTCTTCGGCGACTTCCTCTCAGCAGATTTCTGGCAATAACTCTGAGAGTAAATAAAATTGCCATGAAAAGTTTCCCAAAAAACTGTCGTTCGGAGTCGACTTTAAACTGTAGGTCCCGCCACTCATGTATAAAATTAACACACACAACATAAGTGGTGTGAGAAACTAGGTCGTAATCTTGACTGAAGGGTTGTAATGACCAATTATGTATGTATTTAAAGTGACGAAAGCTCATCCCAAAATTTGATACCATATACTGACGCACCAGTTAATGCCTTTAAAAACCAACTCTTTATAATCACTGCAGAAACTTCATCATATCAGTTCAAAATAGTTTTTCCAACATACCACAGACATCTTATTGCCGAACCAGAATACACGGATGATTTGCTAATTAATCTACTAAAGCGTTATTTGAATCCTTCACTCACAAACACGATAATCACGGAAGATCACATCCTTGGCAAGATTCAAACTATATATCCCTTACATTTTAACCAATACAAAATTCGCTACACTCGAAATATAGTAAACGACTTGACAGAACCAGCAGTACAAAAGTCCGCAATAATAGAATACAATAGAGCCTATAGGAGTGCAGCTGAAAACAAGGCAAAACTCTTAGAGAAATGCTACTTTCCTCAGATGAATGCAAAAATCAAAAAAATTACTAAACAATGTAAAATTTGTCAGGAAAACAAATATGAAAGAAATCCACCAAATCCAATCTTAAAGGCAACTCCTATCACAACTTATCCAAGCCACATTGTCCATATCGATGTTTATCACACAAATAATAAAATATGCCTCACTGCCAAAGACAAGTTTTCGAAGTATGCTCAGGTCAAATTAATAAAATCTAGAGCTGCTGAAGATATAACCTCTACAGGAACTACTTACAGCCTTTGGTATTCCTGAAAAAATGGTAATTGATAATGAGAAGTCTCTAAATTCAACCTCCATCATATTTATGTTAGAGAATCAATATGGAATAGAAATATTTCAGACACCTACATACTCTAGTTCAGTTAATGGCCAAGTGGAACGTTTTCACTCCACTCTTACCGAATTACTGCGCTGCACGAAAGCAGAAAATACTCACAATAGTTTTGAAGAATTATTAAACATGGCAATATGCAAATACAACTATTCAATCCACAAAATATAGACTTTATAATATCAAAAAATTAACTGAAAAACAGGAAAAAGACCTCGCGTTCCATAACAGAAACAGGAGAGAGCAAGAAACATATCCGACCAACGACGTTATTTACGTAAAAATAAATAAACGACTAGAAAACAAACTTACTCCCCGCTATAAAAAGGAAATTGTCTCTCAGGATAACGGAAATACTGTTATCACACAATCCGGAAGAACGGTACATAAACGTCATATTAAGATATAACAAGAACAGAAGAACTATTTCTAAATAATATATTTTCCCTTAAAAAAAATTGTTAGGAAAAATAGGAGTAAGGTTATAAATTTAAAGATCGGGAAAATAATGTCCTGAAAGAATACGAAAATTCGTATTAGAATATAGAAAATGTAACTAATTTAAAAAAAAAATGTCGATTAATACGCCATAGGCGTACGACTACTAAAATTATAAGTAATAAATTAATGATTAACTAAATAAAGGAATAATTAGTATAATAAAAGTGTCGATCAATATGCCATAGGCGTGCGACTACTAAAAGTATGAATAATAAATTAATGGAAATTAATTAAGGGAATAATAATTTAAAATAAATGGAAAGATACTTTTATTAAATAAAATTAGAAGAAAAGCTTAGATTTAATTACGAAAAGTACTGTGCTTACTTATTAGAATACAACCATTTGAATTTTTATCAATACATTTTCAGCCTGCTAACCTGCATGGCTCATGCAGAAATTCAAATACATGACTACATCTTGTCCCACTTAACAACCATCAACAATGGCTACTCCAAAATAGAAGACGGTACCCTTAATTTTATCCATGTCATAGACACTTTATCGTACAGACAACTTTTGGAAAACATAACAGACGAAATGAACTGTACATTGCCTCCCGGATGTATCCTATCCTACAGCACGAGGCCCAACAAACTATTGAATTGTTGGAAGTCGTCGAACCCGTCCAACATCCAAATCCAAAAGATCCTGAGATATACTGGGAACTGCCTGGAAATATCTAGCAGGAAGTCCTGACCATGACGACCTTAACATTATTAACACTAATCTGGACCAACTAACAGCCAACAATAATACATTTTTTTTTATTAATAATGCTTTAAATAACCGAATGAATAAATTAACTAAAATTACTAATGACATATTAAATATAATAAAAAAAGGATAACGCCATTGATAATGGTATTGCTCTTAGCTTAAAAAGTAAAATAAGAATGTTAAAGGAATAAATAATAAATATTAAGTATGCTATACACTGGGTGTTAAGCAACTTTTCAACAATAATTTATGTTGTATGTTATGTAAAATAAGTGATGTCATTCTGAAAGTGCATTACCTTGTGAAGAGATTGACACTTTGTTTGATGAAATCGAACAAAAATTTCCGTAGTTATAATTTAAATAGTATAACAGTCGTCTTATATTTTTTATATATGTAATCTTATCAAATGAATTTTCAATTAAAAAATTTTCAAAGTTTTGATGGATCTTGATTGCTTATCGAAAAATATGTCAATTTCATGTTTGTACGACTACCAAATTCTTCTGAAAATTTTTGAACTAAACTGCAATTGAAAAAATATATATGAAAAATAAAACTCGACTGTTGGACTCTTCAAATAATAACTACGGTAATTCGGTCCGATTTGATTAAACGAAGTGTCAATCTCTACACAAGATAATGCACTTTCAGAATGTTATCACTTATTTCATATTTTTAATTAAAGTTTGCTACTATGAACTGACAAACTTGAAAAAATATGAAAAGAATTCACATTTATCAAGTTTACCTTATCAAACCCTTTAGCATATTAAGTCAAATACCACCTCTCTCCTTTCTAATAAGGTTTAAATTTTGGACATGAGTTCAGAAATGTTTGCGTAATCAGTAAATTTGTGCGCAAAGTCCAAAAAACAGTTTTTGTCAAATAAAACAAGTTTGGAGGGTTCGAGAAAAATAAAAAAGTATTTTTGAGTTCTACTCAACTAACTGAACAACTTAGACTAGGCAGTTACTCGGGTGTATTTAATTTTTTGTATTTTGTCGCATAGTGTAATTAATTTAAAATATAATAATATACTGAAAAATAAAGAAATTATATATGGAATAAAAAATGGTTGTAAACAATACAGTATGATAAGCGTTTGTAACCAAGATGAATTGTTAGATTTAAGAAATGATTTCTGTATACTTAATTTAGTTAAAAGCCTCAACTCTTCATGTCACATGATCAACGGTTACCATGTCCCAAGAGAGGAACTTATAGCTCCAGGAATGCTTTTCCTAAATGAATTCCAGGGTAACATAACTGTGGACAACAATGTGCGCACCATGAACGGCACTATCATCGTGAATTTCAAAAACTCAACGATAACGGTAAACGGGAAAACTTACAAAAATATGAAGCGCCTCCACTAAAAGTAATGCTAGAAATAGCTCAACCAACACCCATAGAGGAGAGCCGAACTAGACTCCTATCCCTAGAAGCACTCAGTGAGCTACATATCAATAATACAGTGGAAATCCAGTTCTTAAGGGCAGAAAAAACGTTAAACAGATTTTCTGCGGGAATGATGCTCATTGTACTTATCATTGTGCTAATAAAAATGAAAAAATGGTTCCTAAAGAAGAAGCCAAATCACCCAACGGGACAATCTATAGGAGATACTGTGGAAGCCAGTCATCGCCAGGAAACCGATATCGAATCCCCGGCACCAGTGTAGGGAATTTCCAAGTTTTCCAAACACTCGTGGGCAAGCGTTTTTAAAAGGGGAGAAGTTAACGCTTTCAACATTAAAACTCCAAAAAATAAGTTTCCCACAGTATAGAAAACATTCCAACAACATTACACGCGAGTTACGGAATCATCTACAACACCACCTACTAAACCAGCCAGGTCATCAACCTATTTAAATTATTAAACGTCTTCATTTTATTTTATTTTACTTTATTTTATTTTGTAATCAAATTTATTATATTAATTCCTGGAACTGATTCATTGACCTATTAGTAAAATTCTACATAGCATTGCATTTTGTACCTCTATTTTGCAATTCATTAATTCGTGAAATTGGTTCGTTGACCTATTAAATTTCTTCATTTCATTTTTTGTAATAGTTGCATTTATTGCTTTTATATTAATTGTGTTATATTAAGAAATGCTAATTAAACAAAAATACATTGTAAACAAATTTAAATTATAAATAGTAGAAGTAAATAAAGAATAAATGATTATTATTGTTAAACCAAGAGGTAGTGCGATTACAACCATAACTGGCGCAGTCGAAAACAAAAGTTGAGAGAATATCAACTTCTCACTTCCAAAAAATAATAGTTTAGTGGCAGTAAGTGTTAATAAAAATAAAAGTTAAAATAAAAAAAAATCAATTAAGGAATATAATTTTGAACCAAATATTATAGAATAAAAAAATAGACATAGTGGAAAAAAAAACAAAAACAATTAAGGAATACAATTGTGAACGAAACATTTTAGAATAAAAAAATATAGACATAGTGAAATTAAAAGGAAAACAATTAAAGAATATAATTGCGAACTAAAATCATCAAGAAGTGAACCTACAGCAACGAAATCAACAAATAATCATCAACTTCCAACAACAGTCACCAAAAGCATCATCGATAGAACAAAGAAATGAAACTTCTAATAATAGCACTAGGGTAAATAAGATATATTTTAGTTAATATAGTATAAGTATAAATAAAAGTTGCTTCATGCGAAAAATACATAGACCCAAACCATATACAGCAATTTTTAGACACCTAATACTCATTCCAGAAAGTACAGAAATGTCAGTTAATAACAATAATCCCTTGGGTTCCATACCTCAACTAATCCCAAATCCACCCCTAAATCCGAACCAAATATTTGACGCACTAAGAGTCCCAGATGCAGTAAAGGATCTTCCAAAGTTTGCCGGAAATCCGAGACTACTGTACGAATTTTTAACAAATGTCGAAGAAATCTTAGGGTATCTGGTTAACGTAGATGGAACAAACTATGCGAAAATTATATTAAGAGCGATTAGGAATAAAATAGTAGGACAAGCTAACGAAATGCTCAATGTCTATGGTACTCATTTGGTTTGGGAAAATAGAAAAATAACCTAATTTTACATTATTCCGACAAAAGAAATGAAACATCCCTAATGAAAGATCTGCATAATTTGAAACAAACTAATCAGTCTGTCCAACACTTTTATAGCTCAATCAGAGAAATAAAGTCGTCTATCAATAACAACATTCTAATTCACGAAACAAATGCTAGTGTCATAGAAGCGAAACAAAAATTATTTGCTGAAATGTGTTTAAACACATTCCTATCCGGCCTTAAATAACCTTTAAGCTCAAATATTAGATCAATGAGACCTAAGATAATGGCCGAAGCCCTTTCCTTTTGTATCCAGGAACAAAATATATGTTATTCGAAAAAACCATTTACAGGCTCATATCTTGCTCCCCAACAAAATGTGAAACACTTACTACCAAACTATCAGAATTTTTCACCTTATCAGTCTTACCAACCAATAACAAACAACCCAAACAGAACTTCACAACAATTTTCGAGACAGTACTACCCAACTATACCACCATATCAGAATAATATAATTACATATCAGAACCCAATTAATAACGTTCAGAAACCCCAAATTAGTGCACCCATTAATACATTCGGACAGAATTAGGAATTTTAATACATATCAAAAGAATACACAAAATAATGGATTTGAACAAAACAAAACACCTAATCCTAGCTTTGGACAATAACAGTATCGTCCACAAAACTTACCACCACCGGAACCAATGGATGTAAGTTCAGGATTTACTCATTTGAGGAAACCGTCAAGCATACAGACAAGAAGGACAATAGGTGGCTTTAAACCTCAAGAAATGTATAGCATTGACGCAGAAGGTTCCCCTTGCTCAAACTTAGAAGAATATTACAATTGTTACTACAACGACTATGCTCAACAGGATAATATGTATTCTCATAATTTCAACCAAGACTTTATTTTTGGACAATATAACCAGTTCGATCAAAACTGTAATAACACAATTGATGACAGTGAAAATTTTCTAGTAAATGCCTCCCCGGACCAACAGGATACTTAGACCTTAATAAACATGGACATACATTACCATATATAAATATATCTTCCCCCTTCGGTAGACCATTAAAATTTCTGATCGACACTGGAGCCTCTTCATCTTTTATAAATCCAGAATTTGTTGATCAAGCCAAATGCCAGAGTTGTAAACCAATCACGATCACCACAATTTTGAATAAACACTCCTTAGACAAGAAAATCAGCTTACCATATTTTGTAGAATTTAAAGAGGAGGGTGAAATGGAACTATTTGTCTTCAGATTTCACAATTATTTCGACGGATTAATAGGACTTGATATTTTAAATAAATTAAAAGCCAAAGTAGACTTGGGTAATAAAATCCTAATCACGAAAAATTCTACAATACCACTATATTTTAAACCTAACTTTACTTCAGGAAAATTTATAATTCAACCTTGTTCAAAATTTATTATTTAGAAAGCAGTTGATTATCGAAACGGTGATTTTTTCATACAAAAAACATTTTTAGAACCCGAATTATTTATTTCGGAAGGTATTTATTCCTCAAGAGAATGGTATAGTTTTGTTGAGATAGTAAACACATCCGCCCAAGAAAAAGTTGTCTACATTGAACAACCTATTAAGGGTTGTCAAAATTTCATCGAAATAAACAATTTCACCATAGATTCTAACACACCCAAACAAGAAGACGACAGAACTAAATTACTGAGAACTAACCACTTAAACGAAGAGGAGAAAAAGAACTAATGAAAATTTTTAAGAACTTTGACGACATATTTTTTAGAGAAGGGAATCCTCTTAGTTTTTCTAACCAAATTAAACATAAAATCAACACCACGGACGATATCCCAATTTTTACAAAATCCTATAGATACCCCTATGTTCATAGGGAGCAGGTACGGACACAAATAGACAAAATGTTACAACAGGGCATTATAAGACCAAGTTTTTCACCTTGGAGTGCTCCTGTATGGATAGTACAAAAAAAAAAAGGACGCTAGCGACGTACAGAAATGGAGACTCGTTATTGACTATAGGAAATTAAATGAAAAGACGATTTGTGACAAGTATCCCATACCTAACATTACAGACATATTGGACAAATTAGGTCGAAGCATGTATTTCAGTAACCTAGACCTTGCTAGTGGCTTTCACCAGATAGAAATGCACCCAGAACATGTGGGAAAAACTTCATTTTCCGTAGATGGAGGTCATTTTGAATTTGTCAGAATGCCCTTCAGGTTAAAAAACGCACAGTCCACATTCCAACGAGTATTGGATAATGTGTTGAAAGATCTTATAGGTACGGTTTGTCTTGTGTATTTAGACGACATAGTTGTCTATTCTACATCATTACTAGAACATATGGTAAGCCTGAAAAAAGTTTTTGAGAGGCTAAAAGAATCAAATTTAAAGGTTCAGCTAGATAAATCTGAAAGAGTGTGCGTTTTTAGGACATATTATTTCCACCAAGGGAATAAAATCAAATCCTGAAAAAATTCATGCGATAAAAAATCTTCCCATCCCGAAAACCCAGAAAGAGATAAAACAATTTTTGGGGCTATTGGGTTATTATCGAAAATTTATAAAAGACGTTTCAAAATTAACAAAACCTTTGACTGAATGTTTAAAAAAGGCAAGAAAGATAATTTTAAATGATCGATATCTAAAAACATTCGAAATGTGCAAAAATTTATTGATCAATGACCCCTTACTCCAGTGCCCATACTTCTTGAAACCTTTTATTTTAACAATTGATGCGAGCGATTTTGCTTTGGGAGCAATTCTTTCCCAATGTCCAATCGGAAGCGATAAATCAGTGTGCTACGCTAGTAGGACACTAACAGACAGTGAAATAAATTATTCGACAATAGAAAAGGAATTATTAGCCATTGTTTGGGCTACCAAATACTTTAGGCCATATCTTTTCGGTCATAAATTTTAAACTGTAACAGACCACTTACGTGGATAATGAGCCTAAAGGAGCCGAACTCCAAGCTGGTAAGATGGAGGCTTAAACTCAAGGAGTTTAACTACGAGGTCATTTATAAAAAAGGTAAATTAAACACAAATGCCGATGCCCTAACCCGCATCAGAATTCAAGATCATAGCATTTTAGGAAGTTAACATCAATACAACCGACAATGAATTAACTCAAGGGACAGTGGGAACAACTATCCACTCTGCCGACGAAAATAACGACGACGGTATTCCTATTTCAGAAAAGGCAATAAACACATTTAATCTCCAAATTATTTTACAAGTGAAAAACGAAGGTTCTCCTCTTAAACTTGAGACTGTGTTTAAACACAAACTGAGAAAGACAATACGTAGATCAGAGTACAACGAGACTATAATGACTGACATATTTAAACGATACCTTGCTCCTAATAAACTTTCTGCGATACTGACGGACGATGACACATTTAAAATCGTTCAAGATACGTATTCTAAATAAAAAAAATAAACATTATATAAGCATTCCCAGACCCCCCCCCAAAAAAAATTTTTTGTGATCAAGGCTCAGAGTTCAGTGCATCTATCTTTAAAGATTTTTGTAAAATTAACAAAATTAGTATACATTTCAACAAAGTACAAGTAATTCTCCAGTTAAGAGACTACATTCAACGATAACAGAAATTTATAGAATAGTTATGCAAAAATATAAAGAATCAGAACTACCGTTAGATCATAATGAAATACTTTTTGAAGTTATCACAACAAAGTAGGGAAGAACCTGAAAATCTTTCAGAAAATTATAGCATATATAGAAAAGAGTGTAGGAGAAATAAGATGACCCCTAGGTTTTCAAAGAAAATGGTAAGACAAAATAATAGAGTCACCCTTTTAACATTAGATTAACAAAAGCTCCATAAGTCCAAAATAAAAAAGGAACATAAAACTTAAAACTCAATTTCCTTTTAGATTTATACTGGCACAGGCCGATGTTAAAATTGTAGATATTCCTCCAACACAAGGAATTATACTATTGAAACTAGGAGTTGGTAGAACAATAACTGACTACAAACACCTTATACATATAATCAATCTTGAGTCTTACGCTGACAATATGCAGGAATCGGTAAATAGCTTGTCCAACGCTGCTGTTATAGCGGTGCGCTATGCTGCCTTAAGAAAACAATTTGGCCCGGAGAAGACTGGTCCAGAAATGCCTACAATTGAGTATCAACTGCATCAATGGAGAATATTCCCATATTTGGCCGCAGCGTGTGTTTTAAAAATTGCTGTCGTCGAGCTGACAGATGAATATTTAAGAATTATTGAAAAATCTCAGGCTGACTCTAATGGTTTCGAATTATTGACACAAATCGTATCCGAAATTCATGCAATAATTTCATCATCAAAACCCATGATTACTTGGACGGCACACGATGCTATACAAGAAGCTCGTGAAGCATGCGGTGGTCACGGTTACCTGAAAGCATCAAAACTGGGGGATCTACGTAATGATCACGATCCCAGTTGTACATACGAAGGTGACAATAATGTTTTGGGACAACAGGCTTCTAACTGGTTACTAAGACAATGGAGTGGTAATATCGAAAGTCCGGCAGGTACTGCCAACTTTTTAAATAAACGAGAATCAATTTTAAAGCAGAATTATGAAGATGTGTTAAAGCAATACCCTATCGAATCCATGGAATTTATTTTAAGCTGTTATGAATGGATGTTGAGCCATTTATTACAAACAACCTCCACACGAATCTCTACTGATATTGACAATGGGAACAATTCGCAGGTGTATGGAGCTCGTGAAATGTCATTTGCCTATGCCGAGTATTATTGTATAAGCCGTTTCATTGAACGATACCAGCGTCCTGATGTGTCTGGCGAATATGCCAAAATTCTCAAATTAGTGTTCATATGACCACTTTCTACGTTGGGGGCTTTGCACACGGAACGAAATTTGCCGATTTAATTAGAAGTCGTCTGTTACAAAAATGTGGTGAATTGAAAGATTCGGCTGTTTCGGTGGCAGATGCTTTAGCACCACCTGATTTCGCCTTGAATTCGGTAATAGCCAAGTCCGATGGACTACTGTACGAGAATTTGCAAAGTGAATTTATGACCAATACTGGAGCCTTTGAAAGGCCTCCTTGGTGGCGTGATATAATCATACCTCAAGTGAAATCGAAACTATAAAGATACTTTAAGGAACTTTATCATTTCGTTTCATTTAATATTTTCAATATTTTTTATAACATTTTCCTTTACCATCATTATCATTTGATTTTGTAAATTTCACTCTAAAAGAGTGAAAAATATCAAACATTTACAAAAGCATACAACAAAAATAATCTCTTTTTAAATTTAAATGAAACTTTCTTTATCTAAAATTCTTGCATTACATTTACCACAGTTCAGATCTGATTATATTCTCATTTGCACTTTGTATTGTTCGATTGCAAAATTAATAATGTAACACCAAAAAGTTAAAAAATGTAACCAATTTATATATTCATCATGTATCGTATTTGTGTATGTCTTGTGAGTTAATTTACATTCAAATCAGAAATGATTATAAAGATTTATTAAAAAGAAATTGTTACTACGTATTGCAGTTTTCGTGCATTTAAAAAAATATTAAGAATAAACGTGTATTTTTTACTCCAACTTTTTTTTTCATTCTGTTAAAACCCAGTTTGATTTGTACTATTAATTTATGAAAACGTTTGTAAATAATAAATACACTTTTTATGGATAAAAAATATATATATATATATATATAGGAAATAGGAAGAACCATAACCCATTTTGAAACTACAAAGTTTGCCAAAATCGCTTTGGAAACAACAAAACTGAAACTCAAGACGCTCACTATGAAACTGAATCTATTAACACCCAGAGATAGACAAAAGAGAGGACTGATAAATGCATTGGGTTCGACAATAAAGTTCATTACTGGAAATATGGATTAGGAGGATGCAGAGAAACTAAATAAAGACATTGAACGTCTACTAACGGAAAATGGGCGAATAAATACTACACTAAACCAACAATTAATACTCAATACTAACATGATTCAAAGGTTTGAAAACATAACTAATCATATAAATAGAGAACAATACCTTATTACAGAATCCATAAAAAACATACAAGATCAAATCCGTAACTCACTTAACCCTGCAATTCACACAATAACCCAAATCCAACAACTTAACCAGATAAATAATAACATAGACATACTCACACAACACCTGAACAATATCGCAGAAGCAATAGTACTATCCAAATTGAATATTGTTCCTAAATTAATATTAGACCCTTTAGAACTTTCTCAAATTTATAAAATATGCTAAACAGTACAATAAATATAATATCCGCTGAACATATATTTGAACTACTTGAATTAACGGCATACTACAACAACACAAATATTATATTCAATATAAAAATATTGAATTATATCAAACAATACATTTACATTTTATCATATTATTCCAACACCAATTAACAAAACTTTAGAAATTATAAGCGAAGAATACGCATTAATTAATGAAAATAATTTAACATTTTATAAAAAGAAATGTAACCATATAGAAACAGAATTTTACTGTAAGAACATTCATGAAACAGAATATAATATGAACAAAAATTTTATTAAAAATATAGTAAATAAAAATGCCATTTACGAGATGTAGGACAAAAAACTGATATTATTCACCCGGAGCCTAACTATATTATCCTCATTAATCCTCCAACACAACAAATACTTTATACATGCAACAGTGTTACCAAACAACATACAATTAATAGCACAACTCTAATTCAGTTCATCAACTGCAAAATCGCCATCAATAACATCTGGTACAATAATGAAAATAACTGATATTGGGACAATGGAACCTTTGTCGAGATGCCGCCCAGCTTCAATAATAACATTACAATCCTTTCTAATAAAAATGAAACTACATTTCCAAAATTAAACGAATATAGATTCCAAGATAAAAAAATAATTTAGAACCTACAGACAGATACCGAAATACATGAAAGAGTTACATATTCAGTCTTCGTGTCGGTTTCAATCCTCATCGTGGTTTTAATAATTATAATGAGTAGAAGAAAATATACTGAAATAACATATTCTCTCAAACAGGAGACTAATGAAGTTCCGGCGATAAGTTACACAAAGCCCCTTTGGCCGTCACTTCATTTTAGGGAGGGAGGAGTTACGGAATCATCTACAACACCACCTACTAAACCAGCCAGGTCATCAACCTATTTAAATTATTAAACGTCTTCATTTTATTTTATTTTACTTTATTTTATTTTGTAATCAAATTTATTATATTAATTCCTGGAACTGATTCATTGACCTATTAGTAAAATTATACATAGCATTGCATTTTGTACCTCTATTTTGCAATTCATTAATTCGTGGAATTGGTTCGTTGACCTATTAAATTTCTTCATTTCATTTTTTGTAATAGTTGCATTTATTGCTTTTATATTAATTGTGTTATATTAAGAAATGCTAATTAAACAAAAATACATTGTAAACAAATTTAAATTATAAATAGTAGAAGTAAATAAAGAATAAATGATTATTATTGTTAAACCACCAAGTAAAGTTGTTTTTTTAAGAGGTAGTGCGATTACAACCATAACTCGCGCAATTACTAAAAATGCTGACATGTCTACAATACCGGTGCATTAATTACACGCGCTTTTACCAAGTTGCTGACACCCAAAAAAATAAGTTACTCATCTGATGTTGCAACGTGACTTGATCAACTTACTGAGGTTTAGTTATAAGAAAATTAAAATTATAAAATTAGTTCTTAAGTAATATTAGAACAATAAAGTGCGGCTTTTAGCCGAAAAATAATTTTTTTAAAAAATAAATAAATAATTTATTAATTTATACAAACAACACAGTGCATTGGTTTAGCTGTGTTATTATTGTTGTATACTTTCTTATAGACAATTGGAATATTGTCACTAATTAAGGTGGCTGCGTTTATTTTTTTTTAATATACATATTTTGCTTTGTTGCGATATTTGTGTCTTATATTCTTACACTAATACAAATCGATATATATAATTTTCTTTTAATATTTTTAATTGAATAGTGAGATTGAAATAGTAATATATGCGATATTTTTTTATTTTGAAAATTAATATTGTGATTTTTTTTATTACAATATAAAATAATTTTATTTGTTTTAAATTATATTTAAATTTCGATTCCTTTTTTGAATTTTGTTTCGGAAGTTTTCGCAAACCCCTTTTTATTCGTTCTAAAGTTTATCGCGAATGTTTCTTTAAATTTTGTACTTAAAAGTGATATTTTCATACACTTCTGTTTGAATTTTCGATTTTTTTTTCGATACCCCCTATTCTTTGGAGTTTTTCTTCATTAAAATTAATTTAAATTGAAATTTTCGAACCATTTTTAGATTTTTGTTCTATAAATCTAGTATAAAAACCTGAATTTTGATAATAAAAATGGCCGGACATGCAAAACTTTATTTAGGCTATTCAGCGAGAGGAACATTCGGTTCACTCTCTAGGTGTTCATAGGTAGGAGTTGATCCGTTTTTGGGAAGCTTTTCGTGACAGCTACGAAGACTTGTTGGAAAATGCCGAAGAAACCAAAGTCTCAGCAAAAGACGCGAAGGCCAAATATATGCCGGGATACTCTTTATATTTTCAATCCGCCTCATTTATTGACGGATTAATTGATAGCCTTAAGAGTAAGGCCACGAAACCGATTACGAGCACCATCCCTATTAACCTTCCCCCATGTGACACTCCAACCTTTTCTGGCTTCTTGGAAACATTTAGAGATATGATTTTGGCCATTTACGGAACTAACCCCCACATTATTAATATTCAGAGGATGTATTATCTTTTACATAATCCGAACTTGCCCTATGACTAATGATGGTTTTGACAAGGAGTGGCAAAATCTGGTAGAACAAGAGAGTATTGGTCAGTTCCCAATTAAAAACCTTGTTCAATCTTTCTGTCATAGAAAGAGAATCGAGTCATGCAATTAAGCGATTGTAGGGGACAATCAATGATTGTATAACTAATTTTTCCTTGCTGGGAATTGAAACGCCAAATTGGGACGTCATATTTGTGTTATATGTTCCACCTGATTACTTGAGAACACTCTTGTTCTTTGGAAACAGTCCTAGGGTCCTAACTCATGCTTGCCCAAGTGGAAGAGCATGTATGAATTTTTGACTGCAAGATATCGGACTTTAGAGTCTGTCTCTGACATTATTGGCAGTCATAACCCAAATCAAACGAGTAGTCGTACTCGAAACTTGAAACATTCTCCTCAAGAGAATCGGAAGTTTAAGAGTTTTGGGACAACAGTGACTCCTACTATATTTGTTATTATAACAATCCCATTTGATTGTGCTCCACGTTTCTCAGGATGTCAATCACCGAAAGGATAAATGTTGCCAAAAGGAACAAGATTTGCACGAATTGCTTGGCAACCTCCTACGTGCAAACAAAAGCATCATGCGCTGCTTCATCGTACTGAAACCCCTAATCAATCTCGACCCAAATCTGAAAATAGTTCAGGTACCCCCATGACATCAAGTCACTCTGCTCCCATACCGAACCACACTGCTCGTGTTGAGCAAAAGTTTGTGAAGAGACTATTAACTTCGGCCGAAGGTCGCTCATTTAAAATTTTTTCCACACAACTACAGTCCACCCCGTACTCTACAGTCTTATTGGCCACAACTGTAGTAGATATTATGCTCAACGACGTAAGATTTTCTGCTAGAGCATTGATTGACCCTTCCTCTCAGGCTACTTTTATCTCAAGGAGACTTAAGAGAAAGCTGGATATTCCAACATTCTCTGCCCCTGATGCTACGATAGTCGGTTTGAACGGAGCGGTAGAAGCAAACTCTACTAAAATCTGTTCGATTTCCTTGGGTTCATCTATTGACCCTGAGCTTCACTTGGAGACGGATGCTTATGTGGTAGAGAAACTGACTGGGCGTCTACCTACCTGCTCCATGACAGACGTAATTGACTTCAATTTATTAAAAATGTCAGCTTCGGATCACAGATGTTGTCATATAGGTCTACTATTAGAAATTATGTTACCGATTTTAAACGAAACCCTAAGGGCTCGCTCATAGCACAAAAGACAGCTTTTGGATGGATTCTTACTGGTAGAACTCCTCAGCCGAATTCGTTGATTTCTATAGTTTCGTTTTTCAGTCACTTGGACTTGAATGACCAAATCACCCGGATCTGGGAAGTCGAAGAAGTTCCCAAATTTAAGAAAGAGTCGGCTGAGGATAAAATTTTGTGAAGACTTGTACCACCGAACAACTACTAGCAATAAGACAGGTCGGTATTTGGTTACCCTACCTTTTAACTCCAAATTTCCTAGCAGCATAAACCTTGTTTTTTTCGGAAAATAGCCTAACCGCAATATATAAGGAATGAATCAAGATTATTGAAATATCCCGAAATTAGGAATCAATATGACTCCGTTATTAAAGAGTATTCTGTCTTGGGTCAATGCGAATTTAACTCACTCTCCCAACTGTAACTATAATTTACCACACCAAGCTGTATTTAAACCCAACTGTTTAGATACATATTTAATGGGTATATAGAAAAAAGTAGAGGCATATACTGATCAGACCCTTTCAACGAATACTATTTCGCCGAAACCCCGGAGGAGATATCGAAGATTATGAATTGAGAACAGTTACATTTGGAGTAAACTGTGCCCCTTATTTGGCAATTAGAACGTTGAACAAATTAGCTACTGATTGTAAGTCAAGCTACCATTTTGCGTCCACCATTTTGCGTACACAAATGTACGTGGACGATATTTTGTCGCTTCATAACCGCGACGAATTGACTTACGTTTTGAATTCGGCTGGTTTCTCGCTTCGAAAATGGACTTCGAATGAACGAAGTCTTATTCAAGACTTACCCCCCGAACACTTAATGGATTCCAATTTTTTTAAATTTTCGGATGCTATTTCTGCTAAAACATTGGGTTTACGTTGGAAAGCGAGCTTGGATACATTCTTCTTCAAACCATCTCCAGCGCCCGATTTTACCCAAGTCACCAAACGTTCTGTCTTGTCTCAAATAGCCAAGCTATTTGACCCTGTTGCATGGCTAGCACCCAAAATAATTGTCGCTAAGATTCTTATGCAACAAATTTGGAAAGACAGAACCGAATGTGGCGATTGTTTGAAATCCATGACGTTACACAGGCGGCGCGAATTTGTCGATGACATCGAGCGGATTACCATCCCCCGCTGGGTTAATTTTAACCCTGAGTATGAAGTACAACTTCATGCATTTTGTGATGCTTCTGAGAAAGCATATGCTGCCACCGTATATAGCAGAATCAAAACCCCGTCAGGTGAAATATTCACACATTTGCTCGCTGCCAAGACAAAGGCTGCTCCAGTAAAGGTGCAAACCTTACCCCGTTTAGAGCTGTGCGGTGCAACTCTTTTGGCAAAAATGGTACATTCTCTCGTTATAGATTTGAATCTTACCAATTCGAAAGTTTTTTATTGGTCAGACTCGATAATAGTTCTGTCCTGGTTTCAAAAACCCTCGTGCTATTGGCCAACCTTTGTGGCGAATAGAGTTGCGTATGTTTTGTATAATATTGGCATCAATAACTGGAGTCTCTACATAATGTTGATACCCTATGATGACCTTTTTCTCGTCAGAAAACTCATCAAAGAAATTCTGTTGCTGTCGATCATGTTGTTATTTGTTATGGCAATTAACCCCATAACGATCTAAAATTTAGACGAATCGAACGGGTTTATTTTGTCCCTGATTCGAAGTGCGAATGGCCGAAATTCTAACTGCCAATGCCGTCCTAATACAACCAATTGTAAAGCTCGTGCCGCTTTCTAATCTAAGGCAGTATTAATTCGTTCTCTCGTTTTCTGTTGTGTGTTTGTCGTTTTCATTTACAGATAATCTAATAACGCGTGCACTATCTGTCGAAAGCCCTACTAATGACAACCTCGATTTGATTATTGTTGATTCCAGCCCAAGAAGAAGAGAACAACCCAAAACCAAGCTCTTGTTAGAACCTACTTACTGCTAGCAAACTATTTTTTTAGATTTATCGCTCTTTACTTATATACCCAAAAATTGTATTATAGATTTACTATTACCCTGAATTGTTAATTTTGATCTCTGGCCAGGTGATTTCCCGGTCCTCTTGTGAAATGTTGCAAGGGGACGTGATGTTCACGCTGGCCACCCTACCTTTAAATTTAGATAAAAGTTTAGTTTAAGTGTACAAACCACAATTGTATTAACGTTCTAATTATTGTGGATTATAAAGAATGAAGGAAAAGAAATCACTATTCGATCCACCCCGAATCATAAGGTACGTTTGATGTACAAATAAATAATAATCTAATTATTTAAAACTAATTCCATTTGTTTTTATTCACTCAACTTCTCGCAAAATATTTTATTTTATTCTTTCGCGCTCAACCCCACGTATTCAATATTTCTGTTAGGGACTGCTCAAGTTCATGTAAAGTTGAATGATGTGGTGTTTTCTGCTAGAGCTCTAATATATACAGTGTCTCAGACTACTTCCACCTCTCGGAAGTTGCAACGGAAGCTATATCTTCCAATCTTTCCGGCTGCCACTTTTGTGGGCCTTAATGGCGTAGTGATAGCAAACTTTACAAAAGTTTGTATAATTTCACTAGGGTCTCCCATTGCTCCATCGTTATCCCAATCTCCCGTCAACAGATTTTAAATACGCCTATATGGATTTGCAACTAGGTGGAGATGTATTCTCCCAGATAATACTTTCTGGAGATCGAAAAGACCCTAAAAACTTATTGATCTCCAAACGACCGTTTTTGGGCGGATTGTTACCTGGAAAATATCACAGCTAAATCTGTGATATTCGTTAACCTTTAGGTTCGCATTCTTCACGCACTCTTCTTTTGCAAAATTTTTGAGAAACAAATTTGAATGAAGGATACAGCAAAAAAATAAAGTAATAAAAAATCATTGATAATAAAAGTAATAAAATACATTAAATAATGTTGAAAAATATATGAATAATGGAAATCAATGCAAAAAATTAAGATAAACAAAGAATTAAATATATGTAAAAAATAAATTAGAAAAAGTATAAAGAACAATATGTGCAAAAATAAAAAATATAAATAAAACAAATGTAAGTAGATAAAGATACAACAAAATTTAAAGACTAAATTTGATGAAAAATTAAAATTAATATTCACTAATAAAAACAAAATAAAAAAGTAAAGATGTACAAAAACAATCAAAATATGTTAATGTTAAAAACTACTTAAGCAGATTGTATAACTCCTTTTTGAACTTAATTCCATTGCCTATGTTCTGAATAAAAGGTAAAGAATTCCAAAGACTGGTGGAATGACTAAAAACTGGCGTTGTGACAAAAGAAACTTATATCTAAAGCCCACTTCACACGGTAATACTTTACGTACGTAAAGTCTAATGAAAAAGTAAAATGAAATTCCATCCGTATGACAAAAAAGAGAATAAAAGTCGTATGATTTATATTTTTTGCGTTTACATGATCGGTATAAGACAATAACAAAGTAAAATGAAAACAGCTGTTACACTTTTTTTCTATGTGTTTATATAAAAATACATCCCTCATCTAATGCGACTTGCTTGTTTTTTGAATCATTTCAAAAAATGAAGAGAGCCATACGACTGTCAAACTTTTCATCCGTATTTTCTCTCAATGTGTGATGGTTTCATTACATAGTACGTTTAGACGATCACATCCGTACTCTTCTACACAAAATTTTGACAGATCATATTAATTGTGGTACCATGCCAGACATCAAAATAAAATACAAAAAGTATTTCTTCGGCGACTTCATCTCAGCAGATTTCTGGCAAAAACTCTGAGAGTAAATAAAATTGCCATGAAAAGTTTCTCAAAAATCTGTCGTTCGGAGTCGACTTTAAACTGTAGGGCCCGCCACTCATGTATAAAATTAACACACGCAACATAAGTGGTGTGATAAACTAGGTCGTAATCCTGACTGAAGGGTTGTAATGACCAATTACGTACGTACGTACCGTGTAAAGTAGGCTTAAATATTACCATAATTTTCTTACCATGGTTAGATTTTGCAAATTCAATCCTGCTAAATAAATATGTTGGCTGTTTTGAGGTAATAATTTATGGATGTCGCGATGTCCTTTAATTCTTGCTATATTATTGTAAGCTAAATTGTAGTACGTTTTAGCCAATTGCAAACGTATGGCAAACGGAGTCGAATCTTTAACAGCCCATAAATTTCGGAGCATACTGTAAACTCTACCAACGATTAATGTGGTTAGACCACGTTAGCCGACCATTAAACACAATACCCAGATTGGATGCTGATTCAACAAATCCTATTTTAATCAGACAGTTGTTTTCTATAGTTGCTTGGCCATCAAGTCTAATCGAGATGGTACTGAGAAAATGCATCCCAAATTTTTAAAAGTTTTGCTCCCTTTCTTGTGGCCATATATTACCCTCATTTTCAACACAATAATAACTAAAAGCGTTTATCCAAAAAACAGGAAATTTTACAAAAATTTTACCTATTCCGAAATCTAATAATGATTATCACCCAATAGCGATACTGCCTTACTTATCAAAAGCATTTCAAAAATTACTTCACTAGCAGATATATAGATTTGGAAATGGGAACGGTCTTTTTACTGAAAAGCAATCTGGCTTCCGATCTAAGTTCCTATTATCAATACGTAGCAAGATCGATCAAGGAGGTATTACATTTTTGGTTCTTCTTGACCATTCGAAAATGTTCGATATGGCTGTTAATACCCTTCATTTTAAATTAAGCTAAAGGTTTAACTTTTCCGGTACTTCAACTAAACTTTCATTTTCATATCTAGCCAATCGCCATCAATCAGTTTTCCTCATAGAATGGTCTTCTCGCCCTTTCCATGTACTAAAAGGAGTGCCACAGGGCTCCATTCTCTGTCCACTTCTTTTCACATTAATTAAATCCAATTCTTAACGTCTTAACGAACACACTAATGTACCAATGATATAAAAAATTTTATAAGCACAAATAGAAGTAGGATAGGCGAATGTTTGTCCAGACTAAACGAGGATCTTATTTGTATTAATGCATCAAAATCCAAATGCTTGGTTATAACTCCTAGATATGTAAAATTAAATACACAACCTGATATATTTTTAAACAATCAATAAATAGTAATTGTTAATTCGACAAGAAATCTAGGTATTATATCCAACAATAACTTAACTTGGACTGACTATTGTTTTTAACAGTACTGCGCTTTATTGTACTTTAAAAATATAAAGCTTTTCGTCCGTTTCCCAAACAGGAAATTGATTTTACATGGACTAACTTTGGAACGTTACGCACGTACTTGATAGCTAGCTAAATCGGGATATGTGGGTAGGGATCTTGTTCCGCGCGTCCAATTTCATATAACAAAACCACAAAAAATTTTACGTGTTTTGGTCAACAATGGAAAAAAATGATACAATACACATGAATCGTCCTTGCATGTTTCTCAAGTAGCGTTGTTATTGTGCTACGTCCTTGAACCCATGGTTTTCGATTTAGGGAAAATATATTACAAAAACCCCTAAAAGGACTAAACCTTACCTACGCCTATGGAGTTGGTTGGCATGGTTGTATTGAAATAATAAAAAATTTCTTATAATAACATAAAATATCTTAAAAATAAATTATAAAAAAAAACTAATTAGCATGACATTAATATCACGACATATCATAATAAATGATTAGTGGTTACTAAATTCTTTATTAAAAAATAGAAATTGCAGATATACGAAAAACAAAAGCAAGCATAAAAGCTAAGAATTCATTGGGAGGATCATCTTGAATTGCTCTTCTGTAATTATAGGAGAAAATGCGTGACATATATATCAGTAATGGTACAAAAGTAATAGTACTTCATTTGGTCAATATGGGATTTTAATATTAAAGTATTTAGGTTAGTATATAAGTAATTCATTTTTATAAGAAATAAATTGGTAGATATAGGAAAAATTAGTACTAAGTAAAAAATTTTAACATGATAGATGTAATTAAAAATTTTTTTTTAAAAATCTGTAGTTCGGAGTCGACTTTAAACTATAGGTCCCGCCACTAATGTATAAAATTAACATACACAACATAAGTGGTGTGAGAAACTAGGACGTTGTACAATGGATCAATTCGACCTCCGGGTACTGTACTCGTCGTAATTGACAAGTACACGTCCTCTAACCTAACCTAACCTAACCTATGGTAAAAATATGGTTATGTTTAGCTTTCTATATAGTTTTTAGAAAAACTAGTAAAAAACAATGGGTGGTTTGTATTTAATTCAGATAAAAATTCCGGTGTTTTATTTATATGAACTTATCTTGTTGATAATTTAAACAGGAAGGGAAGAGAATAAAAGGAACTACAATTACAATATACGAAATCTCATGAATACGAAGAAGTAAACAAAATCATATGTTTCAGATATAACAGTTTAGAATGTCTAATTTACACATCTCTGTAAATATTTCAATACCCCTTCCGATAAGAAAAACTCCGGCGTTTTATTTGTGGGTACTTATCTTGTTGAAAATTTAAACAGGAATGACAAAATAACAAAAGAATTTCAATTACAAATATATGAAAATGTCATGTAAATCAAAAGTTATATGTTTCAAATATAACATGTTAGAATGTAAATATTTCAATACCCCTTCTCATTCTAAACTGTTAGAAATATTCAATTTAATTCTGATGTCTTTAATTCTATTAGCTGAAAGCGGTTTAGTTAGTAAATCAGCCTGCATATCAGCGGTGGGACAATATTGACATTTGATGACGTTCTTAGTTACATAGTCCTTGACGAAATGGCACTTGATTTCGCTGTGTTTCGTCCTGTTGTTGACCTTAAATCCTTCCACAATTTTTATGCAACTTTGATTATCCTCATTTATGACAATAGGTTAGTTGATCTGTTCCTGAAAATCTGTCAACAGTTCTTTCAACCATAGTGCTTCTTTAGATGACTCCGCAAGTGCAATAAGCTCTGCTTCTGTTGAGGACAAAGCCACACAGGTTTGTTTACAGCACGACCATGATACAAGTGCTCCATGGACTTTAAATAAATAACCACTGTTTAATTTTCTATTAGGATTATTATCACCCCAATTAGCATTCGAATATCCTAAAAGAATTTCATCACTGTCTGGAACTATACGCAGCTTAAAATCAAGCGTTCCCTTTAAGTGCCTTGCTACTCTTTTCAATTCCAGTCTTCTTCATTCGGCTTACTTGTCTTTTGGCTCAAAATACTAACAGCTGCAGTCACATCTGGCCTAAAATTCAAAGCTATATATTGTTACGTTTTTACCTTTTTAAAAACGTTTAAATGAGTTCGTTAATTGCAACCAAAGTAAAAAAACAAATGCGTCTTTAGTTTTTCTTAACTGTCTTTATTATTCACACTACTTTTGTGTGCCACCGTATAGAACTTAACGATACAACAATAATAATCTGTTTATTCACTGTACTAGTTCACACAAGTATTCGCTAGATCTTTACAACCACGACTTATTTTGTTCACTTCACACAAGGCTGACTGAATTAACTCTGACTGCTGCTTGCTTTGTCCAGCCCTTTTATAGTCCGCACACACGCATATCAATCAGCAGTGTTGTCAGATTTTTTTTCACCTCCATCGCCAAAAGCTATACGAAAAATCGCCAAAATAAAATATTATTAATTTTTTCCAAAATAAAAATCGCCAAAAGTTTAAAAAATCGTTGACATTTATTTATTTCATGTATTATAAAGTCAATATAAATCTAATAAAAGTCTATAATAAAAAATATTATAATTTTACATTACATTTGTACTTTTAGTGCATTAGTTATTAGTTGTCAAAATATTTTTTACAAAAATTAATTGCATAAATCTATAATATCATATACCTCATACTCTGCAGATTCATTTTCACTGCTTGATATATTATACATTGTATTAGAATTAAACTTTTTTAACATTTTATCTGTAGGCTGAAATAAATTGCAACAATATTTATTAACATTCATATAACTTATTATTCTTATCAATGAATCTAAAAGTTCATATTGAATTTTATTACGTAAGCGAGTTTTAGTGTAATTCATAATAGAAAATACCCTTTCTACGCAAGCGTTGCTGGTTGGTAAAATTAACATATTTAGAACGGCCAATGATAAGTCTTTAAAGTGAAATGTTCCACCCGCATCGCAATAATTGTTAACTTATGGCCAAAAGTCTAATAAATTTGTTGGGATTTCACCTTTAAAGATCTCAGTCCAATTGATATAAACTTAATGAATTTTGAACTACCGAAAACTTTACTTGTGTTTCCACATGTTAATATTGAAAATTCATTATATGTTTTAAGAATATTTATATTTTCAGGTAACCGTTTTAGCATTTCTGTTAATAGCTTTTTTAAGTACAAAAAACAATTTTCTTTTAACATTTCTGCATCATATTCATTCATTCTTATATTTTCTAATTCCATTTGAAATTCTGTGCCAAAATCTATAGATTCGAATGGCAGAAAAGAATCCGGCGAATCAACACATACATACATACATAATTGGTCATTACAATCCTTCAGTCAGGATTACGACCTAGTTTCTCACACCACCTATGTGGTGTATGTTAATGTTATACATGAGTGGTGGGACCTACAGTTTAAAGTCGACTCCGAACGACAGATTTTTGAGAAACTTTTCATGGCAATTTTATTTATTCGCAGAGTTTTTACCGGCAAATTTCCATTATTTTTTATAAGTTTAACAACAACAATCAGCTTGTTGTTTTTGTATTGTTTTACAAGTACGAAATGACAAAGACATTGGTATAACCCATAAATATGAACTGTTTTACTTGTTGACATTAATTGTGCCATTCCCTATGTAATAATAACATAATATATGAGGAATACCAGAGATGTATAATGTAAGAGAATTATGTTATTAAATTAATGTGATAAAAAAGTATTTCAAGAAAATAAAAATAATTTGTTAAAAATAGCCAAATAAATCGCCAACTAGTCTGTAAATCGCCAAAAAATCGCCACGTCGCCAATTGAAAATTTTGGTCGCCAAAGGCAATGAAAAATCGCCACGTTTGGCGAGAAATCGCCACATCTGACAGCACTGTCAATCAGTACGATGAACGTTCTCGATGTGGAAGGTTCTCGCTCGCGCCTTCTCGAGAACTCTATTGCTAGTACATTGTTGTTTGTGTACTTGCTTATGTTATGACCCAGCCGCGACCAGGTTCGTTACATATTTGTCGTAGCTGGTTTACTTCATTCCATGTTGTTGTTGCTACCTGGTTCGTTGTACACATGTGTGTGTGCAGCTTTAGATAGTCAGCACGTTCATTGTATTCTTAGTGTTAGTGTGTATTTGTATTGTGTGGCTTTTGTTTATCGTGTTTATTGTTAAACGATATTAGGTCGTTTCGCTTTGCGTAACAATATAATAGGCACCCTAAAAGCTTTTGGTATTTGTTGTTGTTGCTTAGCATATTGTGCTCTTTATCAGACTTTCCATAAGAAACTTCTATAGGAACTGACGATGGCTTTAAATCTTGAAGTCCATTTTCTTTTAACATCTTCTTAATATATTCAGATTGAGAAATTGAAATATAACCATTTCTTGAGCAGCTTATTTCCAGACCAAAATAATACTTTATTGGTCCTAAATCACGGACTTCAAATGCATTTTTAAAAATATTCTTTACTTTAACTATTGTCGACTTCTCTTTAGACGAAATAAGTATATCGTCGACGTACACCAGCACGAATGCTAATAGTGCCCTTTCTGAATATATAAAGAAACATGGATCTAACTTGCTTTGTAAAAATTTTGACTTTATCAAAACTTCATGGATTGTTTGGTCACAAGATCTGGCGGATTGCTTGAGTCCATACACTGACTTTTGAAGTAAACAAACTTTATCATCACTATAGTTTACTTTAAACCCCTTAAGGCTGCTCCATAAAAATTTGTTCATTTAAATCGCTATTGAGAAAAGCAGTTTTACAGTCTATGTGATGTATTTCAAGATTTCGATTACCACTAATTGCGAACAGACTCCTTAATCGATGCCATACTTTTGCGAGAATCCTTGGGCTACTAGCCCGGCCTTGTACTGTACACCTACATCAGCAAACGTTTTCTTAAAAATCCATCTGAGTCCAATAACATTGCAATCTTTTGGTCTTTCTGCTAGTCTCCAGGTATTATTGTCTTTCATAGATAGAATTTCAAACTCCATAGCCGTAAGCCAATTTTCACTTCCATCACAAGCCACCGCTTCTTCATAAGTTGTTGGTAGATCTCTTTTCATACAATATAAATATCGTTCTGTAATTTTGCCTTTAGTTGTTCTTTGCGATCTTCTCAAATCATATACCCCTGATTAATTTTCACTAAAATCTGTATGATAGTCATCTGAACTTAAGCTTTCACTAAAATCAAGAGTGTCGTGGAACTCATCATCACTTGTTTTCATCTTGTCTTTTCAATATGACTTCAACATCGTTGTTCGACTCCAAATTATTTTTGTAATTTATGAGACCATCAACCTTACCAGTAAATTTAACATCTCTTGATATGTAAATTTTAAAATCTTTATCAACCATACGATAAGCTTTTGAGTTAGTAGCATATCCGACAAAGACCATTTTGATTGACTTTTCAGACAATTTATTTCTTTTGACTTTAGAAACATGTACGAAAACTGACTCACCAAATAACCTTAAATGCTTTAAATCTGGAATTTTACCGAAAAACCTCTCAAAGGGAGTAACACCAGTTGTACGCGTGACAATTCTGTTTTGAAGATAGTTTGCGGTAGACACTGCTTCACCCCATAATTCATTCGGTAACTTAGATTCAACGAGCATGCATATTACCATTTCAAAAAATGAGCGATTTTTGCGTTCTGCCACTCCATTTTGTTTCGGACAATAACCAGCAGTTTACTGTATTTGAATACCTTCACGTTCCATAAAATTTGTTACTTCCCTATTTACGTACTCTTTGCCTCGGTCGGACCATATTATTTTTGGCTTCTTTCCGAAATTGTTGAATTTAAACGTAACAAAATCTTTTAATTTACTTGCCACCTCACACTTTTTTAATCAAGTAAATATAACAATATCGGCTGTAGTCATCTATAAAAATTAATAAATAACGGTTTCCACTTGGTGTAGAGGGGCTTATAGGTCCACATAAGTCGGTGTGAATTACTTTCTGAACTTTTCCTCCTGGGCAAACTTCACAACTGTCACTCTTATCACATGGCTTAATATTCATACCAGATACCAACTGCTTTGAATTCATAACTTTAATAGCATTTGCATGTCTATGACACAAATTTTATGCCAATGGTGAATACAGTCAGTTTTGCACACGTTCAAATTTACTTGTTCTCCAATTTTGCACACGTATAGCCAGATTCTATATTTGCAAAAACAGTTTCCCTATAAATCAATTTGACAATCCTTTTCTGTAAGACGCTTTACAGACAAAATATTGGTGTTCACTGTTGGTACAAACAAAACGTTTTCAAAAATTATGTTGTTGTACTTTTTATCGTTTGCTTTGAGTCGGATTTTTATCGCGCTATCACCACTTGAAATTACTGTGTCGTTATTTGCAGTACTGTTGGTTTTCGAACGCTTCTGTTTAAATTAACAAATATCTTTTCATCATTACAAATATGACATGATGCGCCAGAATCAATGATCCATTTACCATAACCATATGTAGCTACAAAACAACAGTCGCTGTTAACTGCACTTAAACAAAAATTATTGTTGGCTGCGGTGTTAACATGTTGTTGTTTCTTTTCCACTCGATATAGCGAGTGCAATTCTTCTTCAAATGGCCCTTTTTGTGACAAAAGTAACACACGATATCACCTGATTTGTTCTTGTTGTTTACTGCCATCATTGCCTTATGTGTATCATGTTTGTCACTTTTACGTCTTGTGTACTCTTCTTTAATTTCGACTCAACATACATGATCGTTAACTCTTCCTCTTTTCGCGACTCCAATGCAGTTATTAAATTATTGTAACTATTTGGCAAACTGCTTAATAGCATGGCTATTTTCCATTTTTCATCAGACGCATTTTCACCCAGATTTTGCAGCTTCAAAAATAAATCCTTCATTAATCCAATGTGAGCCAAACGTCATCGTTCTCATCCAGCTTTATGTTGCAAGTCTGCCTCATTACTGTTACTTTGTTGCTTAGTGATTTTCTTTCGTGGTAGTGTAATTGATCCTCCTCCACAGATAATGGTTTTGTTGCCCTGGCTATGTTATCTTTACGTACCCAATTATCTGCATCTTTTTCCGGCTTTTCTTTACTTAAAATATCCCATACTCCTTCTTCAATCAGCAGTATCTCTATTTTAAATTTCCACATGAAATAATTTTCGCAGTTTAGTTTAGCCACTGAAGTTTTAATTTCGGTCGTCATTTTTCCTTAAAATTTTATTAAATAACGATTCAAAACTCTTTAATTAGGGTGACTGGGCGCATAACCTAATAAAAAACAATGGGATGTTTGTACTTAATTCAGATAATTGATAATTTAAACAGGAAGGGAAGATAATAAAAGGAGCTACAATTACAATATACGAAATCTCATGAATAAGAAGGAGTAAACAAAATCATATGTTTCAGATATAACAGTTTAGAATGTCTAATTTACACATTTCTGTAAATATTTCAATAAAAACGAAACATTTTGGAGGTTAAACGTTCTAAATAGTTATGATTGGATATAAGTGGTTGCGGCTGGCTTTTCAAGGATTTTCAAGTGGAGATTCGGTCTTGATTTTTGATGTTTCCAAATACTTTTTTTTGAAGGATTTTTCCAAAAATTCCAAATTTCCCTCGAGTGAATTGACGCTGTGTCTGCTCCAAAATTGGCAAATAATTACTGTTATATATATATCAAGAACTTGATGTCACATGTTAATAATAATGTATCCTTTTCTTTTAACAATAAAAAATACTTTCTTCACTGCAACATTTTACTTTATTTTCCCTTCAAGTTGTTGAGGGTTTTACAGATGAAGTTAAAAAGACCTTATAGAAATCTGTAACCTCCGATCAAAGATGATATCTGTGATATATGTTCTCTCGGTATAAAACTGGTTTTTCTTCGTTATGTAAGAGAATGTGAAAATAGAATAGGGAAATAATACAATGTATTAATAATACATGGGATGCTGAAAAAAAATACAGTTGTAAGACCTTGAAATATTAATTATAAGGGGATGTGTACCAACTACCATTACTGAAGCTTTTATCGCTAATTATAATACTGATTTTGGATGAGTTGAGTAATTATTAAAATAATGCATAATATTATGCTTCAGGAAAAACTTTTTCTATGCTGAGGAGTTTGTGGGAAACGCATTACTTTACTCTTTACTATTACTAGCTAAATCATATTTAGTCCCAGTAATTTTGTACGGATGTTAGATGTTTGCCTCCAGTGATTCTGCCGGCTTAAGGAAATGAAATGTGGCTTATAATGCCGTAGTAAGATATGTCTATTAGCTGGCGAGGAACGACCGTGTATCTATCTCTGTAATTAAACTTTATAGAGTATCATTCAACAATCTGTTCAAAGTTAGAGTACTTTTACATTTACATAAGATCATATACACCCGTGAATTCAGGTATATCTGTGAAAAAATTGCTTTCCTTCGGCTTCAAAGACTAAATGATATCATGAAATTCAGACACCGAATTTCAGTATCGGAATTTTTATGTCAGCTATTATTTGGAGATCATTGGAATAAAACTACTAAGCAATGCTTTGCAGCGAATGCTTGAAACCCATGATGTTGAACAGATGGCGTGAGTTTGTCGAAAGGATAAACACCCCCGTAGGGTTAATTTCAATCTTCAGTATGAAGTACAAATTTATGCATTTTGTGATGATTCTGAGAAAGCATTGGCATAAAATGGTATGTTCATTTCGTAAGGAGCCTTCTGTTGCACTATAGGTAAAATGACCACATTTTCTGACCAAAATTATAAGGAATCACTGAATAAGGATGAAAATATGTATATGGGGGTTTTTAAGGTTGCTGATTTTGGAACTAAACCAAAATGGCGGATCCAATATGGCGACCTAAATTTCATCAGATTTACATGAAAATCAGTTCGGGCGTTTTTGTATTGCTAATGTATACCCAAATTTAAAAATTCTTGGGATTTACATAATAATATATATATATAGTGGTTTTGAGGTTGAGGTTCAAATACAAAATGGCGGATCCAATATCCAACTTTCTTCTGATGCAGTGGGTAAAATTGTCAATGTCATCAAATGCAAACTTTTTTGTCCAAAACCTTAGGTAGGTAGGTAGGTAGAAGTGGCTGTCCCCCCCAGGGAGTCATGAGCGGACACACTTAGGGCGCACACAGGGCCCATTGTGATACCACAGTTTCCTGTGTTCCAGGAACCACTCGGAGCTTCCGATGAAGCGCTTCAGACTGCCTTCAGACAGTTCATCTAGGTCCTTCATGTAGTAGGCACCCAGGTGTCTCTTTCTCCTCTAACCAAGTGCCGGGCATGTGTACAGTAGGTGAATAGTTTCATCCTCTTCCTCATCTCCACAGCTTCTGCAGAAATCATTCGCGAGGTGTCCAAGACCAATACGCTTCGCATGCGTCCCTATAATACTATGCCCCGTAATAACCCCGATAACAGCGTTCAGCCTGCTTCTTTGGAGTTTAAACAGAGTGGCCGTGCGCCTCCCATCCAGCCTTGGTCAATTTTTTTGCGCCGTTCTGCCCTTATCCGAATCCGCCCACCTACTGTTGTCAAGGTCCACGATTGTATTGTCAATTATAAACCTGCAGGTATCCAAAGGGACTCACAATGTAGGGAATACATAAGAGTTCGATGGTCGTGCCCCTTCTGGTCAAATCATCTGCTCTGCAGTTGCCGGAAATATCTCAATGTCCCGGTACCAATGTGATACAAACATCATATCGGTTCGCCATCTCGTTGGGACATCTGCGACAGAATCCAATGCTTTTATGGTCGCTTGGATATCGGAAAGTATGGTGATTTTTCGCCTGTCAACACTTTTGTCCACAATAATTTTCACCGCAGCCCGAATTGCCGACATTTCCGCCTGAAAGACGCTGCAGTGATCTGATAGCCTTATAGACTTGGATATTCCGATTGATTTCGAAAAGATACCACTTCCAACGGCTCCTTCCAATTTGGAGCCATCGGCGTACCTCCAGTCCTCCCATTTCGGAATGGATGTCCTAAAATTCACTGAGAAGTCATATCGCGGTGCCATATAGTCAATGCTTCCGACAATATCAGTTTCTTCCAGTATCCTTGTATGACCAATGCTCGATGCATGAAATTGTCCAGTCGCCCAAAGACGCCTACTAACCCTAGCCGCCACACCCCTGCAGTATAGGTCAAGCGGTAGAAGGTATAAGATCATTTCCAGAGCGATCGTAGGAGTAGTACACAGGGCACCACTTATAATTATGCAAGCAGATCATTGTAACCTGCATATCAGGTTTAAGTTCGTTGTCTTATTCAGGGATTCCCACCACACCATGCTTCCGTAGGTCAGGATAGTTCCGACCACCGCTGTGTAGATCCAGTGAGTCATCCTAGGCCTCAGGCCCCATTTCTACCCCAACACCTTGTTACAGGCGTAGAGGGCGATGGAGGCTTTCCTCAGTTTGTTAGTGATGTTTGGTTTCCACGATAGCTTCCTATCCAGGATAAGGCCCAAGAAGCTCGATTCCTCCTTGAGTTCAAGTACCGCCCCATACAATCTCAGTGGACGAAAAGGTGGAGGCTTGTATTTTCTCGTGAAGAGTACGACCTCCCTTTTACCGGGATTAACACCCAAACCACGACTAGATGCCCACTCCCTAACCTTTCCTAGGGCAAGTTGCATCCTGTCTCTGATAGTATCGACAAATCTTCCCGAAATAGTGAGAACAACGTCATCAGCATCCCACGTTTTTTAACACCACTAGCAGCTCATTCATCACAATGTTCCACCCTGTGGAGTTCCCCTTCCCACTTTTCTGGTGATGAGCGAGCACCCCAGTGTCGGGTAGATTGGTCTCCCACATGGTAGTCTGGATATCTAGTTAACCAGAGTGGTCTGTACTTTCAGTCTTGTTAGTGCACCGGAAATAGCACCCAGTTCCACGTTATTGAAGGCTCCTTCTATATCCAGAAAAACAGCCAAGGTATACTCCTTTCGTGTCAGCGATTTCTCTTTCGTACACGTTAGGTTATGTAAGGCAGTGTCAACAGACCTTCCCTTATTGTACGCATACTGTTGCCTAGATAGCAGATTTCCATCTAAGGCCTGGCGTAGTTCATCATCAATGAGCCTCTCCATGGTTTTCAGCAGGAAAGAAGAGAAACTTATATGTCTAAAGTCCTTAGGTGTGGTGTGAGATTTTCTCCCTGCATTCGGTATGAAGACCACTCCCACTTTGCACCATTCCGACGGTATGTGGTTTAGCCGAATACTGGCGGAAAACATCTCTCTAAGTATCGCGATGTGTTCCAGTTTCAGACGTTGTAGTAGGGCTGGATATATTCCGTCTGAACCAGGAGATTTAAACGGTTAAAATCCATTTATTGCCTATTTGATTACCCCTACAGACATGATTGAATAGTAGTGTTCCTGTGAACCGCTTTCCAAGACCCTCACCTGCGTATTCACGAGAAGCTCTAAAGTTTCCTTTTCTGAGTTGATCCACGAACCATCCCATCTCGGCACGAAGGCCGTTGTCGCAAGAATATTCCTTAATCTGGAGGTTTCGTTGATAGTTTCCATATTACTACAGAAGCTTCTCCACGAATCTCTCTTGGCGCGTCTCAACGTTTTCTTGTAGTCGCCTAGGAACACCTTATGTCGCTCCCAATGTTCCACATTACCGGATTTCCTCGCCACGTTAAAAAGTCTACGCGACTCTTTCCTAAGCCTGTCCAGATCCCGGTTCCACCAGGGAGGTTTATACCCCCTGCTGACACCAGGGATTACCCGAGATTATAAAATCAAATAGTGACCTGTTCATTAACGTCCGTGCTGCCCTATATGGTATGGTGAGAGTTGGCGTCGCATCCAATGAGTAGACCAACTTTAGCGCGCTTGGTTTCGGTGACCAGTCTTTTTACTGGATCTGGTGGAGGATCTTCTGCTGGATGTGGCATATAGTTGGAGGAGATCCAATACTGCCTTCCATTTATCTCCGTCGCAACCGTAGTTAGGTCTTCATTATTAAAAGAAGGGAGCAAATATGCTATTAAGTTATTCTTAATTAGTATACGGGATCTGGCGTTAACCAACCTATTATCTTTGAGTCCAAATCCACAAACCTTGTTGGCTATAGACCATGGTTCTTGGATTAGGTCTTACTTCTCCTCTGTTTGCCAGCCGGAGAAGCAGTGCAGCCGATGCTGCCTTAGATTGATGGAGATTTATTTGGATTACTCGGATGGTCTGTTTCATTCTCTTCCCTCTCCACCACCGTTGTATCCAGGTCATCATCTTCCTGATCAGCCTCGTCTAGGAGTTGAGATTCCCTCAGCAGCATATCAAAGACAGATGCTATATCCGATCCAGTCGAAGAAAAAGAGCTAACTCTGAATCGGCTATGGATCTGTGTTGAGGATGCTGTAAGGTCATCACCCTCCTTTTCTTCTTCGTCCGATCCGCCCATGTGTTCGTCTTGTGGCTTTCCCCCCTGAGGGGCGTTGTCACCCGACTCCATGGGGCGGTTATCCTTTTTGTATACCTTTAGCATAATGTGTTCAAATCCAAAGGCCACCATACCATTCGATTTTGCTACGTGCTCCAGGGATTCCTGATTGACTATGATGGTCGCACAGAGAGATCCATGGCGCTCCTCTAGCTATGCAATCTTCTAATTGTGTGTTGGTAACTTTGGATTGCACATTTTTACTACCTAAGTACTTTTTCCGGCTCTTTTGGAGTTAAAGGCATCCAAGAGCGTGTTCTGGGTCTACTAGGTATGGCATCCTTGGGCACTACTTCTAATTTTGCGCCCTTACAGATTTCACCTACCCTCGTTATGGCGATGGAGAAGAGATCCAGGGCTCTCTTATCGGCACACTTTACTAACTTCACGTGTCCTTGGTGCCAGCCACACATCTGGTAAACTGGAACTGGTCCCGGATTCTCCTCCATTACTTCTATAAAGACGTCCGCAAGGGCGTCTGCTACAAGTCTCCAGTTCGACGGTGTAATACTGCCGTCTGGATCGCGCTGTCTTTTAGCACCTCACTGTATAAGATGTTCGTGCGATGCGAGCTGCGTGGTTTTTAGCGCCTGGTGCGTCGCCTACAGAAGATCGCTGTCTTTCGACAGCCGACTACGTGGCCGACGTTTTATCGATTTCAGCAGCTTTTCCTTTTCCCAGGCCAGTGATTGCACTTCGCGCTGCGTGCGGTTATCTATTGGGATCTTGGAGATCCTATCTAGAACCCGCTTTGCGCTCAATCGCTCCCTGTACCGCTGCGTTGATTCTTTTAGTCTTGGAGCCGTGTCAACCTTTACATTACCAAGGCCACTCTTGCTAGACGAATTTCCGGCTTTTGGAGCAACCTTGCTTTTGGGTGATCATTGACAACAATGCGATGGGAAGAAAATAAGTTATATACCATGTTATTAGAAATTTTGTTTTGCGAGTTTTATAAAAAATTAAAATTTATTTTGTTTCAGGTCGATTTTATTAGAATTATCTTGAGAAGAAATTGGTAAAATACATAATTTTGCTATGGAACGTATTACGTTGCCATTTTGAGTTTTGATTTCTGCTATTCATACTTTGTTGTCTTTACCATATACCACTTTTATTATGTGTCCTAGACGCCACTCAGTAGCTGGTAGTGAATCATCCTTCACTATGACGAGATCGTTAGGCCTGATGTTATACTGCTCTGTTTTCCATTTCACCCGTCTTTGTAGTTTAGTGATATACTGGTTCTTTCAGCGACTTGCGGAAATATGTTACATAGATTTTAGACGATTCCATCGTTTAATATAGTTTAAATTCCCTATCGGTAGTTTTTCATCAGCTTCGGGTGATGCTATCATTGGTGCGCCTCGCTAGAAATAACCTGGAGTCAAAGGCAGCAATTCTGTAGGGTTTTCGGTCAATGGTGGCATTGGTCGGGAATTAAGTACAGCTTCAATTCTTAACAGCATTATAGCGAATTCTTCAAATGTATATGCTAGATTACCTGCTACCTTTTTCAGATGCGATTTCATACTTTTAACGGCAGTGTTTCTCCTTAATGTTTTTTAAGGAATTAATTTAAATTAAACAATTTATAATTTAATTGTATATAATGGACACTTTAAATTAGTAACCGAAAAGACCAAATTGTTTCGAGATGAAGAGAACCGTGATCGTTGGTTTGTAATATTCAACTGACTTTTATTATTTCAATATATCTTAAATCTACATACTTAACAGAATTAATTCTAACTGTCTATTCCAATTCAGCAACTCCGTTGCTTATTCTAATTACTTATTCCCTATGTATTCATTAACCTTAGCCTATGTATTCAATATTCTTACACTTACTTATCAATAGGGTGGTACTAATTTATGATGACTAAATTCATTATTATTAATTCAATTATCTTTATAATTATTATTTAATACAATTCAGTTATTTAAATTAATTCCAAAATATATACAAAATAGATGATAAAATAATGGCGCAACATTCCGTCCCCATTGAAGGACAGGGCTTCTTCAATCAATTGGAAGTGGAGCCAGTTTGTGGATTGGGCGCTTATATACGCCGTTGTGCGTTGCAACCTCCGCCACTCTGACCTTGCCGTCTTCTCCTTCTACGACTTTGACGACTCTCCCGGTCAGCCAATGTTGCGGCGGGCAATTCTCCTCGTGGATGATCACCACCTGACCTAGCTTCAGGTTGGGCGATTCTCTGGTCCACTTGCCTTTGCCTTGCAGTCCCAGAACGTAGTCTCGAGACCAAGCCTGCCAGAACGTCTGCTTGAGTCCGCAAAGTAGAACGCAGACCCTCTCGTATCAGCAGATGAGCTGGAGACAGCAGTGCAATGGGCCGACTGTTGAGCACCGCCTCTGTTTCTTCGAGCATCGTCTCCATTTCCTCTTTCGTCAGCGATGCGTTGCCCACTGCGCGCAGAAACAGGAATTTCGCCTGCTTGACGGCTGCTTCCCACAGCCCTCCGAAGTGCGGCGCCGAGGTGGTATGATGGTGAACTTCACCCCGGACGACGCTGCGTAAGATTCGAGGGCGGGTCGACTCCTGTCGAATGCTTTCTGCAGCTGCTTGAGGACGTTGCTGGCTCCTATGAAATTCATTGCGTTGTCGCATAGCACCTCTTTCGGAAGACCTATTCTTGCAGCGAACCTTTTAAAAGATAGAAGAAAAGAATCAGTGGATAAATCTGATACTAACTGTAAATGCACTGCCTTAGAAGTGAAACACACGAAAACCGCTATATACATTTTCAATGGTGGTCGACCTCGAATTCTCAAAGAGACATTAACGGGACCACAAAAGTCTACGCCGACGATAAGAAATGGTCGTGTAGCTCTCACTCTATTGGTGGGCAAGTTTCCCATTATTTGGGACATAAGTTTTCGTTTATAGCGGAAGCAATGTACGCACTTGCGCACAACCCTACTGCACTCTTCCTTGGCGTTAATTAGCCAGATTCTCTCCCTGGCGAGAGCAATGAGTGCCTTTATACCGGCATGGCAATTCTCGAAATGGAGATGTCGCAAATAGAGCGTGCAAAGTCATTTTGCTTCGGTAACAAAAGTGGGAATTTTGTATCATATGGCAAATTTGTATTAAGCAATCTCCCACCTACCCTTAATAGTGAAAATGTTCTCCCTTCCTCAGTGAATGTATGAATGAAAGGTGTAAGTCTCTCTATATTCGACGGTAAGAGCAGAGATTTCTGTAATTTAGAAATCTAGCCTCTATTGGGCGATAAAATGAGCATTTCATTTCCGTTGCAGTAGGTATGATACTTTGATTTGATTTTCGTTCCTTCAGATTATCAATGAATCTGAATACGAAACATGTTACTCGCAGTAACTTCTTATATGAAGAGTATTTCGATATCATATCCAGTAGACAGTTATATGTCCCCTCTACTGCAAGAAATACATTCACCTTTCTCGTTTCGAATAACTTTTGGTTCTCTGTTAATTCAAAATGTTAATTAACAGGCCATTTGGAACTGTCGTCTAGAAGAATCGACGGTCCTACAAACCATATTGAGTTTTTCAAATCTTTTACATCGGATCCTCTTGACACAAGGTCAGCTGGATTCTGCTTAGTAGGCACGTGGCGCCACGAAACTTGGTCCGACCACTCCTGAATCTCAGCAACTCTATTTGACACAAAAGTCGTCAAAGAGGATGGATGCGTTCTTATCCAATGCAGTACTATTTCGGAGTCCGTCCAGAAATAAACAGCACATAGCTCAAGTCTAGGAAGTGATTTAGACTTGAGAGGAGCAACTTTGGACTTAGCCGTAAGTAGTCTCGAGACTACTATGTCCGTCTCGGAGCTTCGAATGTATTGAATCAACTTCCATTAAATTAGCTTTGAAGTTTTCCCATGAAGTATTCAACCCCAAGGGAATTGATTCATCCCAGTCAAGCTTTTGAATCCAAAGCTCTTGCAACAGGATCTTTGATTTCGTAAAAAGTGGGCATAACAGTCCGAGAGGATCGAATAATTGAGAAGACACCGATAATATGTTTCTGTTTGTAGCCTTTAAGTCCTGAAACCTATCTTCCAAATGAAATTTAAATAAATCATTCTTCGGAACCTAATGTATGCCCAATGCTTTCGCAGAGTCGGAATCGCTATGAATTAGTTTCTCTTTCTGTAGAGAATTCAAAAATTCAGGATGGTTAGAAAACCATTTGGTGAGATTGAAACCAGCCGAAGCCAAAATTTCAGTCACCTGATTTCGAATTAAAATTAATTCATCATAGCTTTCAGCTCCGGTAAGTAGGTCATCTACGTAGAAATCACTGCGAACAACTTTCGAACCGATAGGCAAAGTCTCTTTGTATATATCGCTTAAGTGAATCAGACATCTAATAGCTAAAAATGGTGCTGAAGCTGTACCATAAGTAACAGTATTCAGCCGAAAATGTCTCAACTCATCAGATAGATTCAGTCGCCAAAAGATTAATTGAAAATTCCTACCTTTGTCACCAATCATGACCTGACGATACATTTTTTCAATGTCTGTAGTGATTACATATTTGTGGAATCGAAAACGGATTAATGTAGAATATAGTTCTTCTTGAACTGTAGGACCAACCATTAACAGTTCGCTAAGAGATACATGTGAAGAAGTTCTACATGAAGCGTCAAATACTACCCGAAGTTTGGTAGTTGTACTCTGAGGGCGCAAAACGCATTGATGTGGAATGAAGTAGTGGGGAGTATCAGGGAATTTGTCCAAAAGAGACATGTGACCCAAGTTGAAGTACTCCTTCATGAAATCATGATACATCTGCCGCATAGTATCATCTTTGGAAAGTCTTCGTTCCAAAGAGAGAAATCGTCGCCTGGCAGCTTCAAACGAAGATCCTAATAGTTTACTATCAGACTTAAAAGGTAACGAAACCTCAAATCTTCCCGACGCAAGACGTCTTACTGAAGTCTTGAATTCGTTCTCACATTTCTTATGCTCCTCAGAATAAATTTCAGTTGATTCGGTTGGAAGTTCTTCTAACTCCCAAAATTCCCGGACGATCGAATTAACTTTGCTCTTGTCTTCGATTGAAGTATTCAAATGACAAACGCTAGAATTAATGGAGCCCTTTGATTGATTGTATTTGCCAGTAACAATCCAACCAAGTGAAGTTTTCTGAAGGATTGGAAGGCTCGGGCCAGATTTTATCTGACCAACACACATCAACTCAAAGAATATTTCTGCTCCGATAAGCAAATCAATTTTTCGTGGCTTATGGAAGCACGGATCAGCTAACTTTATATTGTTAGGAATATGTAAGCCGGTTGTATTTATAACACTATCAGGTTGGAAATTAGTTATCGAACTCAATACCCAGAATTTCGCAATAAATTGAGTAGAGTTAACCCTCGACGTGACAGTTAGATTAACGCTAGATTTCGAAAGTGAATTCGTTTCATCAATGCCAGTTAAATTTAGTCTGCCTCCTTTTCTTTTCAAACGAAGTAGCTGCGCAAGTTCCTCAGTTATCAGATTTGGTTGAGATCCGGAATCCAAAAGTGCTCTCGCTGGTATCAATTTACCAGAGCTACTTCTTACACTGGCTATTGCTGTCGCGAGAATAACTCTCTCATGGGACGAAGAATAATACACCGATCCATGTGAAGTCGATGATTGTTCAGTGTAGTTATTATTTGAACTTGCACTTGTATTGTACCTAAGTAGCAATGAATTGTGCGAGCTACCACAAATTCTACATTTGGATGAGGTACACTTCGCTACCATATGTCCCTTTTTCAGACAATTTATACATGCTGGCACTGATAAGTCAAATCTTCGACTTACTGGCTCAGCAGTGAATGAAGGGCAATTATTAATATTATGCTGAACTGATTTACAAAATAAACATTTGTCAGCAGACAATTTGGATTTCGATACATTTAGTGAGGCTCTGTTATTTCTTCTCGAAAAATGTTCAGTTCTCTGATTATCGAACCTCGGCCTTGAACTTGAAGACCCATCAGCTGCAATATGCTGATGTCGTTTGTTCAAGGCGGATTCACAGTCTGACCAAAGGGGAAGTTTCTCAAAATCAAATCTCAAAATCATGCTTCGCAAACCACTAGCCGAAGGTTTTGCAATTTGTGGCAAATCGAAAAGTTTTCTTATATTGTCAAAAAATATAAGACATTCATTCTCATAAACCTTCTTCAGACTGGCTATTGCTTTGGGGCAATTTTCTTCCGTAATCTGAAAAGCTTTTACCGTACCCAAGGCTTCATCGGACAAGCATGATAATAGATGATTGAATTTTTCAATATCTGTCAACGTCGGATCATTGTGAACCAAGTTCTCAAACAAACTCATAAAATTCTTGTAATCGGAATATTTTCCGTTAAACCTGGGGAGTTTCATGTTTGGGAGTCTCGACTGGTGTGACTGCCCACAGAAGGACATTTCTGCCTATTCTTAGACAGGAGACTCAAAAACAATGATTTAGTGGTTTCACAAACGTCCTCAAGCTCAGCTCTATCATTGTTCTCGGGATCTAAATTATCCACATCAGATTGGAGCTTCATAGCTTGGTCAATATAATTTTTTAATATGTCTAGTCGACATATTAATCGATTGGATTAAAAGATATTGTCTTTTCCGAAATGGATTGACGAATTCGAGCTATATTTTCAACAACCTTAGCTTTCTTCGTAATTAACTTCTCCAAACTTTCCGATTTGGAGGGAGAATCTTGTCTCTTCCTACTAGTCATTGTGATTCTTATTTACACAAAATTCCTCAAAACAAGAATTAAAAATTTACCAAATAAATTATTGGTCAAATAATATTCGAATTTATTAATATTCTTCTTGTTTTGGACAATAGAATTCAATTATAGTATCCTGGTACGCAATACTTGAAAGTTCCGATTCCAAAATTTAAGTGACGTTAATTGAGTCAAGATTAATTTACTTGATCTCAGAAAATAAAAATATAAACGCTTCACGCACAGCCTTCAGTAAAAAATGTTCAATGTACCGAGTAAAATCGCTTGATAATCGATTTGTTATAGTAAAACAACAATTAGATTTCAATGTAAATACACTGTGTTATTATAAATAACGATTTCGAAATTTGTGTAAACAATTTTTTATTGAAATTTTATGTGACTTGATTTTTGTTTCTAGTGTGAACGGTCACACTGTAAGCAGCTGTAATATGTAACTTATATACAAGCAGTATAGGAACGCGTGGAACGGAACATTGATCGAAACGAAATTACGAAAAATAAATAAAAAGGATGATGAACAAAACAACACAAATGCTATGCTGAATGTTCTCTCACGAATAACGACACGAATTGTTAGTGTAATTCGAAATAAATACAAAATACTAACACTCGCGAACATGTTTCACTAAATAAGGGTGGGTTTTGCTTATAATTTTACAATATCGACGTAATTTTAATAAATATATAAAATTATAAATAAATGAGATGTTTCAAGTATTTTAAAAATGCGAAATATTATTTGTGTTCTGCTTTTTAAGCAATTAGAAATATTTTGGTTAAATTACACAAAATCTCTTAAATTTGATTAAGTTACAAATTTAAGGACAAAGAAACACAAATATATTTTGCACTTTTTTACCTCTTGAGAGTCTGAAGTACTCTCCCTAGTTTTCTCCGACCGGCACTGAATGCAATGACAACGGGGCATCTGTGCAGAATTCCTGTCCTGGATTGTAGGATTCTTGAAGTCGTCCAACGATGTGCTACTTGTTGGATTATTTGTTGCTTGTGTAGTGTATTTTTAAGTTCTGTGTAATGTGTATCTTGAATTATGTTGGTGTTTATGTTACAGAGATATTTATCACTTCACAATTTTTTAAAATTAAATTTCTTGTAAGCAAATCTTTTATCTATTTACAGATTTCACCTATTTAATTTGTTATTATTCTTTTATTTAGATTTTTCTTTACAACACTGCACTTGTATCTTTAATTCTTGTTATACTGTATTTTTTTGCATTTTTTATTTTTGTTCTATTTTGCTGTACTTATGTTCGTATGTTCCCACAACAATAACCAATATATGAATATTGTTATTTTTTTTTTTTTGATATTTTTCTGTATGCTTATTTGTTATTATTTTTCTGTTTTATTTATTTCACTGTACTGTATTTTAGTATGTTTTGTTTATTTTATTGTTTAATATTTTATATATTGTTTTGTGTATTTTTTCTTTTAACAATTTAAATTTTGCACAGTAAAATTTTGGTTTGAATTAATTTATCAAACTTGCGAAAAAATTTTAATAAACCCTGATGTATATTGTTGTTGTTGTTTTTTATGTTTTACATGTATTGCATGGTTTTTATTGTATAACACTTTGTTGTTTTATGTTTAATTTTTATTTGTTTTATTAACAATTTAAATTTTAAGCACTTTATAAAATTTTTAATTCCCGCACAATTTATTTGAAGCAACTTATCAAACGCGGGAAATTTGGTCTTTTTATGTATATAGACATAAATTGAAGCAAATTATCAAATTTATTATATTTGTCACTTATTTTTTCATGTCCCTGCTCGGGCGCCAAAATGTTTCTCTTTAATGTTTTTTAAGGAATTAATTTAAATTAAACAATTTATAATTTAATTGTATATAATGGACACCTTAAATTAGTAACCGAAAAGACCAAATTGTTTCGAGATGAAGAGAACCGTGATCGTTGGTTTGTAATATTAAACTGACTTTTATTATTTCAATATATCTTAAATCTACATACTTAGCAGATTAATTCTAACTGTCTATTCCAATTCAGCAACTCCGTTGCTTATTCTAATTACTTATTCCCTATGTATTTATTAACCTTGGCCTATGTATTCAATATTCTTACACTTACTTATCAATAGGGTGGTACTAATTTATGATGGCTAAATTCATTATTATTAATTCAATTATCTTTATAATTATTATTTAATACAATTCAGTTATTTAAATTAATTCCAAAATATATACAAAATAGATGATAAAATAATGGCGCAACAGGCAGCATCTCAGAGGCCACCCAAGTGGGGTGCGTAAGGCGGGATGAACGACCACCTGAATTTTTCTGCTAAGGCCTTTTCTGCAGTTTTAAGAAATTCATTGTGGGCTTTAAGAAGGGTTAGGCTAGCAGCGGGGAAGTTTCGACCATTATCCGAGAATATGATTTTTGGAAAACCTCTACGCCCTATGAATCTGTCAAAGCACGCTAAAATAGCGTCTTTTGAAAATCGGAGCATGCTTCCAGGTGTGCAGCTGTTGTGGAGAAGCAAACAAAAACTGCTGCATATCCTTTAACAATTTTAGCATTTCGTAAATTAGACGATTCGATGTTAAAAAGACCCGCAAAATCAACTCCTGTATAAGTAAACGGCAACGAATAATTTGATCTTTCTACAGGAAGTTCAGCCATTAGTTGATGTTGTACTTTATGCTTGTATATAGTACATGCTTTACAATCTCGGATACATTTCCGCACTAAGTTCTTTAGCCGAATGATGTAGGACCCCTGTCTAATAGCTCTTAGCATTATATGATGAAGAAGCTAAATCTGTTGAGTATAAGCGACGAAAAGGTGATGTAAATAGGGATTTTTCTGGAATGAGTATAGGATGACGTTCTTCATAACTTAGTTATTCAGTCTACCTCCAACTCGCAATAGACCATCTTTATCGAGAAATGGGCATAACGTTAGAAGTCCGCTTTTCTTGTTAATTGGCCGCTTATTTATGTTCATGAGAAAAATAGTTCAGCTGTGCGAGATATACATATCAAACGATTTTTTGTAAATTTTATTTCTTCTGAAGTTATAAACTATTCAGTGTGGGAATGCCGTTTCTGAATGCGATTGATGAATTGGAAACAGTAACTAATAACTCTCAGAGCTCTAGCGAAAGAGGAAAACCGTTTTAACACGTCTTCATTCTCTTCTTGAAGCAGTGTTATTTTTACCGGTATCGTTGAGACATACCTTCAAGTGATAAGTTAAGACCTTCTTTGTCTCCAATATGTAGGCTCGAAAGCTCTAGGTTCCGGCCATAGTTCACTGGGTTGCGATAACCAGGTGGGTCCATGCCACCATAAACCGTTTTCAATGAGTTCTTCTGGAGTACAACCACGGGTACCTAGATCCGCAGGGTTGTCTTCCATTTTCACATGTTTCCAGTTGCTATTGCTAGTTATACTCATGATTTTAGCTACACGATTTACCACAAATGAGACTATATGGTGGTTTTTGTAGCCATCCAAGAACTATAGTGGAGTCCGTCGAAGGAAACAGTTCATAGGGGAACTTAGTATTTTCCATTATACCTTTAACTAATTTTGACAGCAAGACTGCTCCACACAACTCGAGTTTGAGTACTGTGGTCTTTTTATTGGAGCCACCTTGTTTTTTTGCTACAAGCAGATTACAAGCTATTTCTCCTCTAGCAGTAAGCCTTTTCTGAGGAATCACAGAATCCATATATCTGTACTTTGCGCGATGCTGAAAATTGTACCCGTCTAGGAATCCTGAGTTTTGAAATCTGTGGTAGATTTTTTAGAGAGAAGTTCCATTTTACATTTATGGACGATGGAACGCTCTCATCCCAGTCCCTCTTGGTTTCTCATAATTCTTGCATTAGGATTTTAGCCACTATTACAATTGGACCCAGCCAAACTAGGGGATCAAACAATTTAGTTAGAACTGATAATATTTGTCTTTTTGTAGGGTGGGGTACAATTTGGTTTGATTCTACCTCATCGGTCATCGAGTTCCAGCGTATGCCTAGAGTTGTAACGGTGCTGGAATCGCCCAACTTTAATATATCTTCATCGAGAAGATCCTCCCGGGATCCTCGGTAGGAAACTGTCATTGGCAGTAATTTTCTTCATGGGGAAGCCTGCTGAATTTAAAGGCTGTTTTAATTCACTTTGTTTCGATTTTGCTTCCTCAAGACTATGTCCTCCTAACGAAATGTCATCCACGTAGATTTCGTCCCTTAAAATTGTGGAAGCCTTAAGACAAGAATTCTTGCAGTCCTCGCTTAACTGCTGTAGAGTTAACCCCGAAGGTAACTGTTTTCATTTGATAGGATTTGCTAAAATTGTCCATCTGTCCAACTTTATTCAAAAAGTTCCAAAACAAGAAGGAACTTAAGGACTAACAATTTTCTTATTTTATACCAGCTTAATTACGTTAAAAGGTGGCGTGATTATTGTCATTGCCAAATAATCAGCTTATTGGCATGCTAATTATTAATGCAAGATCAACGATTTATTGCAGACGATCTTGCAATTTTATAATTATAAAGATACAATTATTTATAGGGTTCGTTAACTTTGTTAACTTTTCCCCCCTTAAAACGATTGTCCGCAATCGGTATTACTATTTTAATGTTTAAATTTGGAGAAATGATTTTTGTATTTGGACATATTCTGTGGTTAACTTTGGTTCGTGTGAAAAATATAATTTTTTTCTGAACTTACTGAAATTAACAAGAATGAATATTATAATGATAATGGAAAATACAATCGATATATTTGAACTTAAGCTAATTACATGCATTTCTTTACTCTTATGAACTATCTCCTTAATATTAGCTTCATATTGCATTTGCTTTAAATACAAATTTTCAAATCTAATTTCGTCATATTTTTATTTTCTTTAATTTTTGTCATTAAGTTGGGTAAAACTAATGTTTCATGCATTTTTAGAATAACATTTGTATAATTCTTATTTAATACAGTTATCTTACAATTTTCAAACTTTATTAAGAATGTACCTTTTTGTTTTATTTCAAATTTACCGCAATCATGGGTTATATTTCTTTCAAAATTTTTAAACACAACAATTCCTTGAGCAATTTCCACTACTTCTTTTCTGAAATTTCCAAGTAGCATTGCGCTTCCTTAAACTGTAAAATATTTTTAATACATTCATTGTCCAAGGCGATTAGATTTCTTTCTAAATCGTCTTTTACATGAATGTCGTAAATTTTATCAAAACCATCAACTAGTATTTCCGATGCACTCAAAACAATGGATTTATTTAAAATATTTGGCAAAGGCTCGAATTTTATTTTGGTTAGTGCCTTTGTGGAAAATTGGGGAATAAGGAGTGTCAAGATTTTGTTATTATCCTGAAAAAGTACTACAACTTTCGTTTTCGTATAACTGTCGTAGTCGTTGAACAATTAACTTCTTTTTGTGTCAAAATATCGGTGGGGATAACACCCAGTTTACAGGAAAAAATTTGTCCTACGTCATTTATATGGTCATTCAAAAGTGATATGTCATTGTTCATACTGTACGCCTATTCAATAAATTGAACTTCGTCCTCCAATGTCTTCATTCGATTTTCCGTCACCCTTTTAAACTCGTTAACACTAGATTTACGGACCGAGCCAATTTGACTCATTAAAAATTTTATCGCTATATATATAGAAAACTTTAATATTACTTTTTAAAATTATACGTTGGTTTTTAGTTAAGTAATGAAATATATGTAAACAGTCATTCCTTTTCCCCACACACCCCTTTATTTCGCATTATCGAATGTGGTATACCTATTTTCACGGCTGTGAGCTAATTTGACTCATAGAATGGTTTAATAGTTTAACAGCCTGGGCAACAGTCAAGATGCCTGTGATTTTGTTTCTCTGATTGATGTTGTTTTCGATACATTATTACCCACTTCTGTCATCATTTCGTGTTATTTATTCATCACGTGTGAGCCGTTCATTTATGGGAAAATCAGAAAAATTGTATTCTGTTGAGAAAACTAAAAATAAAGAAAGATCAATGAATTGGATACAAGTGATAACGAAATTGAATTAGAAGAGGAAGTCAATAATATTGAATCTTCAAGCAGTGAAGATGAAGATCTTTGTTATATAGCTCCTAACAAAAAGAGAGCGAGGGTTTTTTCTGATTCTGAAACCGAAAATGATTTAGAAGCTATCGTTATATCTTCTGATAAAGAAATTTTAGCCGAAAAAGCTGCTGACGGCACTTTATGGGAAACATTGAAAGAAGGCATAAACGTAGGCAGATCACCGATTTCTACCATATTCAAAGACGTTTCTGGTCCAACTGCCTACATAAAAGGCATATTATGCTTGGTTCGACAAGTAGCGCATTGAATTTGATAGTTGACGAAGGTATGATGGCATATACCAAATCATGTACAAAAAGACCGAAAATGACAAGCAAGTTCACGCAGATGTCCTCTACAAGTTTTCTACAACATTTTAGTTTTAGCAGCTATCAATGCTTGGATTCTGTATAAAGAGACGACTCAAGTAAATATTTCACGAAAAGATTTTATTTTCCAATTGACTGAAGAGCTAAGAAGTAAATATAGAGAAGAAGTAGAGAATACTTCCATGCCAATGACAGAAATTCATGCTAATAACGCACGGAAGAAGAAGTCAAGTTCAACAATCATGCAAAAAAACAGATCTTCAAACTATTGTACTAAATGTAATAGAAATATTTGCGGAAAATGTATTTCAAAAAGAGAGTAAAAAATGTTTTCCATGAATGTTTTTGATAATAATCATTTCATTTAAATTGATTTGGAACTATTTTCTTTGGAAAAAACTTAAATTTTCTTGTATGAGTCAAATTGGCTCACTTCAGTAAAACTAGGTATATAATGGTTCAGAGGTCCAAACATCGACTCGGACCACTAACTTGTCGCAGCCAAGTTTGGATTGCGCATTAGCGCAACGAGGTCTGCGCACTCTAGAGCATTGCGAAAGCTGGATGTTAAGAAGCTGCGATCACAAAGGACAGCTGAGGCGTTCTCCGCTCAACTCTCGGATAAGCTCCGTCGCTCCCCATCTAATCTCAACGACACTGGCGGACTGTGGGCTAACATCTCCCACTCCTTGAGCACTACTGCGGAAACAGTCCTTGGTTTCGAACGCCCAACCCAACGAAATCAATGGTACGATGAGGAGTGTCGCGAGGAAACTGCAGCGAAAAACGCCGCATACAAGAAAACGTTGCAGTCAGCCGCTACGCGAGCCATTGTCGAGAACTATAGAGAGAAGAGCAGGGATGAGAGACGCCTTTTCAGACGCAATAAGAGGGAGCAGGAAAGGCGTGAGTGTGAAGAAGTCGAGATGTATAGAGGTAGGAATGACGCTCGAAAATTCTATCAAAAGGTTAAGGGTCTAACCGAGGGTTACAAACCCGGAGCGTCTTCCTGCAAGGACGAAAATGGAAACTTAGTAACAGATCCGCAGGGAGTAATGAGGTTGTGGAGGAAACACTACTCTGCTACAAGGTGATGACGACACCAATACCGCCTTTAGACATGATGTGCCGAACCCGATCGATGATGACGGCGTGGAGATTCCGCCGCTTAGCCATGAAAAGGTCAAAGTTGCGATTACGCGCCTTAAAAACAATAAAGCGGCAGGTCCTGATAGCCTCCCCGCTGAATTGTTTAAGACCGGATGTAATGAGTTGGTAGGGCGCATGCACCAGAGGAAAGTATGCCCAACGATTGGAACCTCAGTGTCCTCTGTCCTGTTCTGAAAAAGGGAGACCCTACTATATGCGCCAACTATAGGGGTATAAGCCTTCTCCCTATCGCATATAAGGTTCTTACAGGCGTATTGTGTGAACGACTGAAGCCACTCGTCAAAACACTGATTGGGCCTTATCAGTGCGGCTTCAGACCTGACAAGTCCACCATCGACCAGATCTTCACACTACGTCAAATCCTGGAAAAGATCCACGAAAAACAAGTCGACACACACCATCTTTTTGTCGACTATAAGGCTGCCTTCGATAGCCCCATAAGGGATCATGTTTTTGCCGCAATGTCTGAGCTCGGTATACCTGCGAAGCTGATAAGGCTATGCAGAATGACGTTGAGCAATTCCTGCAGCTCCGTCAAGGTAGGAATGGACCTCTCCAAACCTTTTGATCAGACAAGGCGACCCCTTATCATGCTACCTCTTCAACTTCGTCATGGAGAGTGTTCTGCGAAAGGCGGGAGTGCATCGCAGTGGCACTATTTTTCAAAAAAGTGACCATTTGCTTGCGTACGCTGACGACATTGACAACATAGGGCGTACCAAGCGAGATGTTACTGCTGCCTTTAGTGCTATTGAACACGAGTCTACTAAGATGGGTTTGGCAGTAAATGAGGGCAAAACAAAGTATTTATATGTTATCGACAAGTAGAGACGTGCGGCGTATTGATTCTCAGATTACGGCCGATAACTATACTTTTGATACAGTCAAGGAATTTATTTATCTTGGCTCTGCCGTTACCACCACAAATGATGTCAGTCTGGTCTCAATAGGCAATTGAGTGGCAGAGACCTTTCTCGTACGACAAAATTAACACTCTACAAGACGCTCATCCTACCCGTGTTTCTTTATGGCGCAGAGGCATGGACCCTATTAAGTACTGATGCAGCAGCTTTGAGAGTGTTCGAGAGAAAAGTACTGCGTAAGATCTTCGGTCCAGTACGAGTTGGCGGTGATTTCCGCATCCGATACAACAGTTTTTTTTATTCATTTATTTATTTATTATTATAATGATTTTTTTCTGATGCAACAAGATCAATTATCTTATAAATTACAGCACCAGAATCAAATAAGTTACATAATACATTGAAATTATATTAATCAAAAAAATTATATTAATCAAAAAATTATATTAATCAAAAAAATAAACAAAAGAATAAATAAGAGGTAATATAACAAAGTCAATGAAAATTGAAACGATAAATTTATGAATTTTTGTAATAACTCCTTAACAAGCTTTTAAATCGCACTGCGTTGCTAGTAAATTGAATATTTGGGGGGAGATGGTTCCAGAGATAAATGGTATATATATAAAACTGGTGAAAAGAAGCACTCTTTCGGTATTTGAATGTTCGAATATTATTGTTCCTCGCAGACGAAGTGAATACCAATTTGTTATAAAGAGAGTCAGGTTTTTTTGTTGTTATAATTTTATGTAAAAAAATAAGATTTTTAAGCTTCATATAGTCATCGAGGTGCATTCCAAGGACATGTACTAAATACGGAGATATATGGTCAAATCTTTTCAAAGCAAAAATATATCGAACAATATTATTAAACGTTATGTTGAGCTTTCGTTTCAAAGTCATATTGCATCCAGCAAAAATCTCAGAGGCATATAAAAGAGAAGGAATTAAATACGTTTTTGCAATCAGCATCCTTATCCTCATGGGTGTAAAGTGTTGAGTCTGCCATAGGGTTCTAATCTTCCCATAAACTATGCCACATGCTTGATTAATGTGATCCGACCATGTCAGCGAGCTATTAAACGTTACGCCCAAATTTTTGCTGTATTTACCAATTGAATTTTTGTCCCATTAAGAGAAATATTCAAATTCCCTTTCAATACCGCCGTAATTTTGCCAATTAATAAAAACTTGGACTTAATAGGATTAAGAAGATCAAAATTTATTTCATTAATAGCAGAATTCATAGTCGTTTTCGAACAACTTAGATAAAGTTGTACGTCATCAGCATACATTTGAATTTTGGAATATCTGATCTGCAAAGGAAGGTCTTTTGCATATATGGAGTAAAAAAGTGGGCCAAGTATGGACCCCATTGGAACACCTCTGCTTGTAAATAAGGGTGAAGAAACAAAACTACTGTTGACAACTATCTGCAATCTTCCAATTAGATATGAGGATTTTAATTTTGTTGCGGTTGAAGAAAATTTAAACATATTGCCAAGCTTCAATAGCAGCATTTGATGGTCAACAGTGTCAAATGCCTTGGAGTGATCAAGTAAGACCAAAAATGTTAACTTACTCTCATCTAAATTGCCACGAATATTCTCAACCACCTCAGTTAATGCTGTAGTGCAGCTGTCTTGAGGTCTAAAACCAGACTGACGGTCTGTTAGTAGATTATTGTCGAGTTAGCTGTATGAGCTCTTCAATGACATGGACGTTGTACTACGTATTAATATTCAGCGGCTGCGCTGGATCGGCCATGTCGTTCGAATGGAGGAGGATGCTCCAGCGATACGGGTATTTGATGCGGGGAGCTGCGGAAGTCGGCGAAGAGGACGATCTTGTATCCGTTGGAAGGACCAAATCGAGGAAGGCCTGTCATCGATTGATGTAACCAACTGGCGTAGGCGCGCAAGAAGCAGAGGCGCCTGGAAGGATGTATTGCGGCAGGCCGAAATCCGTTAATCGGGTTGTTATGGCCTATTAAGTAAGTAAGTAATATTTCGAAAATTTATCAATCGCCGTCAACACTAATTCTCTTCCGATGTCTAAATGAACCAACTGACCAGGATATTGTGGTATGGGCGTACGTTGAATTTGATGCTTTATTGGGTGACGATCATACTTATTTTCTTTACATATGACGCATTTTTATTATCTTTTTTATTTTATTTGCCATAGATGGAAAATAATATTTTTCAAGAATTTGAGTTCGATTCTCTTTGGAATTGTGCTCTATTATGTGTCCTTACTAGTATATTTTCCTGCTCTTCTCCACCAGTTATATCGTCCACCATTATTTGCGTAAATCTTATTTTATATCTTCTGAAATGCAATGGGTAGAGTTCTTGTATTTTTCCCATAATCCGTTCCTCCGTTTTAATGCAATTTATCACCGATGGGTTTAAGTATCTTTTCAAAATAGAAATTAATTTTTCTTTGGAATAATCTTGCTCTGTTATAATATGGCGGTGGTATGTGGGGAAAACTATTTTAAATTGATAAGATGCCAACACGTCTCTATTCAAAAGTATTTGATTTTTAAAGCATTAATAGGTGCCTCTACGCTATATAGTAAGTTCTGTGACGAACTTTTGTCTGAATTCGTTGCTATCGACAATGTATATAGTTCGGGTTCCGTTATCCTGGACAGAGCATCAGCTACAACGTGTGTCCTTCCCGGTTTGTAGAGCATTTCATAGTTATATTCTTCGAGTATGGCCTTCCATCTCTTCATTTTGCTGTTGTTATTTTTGTTGCTCAACGCGTAGGTTAGAGGGTGGTGGTCCGTATATATTTTAACCCTAGCCGATCCATATAAATAGTTCCGTAAGGAGTTCAAAGCCCATATTATAGCCAGCATATCTTTTACATTAGCGGCGTACTGTTCCTCCGCTTTGTTTAAAGTTCTTGAGATGAAAGAAATTGGTCTTCCGCCTTGGGATATGACTGCGCCTATTCCAAAGTTCGAGGCATCTGCTACTAGCTCGAAATCTTTGCTAAAGTCTGGATAGTCAAGGATGATATCGTCGGAAATAAGAGCGTTCTTAATTTTGATAAAGGATTCTTTAGCTTCATTATTTAAGCATATTCTTAGTTTTGCGGATTTATTTTTGGACGTTCGTCCTCCTCCCTCCTTAAAAGGGATGTTAGGGGCTTGGCAAGTTTAGAGTAGTCTTTAAAAAATTGTCGGTAATACTCTGACATACCGAGGAAACTACGAAGTTCTTTTAAGCTCTGTTGTTCCGGAAAATTTTGTATGGCCTTTACTTTTTGCGGATTAGTTTTTATACCCTGGGGCGTAATAATGTACCCCAAAAACTCAACTTCATCCTTGAAGAAGTTGCATTTATACAATTGCACTTTCATATTGGATCTTTCTAATGCTTCAAAAATATATTTAATATGTTCAAAATGTTCGTGCTCTGACTTACTAAAAATGATTATGTCATCTATGTAAACATAGAAGAATCTCCCGATGTATTCTCTTAAAATGTCGTCAAGAGCGCTTTGAAAAATTGATGGCGCGTTCTTTAGACCAAAAGGTAACCGTGTAAACCCATACTTCCCGTTATTTATGCTAAACGCGGTTTTCTCAGTATCGGATTTTTTAGTGGAATCCGATGAAAACCACTTTTTAAGGCAAGAACGGAAAAGAATCGACTATTTCCCAGTCGAGAGATAACCTCTGAAAATTCTGGAATGGGGTATCGGTCTGCTATTGTTATTGTATTTAACTTCCTATAGTCTATGACCATTCTATATTGTTTATTTCCAGCTGAGTCCGGTTTCTTCGGAACTATCCAAACTGGAGAATTATAAGGTGATCTAGATGGTTTTATAACACCATCATTTAATAGTTTTTCCACTTGAGCCTCCTTGTATAAACAGGCGAATTAGTCGTAGTCCTAATCTCACCAACAACCTTTGTTGTATACGTAAGTTTTTCATCAGGTTCCGAAAAAGCTTACGATACGTGCGTACAATTTTCTCCATTCCTCTTTTTTGTGTTGCTGATAAATTTTCCTCCTTAATATTTATTGCATTTACGCACTGTGTCGGAAGTTGCTTAAGACAAACTTTGAAATTGTTTTTCAATATTATAACATTTTCATTTGTGTAAATGACTGCTCCTATTTCCCTAAGAGTGTCATTTCCTAAAATACCGTCAAAAGTTTCCAAAGAGGGCATTAGGTAGATTTTATTTAATTACCTAATTAAAACAATTTTACGAATGTGTGCTCACTAATTTTTATATCCCATAGATCTAGCAAAAGCGGGTTTTCGTTGGGTATCCGTTTCTTTACTAATTCAGGCTTAACATAATTTTTACTCGAGCCCGTATCTAATAAAAATTTCAATATATTCCCGCTCTCCGTCTTGACTTCGAAATATGGTAAAGAAGAGCTATTCATCCTAAAAAATTAATGTCAGTCGGTTCGCCGAACTGCTTATTCTCTTCCCTATTTTGTATAGATGTATTAATATGGAACGTCCTTTGGTTTTTGTTCTGCCGCTGATAGGCGGACTGCTGCGGTCTCTTACCAACAAATTGATTTTGTTGCGGCCTGTTCATATAATGTATGCGACGGGAATGCATACTTGGGTCCACATCCATTGGTTCCGGTTGTGCTTGTGGCTTAGGTGGTCGGGGTGGATTTGTATTATGTTGTTCCCGATGATTAAAAATTTTTCTCGGTTTAAGGTTGCCTGTACAATCTGTGGTCCTTGATTATTAAATATGTCTATCTCTACTCTTGATATAAGAGTGGTTAAGTCCTCTATGGTCAATTGGGCATTTGCTGCACCTCTAGGTACATTATCTGTGTTAATAACAGGGGGTCTAATTAAATTATTTAGGTTTGCCATTTAAAAAAAAAGTTAAATTCAATCGGAAATACTTGTTTTACAAAAAATTGTTCACTTAATTTGTGATTTTTAAATTTGATCTTTAATGTAGAACTGGAGGGTCCCGTAGGAATCGCAGCTCTAACCTATTATTTATTTTATTTACAATTTGTTTATTTATTGTTTTCACTCTTATACTAGGCTTTACAATTTTATATCCCCTTTTTTATAATACAATTTGTTTTCAATAATAAATTTAATAATCTTATAAATAAAAAAATAAATAATTTAATAATCTACCTTAATTCCTTCTTCGTGGTGGCTGGATTCTCCAATTCTGTCTTCCTCTTCTCTTTTTTGATTTTTCTTTCTCAAGGCTTTTTTCCTTAACAGGATTCCAAAAATTTTTTTTGATATTCCACAGATTTTCTAGTTTTTTTCTTTCTCAACAAGGTTCCAAAATTTCTTTTGATATTTCACAGATTTTATAGTTTTTTTTCTCTTTCTTTCTTAACAAAGTTCCAAAATTTCTTTTATATTTCACAGATTTTCTTTCTTTCTTAATAAAGTTTCAATTTTTTTCGATTTATAATTCAGGTGGTTATGTTGAACTGACATTCATGGTGATATCGTTTTTGTCCAAATGTTTGCAGATGATTTGAAAACGCTTTTTTAATTTATAAATTCCAGTATAAAGAGGAAATTCTAAAAATTATTTCAAAATCTGTTTTGTTGCCACAATTTTCTTTTTGTTTTTATAAATTCACAGCAAATAAATTTTAATTTATTTTTATTTTGTTGTTTGTTACTCCTTTTAGTTTTCTTTAGGTTTTTTTTGCTATTCACTTTCACTGCTTTTTTCCATATCCTTTGCGGTTTTTTTTTGTTATATCCTTTACGGATTTTTTCCATTTATATCCTTTACGGACTTTTTTTGTTACATCCTTTACGGATTTTTTTGTTACATCCTTTACGGATTTTTTTGTTATATCCTTTACGGATTTTTTTATATATTTTTCCTTTAGAGCCTTCCGAAAGGCTGGCACATGATACCGCCCGTTTACGTTACTAAGGAGCCTATTCCGGGTGCCAGTTAAGAATTTGCGCGTTAAAAATTCTAAAAAGAATTTATTTATTTTTTTATTATTACATTTTTAGGCCTGACGACCAACTTTATTCGAAAAGTTACAAAACAAGAAGGAACTTAAGAACTAAAAATTTTCTTATTTTATACCAGCTTAATTACGTTAAAAGGTGGCGTGATTATTGTTATTGCTAAATAATCAGTTTATTGGCATGCTAATTATTAATGCAAGATCAACAATCAATCTTGCAATTTTACAATTATAAACTTAAAATTATTTATAGGGTTCGTTAACTTTGTTAGAGTTAACTTATATCTTCAGTTGATGAGGGGTAAGACATCACTACCTATTATAATATCTATAGCTGCGGGTTTGTAAAACTTTGAATCAGCAAGATTTAAATTCTGAATTGATTTGTAATTTTCGATTTCAATATGTCATGAAAAAAAAGATTAGCTATTTTGGGTGCTACGATTGCCAAACTCTTTATTTTGAAATCTGAGATTCTAGATTTTGCATTGACGAAACATTTTCTGTTTGAGCTTCCTACAGCATTTTCAACGAATCCTGATATCTGACTGCAATGTTTCTCAAGTGGGAGGCCAAGTCTTTGTTAAATACTTTTAGTAATAAAATTAATGACGCATATAAGCAATAATGTATCCCTTCACGTTGAATAGAATAAGCAGCTATGTTACCCGAGTGCTGTACTTGCGTATTGAAGTACGTATTAGAGTTTTCTCGCTCATGATTTGGACTTGGTCGGGACTGGTTCACTGACGAATTTTTCGACTTGGAGTCATTTATATCGAAATGAAGAATTCTATGATGCCTTTTTTTGTTCGTATTCTTCCAAATGTAATTCTGCTTTAATTTTAGTAAAGTTTTCTTCACTCCGAAATGTCCTCCTTGGGGTGTATCGTGGTATAATATTATCAGTTCTTGTCTTCTATCTTCATTTGTTATATTCTGAGGTTTTCTGTGTACATAGTAATATAATTATGTCATCTTTATTTTTTGTTTGCTTCGTTATATTTGGCCTTAAATTCATCCGCGGGTATTATATCAAATATTGCATCATTTCTCTCGATTGCAAATTTCATGTTTCTTGTATTTTTTAAATATGATGATAGTTTCTCCAAAAGAGTGCCTAAATACTTTGGATTATCGCTACATCTAATACGTGTTTCATTATTCATTTTATAATATTCTATTATATGTTTATATATCCCACATATGGAGTTGATCAGTCCCCTTATGAGATTCTCTCATGACATTTTTATCTCTTATAATATTCTTTTCTGATGACTTTTTAATCATACCACTTGTAATTACTAGTGTTTTCTTTACCTTTTCCTCATTTTTTATGTTATTTATTTATTTATTTCAAGTCTATGGAAAACACTTACAGACTATTACATTTTATATTTCAATACAAAATTTTTATTATTATTATTATTATTATTTCAATAAAAAAAGTTAAAAAATAAGTTAAAAAAGAAACAAACATTGAAATTATTAATTAAAGAGTTTAATTGTAAAATTATAGTTTCTTTAATGGATTCCAAATTTTTGTTAAAATCTATATGAAGGTAAAGATTATTAAAATCATTACAGATTCTACGAAATGGATCGAAGTTCGCATAGTTAGTTGTGTAATATTTTATATTTATTAAATTATAGTATCTTGTTGGACGAACAGGTACTCTTATGTAAAGTTTTTGCAGAAGAAATTGAGAGTTGATAACACCATTAATCAGCTTCAGGAGATAGACAGCATTTAACATTTTACGACGGCTTTTTAAAGATGGTAATTTAATGAGCGCTAGCCGTTTTTCATAACACATTTTATTAGGATCCCACCCATTCCATAAACCACGAAGACAAAATAATAAGAACTGTATTTGAACTGATTCGATTTTGTCAGAGTGTACAGCGTTTGAGGGTCCCATATTACAGATCCATATTCAAGAATTGGGCGAACCAGTGTGTTAAACAATTGTTTGGTAACATAAGGATCAGAAAATTATTTAGCCAATCGTTTGATAAATCCCAGGATACATGAAGCTGTTCTAACAGTTGATGTAATATGTTTTCTGAAGTCCAAACTACAATCGAAAATTATCCCTAAATCGTTAAAGGAATCAACCAGTTCAAGAACAGCGCCATTCATTGTATAAAATCCATTGATTGGAGTTGATCTAGTGAAGCACTTATATTAAAATTTTTTAACATTCAGCTCCATTAAATTAGTACTACGCCAAAAGGTTAAGTAATTAATATCATCTTGTAAAAGTACTTGGTCTTGAATATTATTAAATGATAAAAATATTTTAAAATCGTCTGCATACATTACTGTGTTTGAATTTTTGATAACAGAAGGGAGATCATTTATAAAAAGAGTAAATAGGAGCGGCCCAAGATGATTACCCTGTAGTACGCCTGACAGTGCATCTATAAAGTTAGATTGTGTATTCCTGAATTTAACGCACTGCGATTAAATCCAATTTAATAATGATGAACTAAAACCAAGTTGATTAAGATTATGAACGAGTAAGTTATGATTTACTTTATCAAATGCCATACTGAAATCGATATAAATGACGTCAGTTTGTTTGCCTTCAATAAATCCATCATTTACCAAAGTTGTAAATTCAAGAAGATTTGTGATTGTTGATCGAGAAAAAATAGTCGAAACATAAGAGTTTTTCAAATAATATCGGTATAATGTTGAGTTTAGCAATTCCTCTATAATTTGATATACACTTTTAGATTGTGATTTAAACAGTGGAATTATAAATGATTGTTTCCAAAAGGAGGGAAAATAGCCCAATTTAAGCGATTTGTTGAATAAGTAGGGTAATGGAGTACTCAATAATTGTGTTTTAATATACCGCTAGGAACCCCATCAGGACCGTCAACATGCGAAGATTTTAATTGTTGTATATACTTGGAAGCAGTACGTTGATCAATAAAAGATATATCAAAGGTTTTTACTTCGGGAATATAATTTTGATTATTGGCGTTAAATGTATATGATGAATAGGTAGAAACAAAAAAATTCCGCAAACAAGTTACTTATAACCTTATTATCTGAAGATTCATGACTACCAAGCTTCATAACAGAAGGATAATCTGATGCTCGACGTTTCGAATTAACAAATTTGTAGAATGATTTAAGATAACTCTTGAATTTGTTTTCACCTTATTTAAGTAGATGTTATAAGCCCTTTGGTTGGCGATGCTGTATTCAGATCTTACTAAGCAGTATTTGGATTAATTTATTATTGATCTATCTTTTTTAAAGTTTTTATACTATTTATTTTTCTCGTTTTTAAATCTTGAAAGGTATTTTGTATTGCAGGACGGACCGTGATTAGAATGTGGTAAGACTTTTGGCACACAAGCTACGAAACAATTGTGAAGTAATTGATAAAATTTCATAATGCACTGGTCCAAATCATTGCCATAACCAGATAATTCATTTATCCAATCGATTTCAGATAGTTGAAGATGCAGTTTATTGTGATTAGTTAAATTGAAACAAAATGTTTTCTGTTTTTGAGTCAAACTATTTTCTTGAAGGAAAGGATGATGGAAGAAGTTTATTTCAAGCGTCGGATGATATTTGTCTTCGGGATTGGAGATAGGCGTATGACGAATAACTGAGAATTCCGATGAATCACGAACAAACACAAGATCTAACATTTTATCAAATCCGTTTGGAATGGAATTAATTTGAAAAACACAGCTCTCAAGTAAACAGTTAATTATATTTGCCGAGGACTCCGAAGAACAAATGGGGATTAAATAGTTTGAATCTGGAACAGCCTTCCATGATGTGTGTGACATATTAAAGTCTCCTAGTAATAGTACTAGATCTGTTGTCTTTACTTTTCTCAGAAGTGTTTCAATCGCATTTAAGTGATCTTCATAGACAGTGGGTGGTAAATTAGGAGGAATGCTCAATGGTATCATACTCTTTAGTGTAGTAGAATTAATTTCTATCCATGATAATGCATCGACATTAGTATTGTTTATTCCTTTCGTGTATATTATTTCAAAGTCGTAGTCAGAAAGTTCCAATCTTATCCTTGTTAATTTAGAGTATATCGGGTTTTATTCGAAAATAGTGATGATCTGATCTATGATCTGTCACAACTGTGAATTTTCTACCATATAAATACGGTCTAAAGAATTGTATGCCGCAATATATGCTTAGCACTTCTTTCTCAATCACAGGTTTATTATTTTCGTGTTTGTTTAAAGACCTACTTGCATATGATATTGGTAAATTATTTGCACCCTGTCACAAAACTTCGCCTAGTGCAAAATCTGATGCATCTGTCGTCAAAATGAATGTTTTGTTTAAGTCTGGATATTGCAAAATAGGGCGCTTAATAAGTTTGGTCTTCAGTGTTTCAAACGTATTATGACGTTCTTCCGTCCGTTCAAATTTTGTTCTTTTTTTTATAAATCATTTAAACTTCATTCAAATTTACTATATTCGCAAAATTTTTGATGAATATTCTAAAATAGTTACAAAATGCTATAAATCTTCTTACGTCATCAGTATTCTTAGGAGTAGGATACTTGGTAATTACGTCATATTTCCATTTTTTTTATAAACTTTTTACTTGGTTATTTATTTCCTCTGTATGTAACTATCGATTACCAATAGTTCTTTATATAAACTGGATTTTTGTCATTTAATTGAATAGTAGTAGATTGTAAAAATTATTGGTTGTCAGGTTCTCACCTTCTAAATGAAATATAAAATTATTTTATATATACTTTTTAATAACATATATAAAAAAGACGACTTAAAGATATAAAGCGAAAAGAAAATGTACATTTCTTTTCTTTAAAAAAAATTACACATTCATACAATTAAAATTAAATAAGAAATAAAATATATTTCTTAACATAAAAATTTATAATTAAGAATCCAGATTTTTGTATATTATTAATTTTGTATCTCTTTTTTTAATTTTTTGTTTTAATTATTATTGTTACGCCTGATCATCAGAACCCGAACCATCGTCGTTATCATCATCGTCCTTTTCGCCATCATAGGGTATATCATACTCGTCACTTTTAATATCACTTTCATTACCTTCCTCATTGACAATTTCGTCGCCATCTGAGACAACTTCGGTGACTTTTTCTTTCTTGGCTTTCTTTTATTCTGAATTTTTGGCTGGGGAAAATAGGTTTTTTTTACCATCAGTCGGCCGTTTTGTTCCTTTAGCAGTTTCTTTAACGGATGTGGCGTCGGTGGCATCTTCTTGGGCTTCATCCTTTTACTCTGTGCCATTATCGTCAATAACGGAACAAAAAATTCGTCAACATCAGGTTCGAGATTGTAATAAAGCTTACAAAGATATGGCAGGATCGCCATGTAATAAATGTAATGTATGTGTATGCATTTTAGTTTCAGTCAGTTTTGTGTCTGTTCGGTTTTGCTTATTAGTAAGGCAAGCTCGCCGCTTGATTATGGCTAATAATCCGCAGTTTGGGTGAGAATAAAAATTAAATCTTTTTCAGCTATGAAGTCGTTTTGATCATTATTTTTATTCTAATTTTATCAATCAATTTACAGCTATTTATATTAATTTCTTAAGTTTAATTTCTTTACATATTAATACTATGACCTACTTCAGTTTTAACTTAACTTAGAGTGTGCGTGGCCAGCATTTTGCTACTTTGCAATTATTACATACTAAAAATTTGTATAATCAAAGAATATGGATATAAAGAATACGCATTATGTAGAAGTAAAATTTCTTATGGCGGTTTGTAACATTATGACCCGCTCTCAACAAAATCTTTTTTAAAAATCATTTCTTTATGAGGGGGTGGTGTTTAAGACAGAAGGAACATAAACAAACAAAGAGCGTAACAATGTGTTGCTTTCAAATCTAAAAGTATTCACAAATATATAGAACAGTGTTGCCATTTTAGCACTTTCAGTGCTAGATTTAGCATTATGTTTCGTGAAAATGCATTTATTTTTTTTGTAAATTATGCTAAATGCTTTTTAGCATAATGCTTTTTAGCATAATTTGCTCCAAAAAAATTTTTTTTAATCAAGGAAATACATTTAAAGTATTGTCCATCTTTGTACTGTCATTACTCGTTTTACCATTTTCTAATGCCGAAGTTGAAAAGCTTTTCAGTTTAATGGCTTTAATGAAAATAAAATTCGAAATTAAATTAAACCTGAGTTGTTATGTTCAATAATACAAATTCGAGAAGGACTAAAATTCGAAAATACGTACTGTTACACTTACAAAATACCAAACGAAATTGCTAACAAAATTAGATCATCTGAAAAATATCAAAATGAAGATAAAGATGATGATAAATATGAAGACATATCAGAAATATTAGAGTCTATTAATCATTTTTTATAATCAGTATTTTAGTAAAATGTATTTCGAATAATTTTTTAAAAAATTTTCGTATATTATATTTATTGAAATGAAAATCTTATTTAACAAATTAAATATTTAAATTTTTAAAATAAAAACTATAAAATGTAATATGTACAATATGTATACAGTAATATTCATATACACACAGTTACTAAATTATACGTACGGTTAAAAAATTGCCGAAATTTTTTAACTAATCCGATTTTGTTGAAAATCTTTATAGCTTCCTTGATGTTAAGACGGTTAAAAAAATTGGTTAAAATTTTTTTGAAATTGAACTGAATTGTGGGCCTGTGTACATCAGGTCCACAAAAGTTAACAAATTTCAGAAATTTTTTAACCAAGACCGTCTTAAAATCGAGGATAGTTTTCAGACAATTTTCAAAGATTTTCAACGAAAACGGATTAGTTAAAAAATTTCTGAAATTTGTTATCCGTATGTATACTTTTGTGGCTATGTGTATGTATGAATATTAAAAAAATATTAAAAAATAAATCTTTCAAACTATATCTTTTGAAATAATTTACAACTTTTTATTTCCCATTCATTTTCAGAAATTTTTATGAATTAATATATGTATATATAAATTGTAATTGATTAAAAAAGAACAATAATTTTATGAACATATTGTTAATTCAAATGTAATATACTGATGTAAAAAAATTTTATTTTCGGAATAAAATAAAAACATATACATATATGCAATAAATAGTTTTGTTACATTTAAAAAATTTAGCATTTTTTTATTCCGTAGAACATTTCAGCATTATGTTTTTCATGTTTTATCATATTTTGAAATTCATTTTCTGGCAACACTGATACAGAAGTACAAACGATGAGAGCCATTCATTGTTATGCTCATTGTTTTTGCTTTTTTCCTTCTGTGTTCCCTCCCGCATCGAGAAATGTTTTTAACCAGACGTCTGCATGTGTTAACCTAGAGGAAAATTGTTAGTAATAATTTCAAGTCTACTTATTAACCTAATGTTACGTATATGTGTGCGGAAAATTTAGAAAAATTGTACTGTGCTAAATCCCTAAAGACACCGTATTTAATTGGCAAGTATTCTTCCAAAAATGATACCGTCATAATTTGTTGGTCATTGACGGTTTTGTTTATATTATTGGGGAATGTATCAAATGCATTTTTAAGTAGCTGAAACGTAACCAACACACAACAGTGGATAAGTGTGACCAACACACTACAGGTGTCAGAATAACTAACTCGTCCAAAGGATTGCTTACTATCATTAACTTTTAGCCACCAGAAATATTAGCGAAACAAGTTGTTGCGAACGCGGCAATGAGACTGATCACCATAAGAGCATGGAAGCACAGTCCCGCAAAAATCTTGGGTATTGTTGGTCTGTCTACAATAACCCTGGTTTTACAATGCAGATACCGATAATATTCTTCCGATGATTTGAATCTCCAGTGTAGTCCTTCAATTTTGCCCCGATGGATCCAGAATACGTAATAAAGTCGAATGCGGAATCTTTTCAGAACAACTAAATCTTATATTATCCCATGAACTACCAGGTTATGGTTGTAGTTTTCATGCTGAAATTGTGCAAATTCAGTATCAGAGTATATCGTATGGTGATGTACGCATATTTACCGGCAGTAAAGCGGCCATTAGATTCCTAGAAAATTTGTACAAAAGATTGAAAATCTCTAATGAAAAGATTGTCCAAGAACGGCGAGTGTCTCTGGAGAAGATAGGTTAAACAATCAACGGTTACCCTCATTTGTGTTCCTGGACATGGGGACATTGAAGGTAAAAACAAGGCCGACGCACTGAAGCATGCACCACAGAAGATTCAAATGAGTTCCTACACTATATTGGCGCTGCTCTGCAGAGAAGCACGCAAATGGTTTCACAAAAGCTCTATTCATTGGCAAAGATAAGATGGGTTAATGAACTCACTTGCGGAGACACCAGACATATCTGGGCTGGTATGGATATATGTAAAACAAAATTTGCATTGAACCTATCAAGATGCCATCTAAGGAACCTAATAGCAGTGATAACAGAACACTGGCCTCTGGGTGTTCACGCCAGGACTTTAGCAGAAGTTACAAGGACGAAAAAAGAGCCGACCACAGAACATCCTATTGGACTTCCAGAATTAAGTGACAAAATGTGTCTAGCCAGAAGTTGTATGAGAAAAATCCACACCTTCATAACATTTTGGAGATAGTTGAGAGCTACCAACCAGGACATATAATTTCATGGCGGAATAGGTAATATCAATGTTAAAGCTGTAAGGTGGCTGCCAGATTAACCAAACCTATCCTAGTATCCAGCTACTTCACAAAAGGTGATGAATGTTGACAACGATACGAATTATTACAGGCATTTCTATCGCAAATTCTAGCAAGGGGCACATCTGAGGTGGGCATAGCTTTGGCTTCTCTATCTCCTTTGTATACTTTGTATCTTACCAAGCCCGTAGAAGATGTAACCCTTCCGGGATTGAGGATTATGACCATCTCACTGAACTCGTTAATGGGTTTCTCATTTAGACATTCGCTTTTTGTCAACTGGTAAGTTATAGTTAGATATCCTGATATGGATCATAAGAATTATTCGTCATGCTGCCGAAAATTTCGTTCTAAGGAGTATTTAATGCTTTGGTATGACACGAAGTTGTTTGCCACGAAGCACCAATGGCGTGCTTGTAGAGCTGCCACTCGGTGACAGTCCTTTGCCCACAAGGATCGTCTAAAACTTTGCCTTATGGGTCCACACCTGGACGCCTAAATATACGTTATTATTACTTCTTTATTACTCGTATATGAAATCTAAATCTTTAATATATTAAAATATGTTTATGAAAGGGAAAGAAGGGGCTTAATACGTTAAAAATAAAGTAGGCAACCTGGCCTTAATTGAGGGCAATATGAACAAAAGCGGTTTCTTAAAAATTATTTTAGTTTAATTTCCACAAATTTTTAATGTCGTTAAGACAATCCCTTAAAACCCTCTGTCGTTGCAATCAAACCAATGGCTACTTTGTGATACAACACGAAAAATTTGCCCAAGCTTCTCAAAGCAGAGATTTAAATCTAATACAACATTTGTAGTTTTAAATGAAAAGTAAATTATCTTAACATCACATTACCAAGAAGCAGATATTGAAAAGCTGCCAGTTGGACATATAATATTCTATTCCCGCAGGTATAACTAGAAAGTAGACTTCAAGTTTTCATACTTGTCAATTCAAGTATATTTGCCATATTTGTTAATTTGTTGACATATTTGTTAAGTTTTTGTAAGTATCAGAAAAATATCTTTTTTGCACAAGGTTTTTTTGCCTGTGAATATTGGTTTTCTTTTTTTAACGATTTTTTTCTATATATATAGAGGTAAGGAAATTTATCGGTTTATTATCAGCCCAATTATGAATACAAATTCCGGAAGAAATTTTTCCCTTTTCTCATTCCTCTTATTATGAATTATAATTTCCCTCGGGTTATTTCCCGTAGAGAAAAAAGTATGCATTCTGCAATAATTAAAAGGGAAAAAACGGGAGGAGTTTTGTCACCAGCAATTTTGAAGGGAGATAAAGAAAAATGTAGGTTAGGTTATTTTAGAGGACGTGTATTTGTCAATTAAGACAAGTACAGTACCCGGAGGTCGAATTGACCCATTGTACAACGTCCTTAAAAGAAAAATGTAAGTATTAATAAGAGAAAAAAATATAAAAATTATTAAATAAAATATTGGTTGAATTTTCTTAGGTCCAAAAGCTCAAATAAACAACAGCTGTAACATTTATTGACGCTGATGCCGGAGAATCCCGGCATAGCTTATAAAAAGATACATCAATTTTTCTTTTTTCATTTGTTAGAGGAATTTTTATCCACGTTTGGTAAAGATGTGCTTCAAAAATATCAAGCACTTCCGCGAGCACTTTACTTAAAGTTGTTTGAGCCAACGAAACTTCAGAATCTTTTCCAACTCCCTTCTAATATCCACCTTCAGCGAAAAACCGTAAACAACCACTTAGTTTCACCATAAGGCTAACAGCAGATTGGTTCTTAATCGGCTGAGAGTGTAATGTAAGCACTCGTAATAAATAACTAAAAGCACTTTTGTTGACTCTATAATATTTTTGAAACCTATCAAATGAAGTCGTTTATGCAAAAATAATTAAACCAATTAGTTTTACACATCTTACAAACATCGGGCTAACTCAAGCGGATTTGATGCATCGCGCATCTGCCTTCTTGCAACCCTGTGGGTTATTTTCCGAGCTTCTTCTTCAGAACGAGTTTCCTCCACAAGTAACTGAAAAGCTATGCTTTTCATTTTATACAACTAATTTAAAATAAAACAAAATTTTGAGAAAAACAAATTTATGAAAATCACTTATAAAAAACGAAATCACAATCACAAAATAAATCACAATTACAAACTAAAATGTCAAAAACAAAACAGCTGTTTCTGATTTTCCCTTTCTCTAATTTACTTTTTCCCCGGGTTATTAGAATAGGAGGATTTTTTCTCGGGAAGAACAAAGTGCGGAAGGGAAAAATTCAGTGCGGATATTCATAATTGGGCTGTATAAAAATAGACATTTCATGGTTTAATATTAATATTAATTAATTTTAATATTAATCACAATAAACTCTCATTTATGGATAACATTTTGTTCAAATACTCATTTGATGGTGGAAGGCGTTTTATTAAGCTTACTGTAAATAGGAGGAGTTAAGCAACTTAAAACGTGTTACATATACATATATTTTCATTTAATGTGGTAGTTTAAAGTATTACCATTTTAGCGTTTTTGATAATTAACAGTTAGATTTTGACAACCCCATAGCAGTAAGCGCCAACTTACGCGATAAATGTTTACGTACGTAAAGTCAGAGAAAAAACTTTACAGAATTCAATCCGTACTTCTAAAATGAGAGTAAATATTTAACAATCAACTTTTTTCTTTACATAAGTGGTAGAGAATACAAATAGTGTGTTATTATTTTTATATCGGGCGCACTGATAGTCTAGTGGGTATTAGAGTGAGGGTCGTGGTTTCGATTCCCACCAGATACTCTTGTCTATGACACTACACCGAGCATATGATCCAAGCTACTCAACTCGTATATACATAATTAAATATAATTTGTAATTGCATTGTATTTAATAAATATATAAATAAATAAATATTTTTTATACAGATACATACATATTAAAGGTCTGCAACGAATAACTTATTTGCTTCATATGTGCAACTCGTTGTCGGATAAATAGAGTACTTACTCTCTCTCTAACAGCGGAAGCAGTGAAAAGAAGAGAATGTGTGCAAGACAAATACGAGTAAAGTAGAATCAGTGTAGTTGATTGTGACAAGTTACAGAAGAAAAAGCATAAAATGCATAGACGCATAGAATGCATCAAGTAGGTTTACTTTCTACTTTTCTATGCGTGTCATGCGGCGGCGAAAAAAGTCAGCTGTTTCTCATTCACTGCTGGAAAAAGTGGGCAGTTTTTTTTAACTTAGGGATGACAAATTATATTCTATTGTGAATGGTTTCGATAAATATGTTTAGATAAATATAAATAGTGCATTATTAATTTTGCATTTTTTTATTTGCATTATAAAAATATTAATAAAAACATATTTCATAATAAATTTTACTTATAATTTAAGATGAAAATACATCAAAATACATTTTTTAACACATTTATTTCATGAACAAAATTTGTATACTAGTTATCGATAGTTTTTATCTACCGAGTGTCGTCTCTCTTGAATATGTAAACAAAAACTGTGAATTTATTATGTATTTACACAATAATAAATAATTAATTTATTAATTTGTGGTTTATTATTTTGTGGTTATTTATTTGTGTTTATTATTTTGTGATTATTAAATTGTGGTTATTTATTTGATTATTAATTTGTGTTTATTATTTTGTGATTATTTATTTGATTATTAATTTGTGTTTATTATTTTGTGATTATTTATTTGATTATTATTTTGTGATTATTAATTTGTGGTTATTTATTTGATTATTAATTTGTCATTATTAATTTGTTTATTAATCTGTACTTATTGCTTTGTTTATTAATTTGATTATTAATTTTTGTGTTATTGTTTTGTGTTTATATTTGTGAACGAGAGCTATGGAGGAGAAACTAATAGCGGCCGTCAGGAAACACGAAGTTTTATATAACAAGAACTCTCTTCTCTACAGAAATAAGTTTAAACGCGCAGCTGCTTGGAACGCAATTAGTAGGGAAGTACATATGTCAGGTAATATTAATATGAAATATTATTTGTGTATGTGAATGTGTACATGTATCTTTTTCAGAGGATGTTTGCCAAACACGCTGGAGGTATCTCCAAGAATGGAGGGTCAATGGCAATACCAAAGCCAAATGGAGTTCTTACGAGAATATATTAGACCTCGAAAGTGAGATATTTTATTATATTATTTTTATATTATATTATATTTTTATTTTATATTATATTTACTTGTTTCCATTGTAGTAGCAAACTCCTCCACCCTAAAAGTTCCAAGCAGCAGTAGGAAAAGACAGTTTGGGAAAGTGGCACAAAGGCTTTCAATGAGTTTCTCATTAAAATGTCAAATATTGCCGAAGCAAGATTTTCTCGGACAGAGAATGACCCCCACGACGGTTTTTTGGGATGGTCCGAGAAATCTTCGCTAAAATGGAGCCGGAAACTGTCGAAGACGCCAAATTTTTCTTCTTAAGTTATTTAAACGATAAACGCACAAAAAGTGATCTGTAACATGTTTATGTAGCATTATTTGTTGTAAATTATTTATGTATTTCTGTTAAGTAAAATTTAATTGTTATTTGTTATTATTATTTTATTTATATAATTGTTATTTATTTCCTTTATATTAAAATAATAGGTTTACGTAATTATTGTTATATTTATTATTTTTCATGTTTTAGACCTGCCATTTAGAAAATAAAAAATGTAAATATTATTTAAGAAAATTAATATATTTTAATATCTTTCTTTTTTAGTCTCATTGGAGATTAATACTAATTTCATTTCTTTTTATTATTGTTACTCAATTTGCTTATTATTGTATTAAAATAGATTGCAAATAAATATATGGGAAAAAATATTTATTATTTACATTCATATTTACAGAAAAAATTAAATTAAATTGAAATGAAAACTGAATTCAATGAAAATGAAATTTAAAACTGAAAACATTGGATTTTATATTTTATTTATGAAGAGGTAGTCGCATAAAATATCGCTTTGTTGGAATGCATTCCTAGGCGAGTTATTGGAAAAAAATTTGGGACTTCTGCGTAATGGTTGTGTTTCTCGTCTCCATAATCCTTCTATAACAGAACCATTTTCCTCTCTGTCTACAAAATCTGGTAGACAATACGTTCCATCATGCATTTTTAAGAAATTGTGAAGAACAACTGTAGCGCAAACAACATTTTCGGCGGATTGCGGAGTCATATTCAAAGTCCCACGCAAATTCTCCATCAAGCTGTTAAAATGTCAGAGGCGTTTTCTATGGTTCTGCGAGCTCTAGATAATCTTTTGTTATAATTTTGCTTCTCTTCCCATAATAATAAACCGGGATATGGTTTCATAAGGTATGGTTTGAGAGGAAAAGCAGCATCGCCAACTATGTAATGTGGGAATTTCACGTCACTATTTGGCAACATAGTGTCCACCGGGATATTAAGGTTTTCTGATTTTAAGAACTTTCCCAATTTTGAGTTGTTTAGCTCACCACCATCGCTATGACTGCCATAAGCACCTATATCGACTACGGTAAATGTGTAATTTGCATCACACAGTGCCATCATTACAATACTATATCGACGCCTCCATTCAATAACGTTCTAAGTGTACTTAGAACGTTTTTAATGTTCTTGCATTTTTAAATTATACGTTCTCTAACTTAAATACTGTCAAAATTTGATTAATATGCGCCGATCCGTTCCAAAGTTATAGGGGAAAATCTACTTAAAATACACATATAGCCGCATGGCGCTTGAAAAATTTGAAAGCTCATAACTCAAAACACACTTTTTCGACTTAGAATGTTATAGAACGGAGGCGTCGATATGTTCCTACAATGTTGTATATTTTAAGAATATAGTTAAAAATTAATTGGTAAAATACATTTAAGAACATAATAACATACATATGAATTCGCCGTAGTCTAGTAGGTAGTGTGTTGGCTTATTAGACGCAAAAGCCTGGGTTCGAGCCCACGCCCAGGAATCAAAGACAAAATACAAAAAGTATTTTTTCGGCGACTTCCTCTCAGTAGATTTCTAGCAAAAACTCTGAGAGCAAATAAAAATTGCCATGAAAAGTTTCTCAATAAATAAAAATCTGTTTTTCGGAGTCGACTTTAAACTGTAGGTCCCACCACTCATGTATAAAATTAACACACACAACATAAGTGGTGTGAGAAACTAGGACGTTGTACAATGGGTCAATTCGACCTCCGGGTACTGTACTTGTCTTAATTGACAAGTACACGTCCTCTAACCTAACCTAACATAACATACATATAATTTGCATCACACAGTGCCATCAGTATAATACTATATGTTCCTAAAGTGTTGAATGTTTTAAGGATATAGTTAAAAATTATTTAGTAAAATACATTTAAGAACATACCTTTATAATTATAAAAATTTGAGCCAGAACGCGGTGGGCATGTAATGGCTACGTGTTTTCCGTCGATGGCTCCAACACAATTCGGCATATCCCATATATTCTTGAAATCTTCCGCTGTTCGCCTCCATTCATACGTACTCGGCAAGTAAAAGCCACTTAATTCCTTCCATATAATGTCACACGCCTCCAAAACAATCCGTCTTACCACTGTAACCGACATTTTAAATGTGAGTGAAAGGTACTGCCTGCTGGCCATGGGCTAAGTAGCTGTATGGAAAACAAATTATTGATTTGTTCATTATTGGCATACTCAATTATAAACTTACATTAAAGTCAAGAATAGACGGCAATCTGGTGGAATAGCTCTACTTGAATTCATTTCAAGACGATCCCTTAAAATGTTGAGTAAGCAATCAAAGATGGCTGGAGACATTCTCGTCGCTATATTAAACTGTTCATGGTCACGGTTTTTTAATTTATGAAATGTTGATACAAAAAACCCACTCACATCCCGTTCTAAATACAACGGACGGACCCAAAATCTTCTTGAATTTTTTTGAAGGTTTTCGTACGCCTTGGCAGCACAAAATATTAAATATGTAAATTCCACTAATTCAATAAATTCTTTTAAAAACACAATTTCACTTGCCATTTTTCTTATCTTTATTTTTCTTATAATAATTTCACAACTATTCTTATCTTGTAATAATTTCACAACTATTCTAATTTTTCTTATGTATAATAATTTCACAACAGCTGATGATCAGTCGCATAAAAAGCATGTATGTAACTTGCAATAAAAATGACATGGAATGCAAGATTCGCATGTAACGCAAGCCGCATGAAACGGATGGTATGGACTTTCGGCTTAAGAATTTATCCGAAGCTGCTTATGTTCCGTAAAAAGAGTATTCATTGAAAAATATATCCGCAAAAATAAGTACTCCTAAAATTACGTTCACTCCATGTGGTACTTCAAATACTTGCAACATAAAACACCATATAACTGATGTTTTTTTATATATAAATGCTTATGTGTATGAACAAACTTATAAACGACTTGTTAGGCATTTATTTATTAACCATTGAAATAAAAAAGTAGAAGTCAAAAATAGTAAAATTTTTTTGGAAAAATTTGCTTTTTGATTTAAAAAAGTTTTTATTTTCCATGGACTAAAAACAATTAAAACAACAAAAAAATCACTTAAAATTACTAAAACTTAAAAAAACATAGTTTATATTCCATATTTTCAGAGATCATTTAAAATCATAAAAGAATGTATGTAAGAACTAATAAGTATAACAAATAAAGTTAAGTATGTATAAGAATAGAAGGAACTTTAAAAACTTCAATATTTGCGAATTGATTTAAAAAGAAAAACAAAACATAAAAACTTTAATCGTTAAATAAACTATATCTATTATATATCCAATTTTATTTCATTAAAGTGTCTTTCATAAAATATACAGACATTAATCGATATTGTAGTAGGATGTGGAATCCGAGACTCTATAGTGATATTTTCGTCATATTGTGCGCCAACAGAGATAAAAAAGATATAAATTTTTTAAACCTGAGTCCTCCACTATTTTAAAGGAGCGACAGTCTTCAACAGCCCATTCCGTGATGATACAAGTACTTCTCTTTTTCGTTTCTTGGTCTAATTCTGCCAGTGGGTAGCAAGTTTTTTTTTTTAAGCATAGAGAGTATAGCATTCAAGCTTAAGGAAATTTGAAGCACTTCTATTAAGTTTAAATATATTTTTGCATTTTTTACAAGTTACAATGTCTTGTATTTTTACACCGTTGTCATCATAAATTCCAGCGAATATCTCCCACACCTTACTTTTTCCACTTTTATTAAAAGTTTTAAATTCGCCACTTAAAATTTTGGCCTTAACATTTGCACTTGATGTCTTAATAGTTAAAGAAAAAAAATGATATAATTTTATAAGAAAACCAATTTTAATTAATTTTCAAGTAAGTTAACTTACCTCCATATTTTACGTTTTTCCATTTTTTATTTGTAAACAAAAGAACACATTTAAAAAAGCAAAGCGACATAGGTCTGTTTGGTTCAAAATCTGCCATAACACTATATGGAATTGTTGGTAGTAGATTTTTTCATTGCCAAACTTCTTTGTGGTATTTGCAGTACTCATTGGTATTTGTAGTACTACGTGAAGTTTGGTGGTACTCATTGTACTCGACATGTTTTGTGCCGGTATTTTCGAGTAAGAAAGAAAGTTGAACATGTATTTGTATGAAGCGAACGCAGTCAAATAACAACAAGAATTTATTCGATAATTTCAAGGCGAATTCATAGAAGGTGATGTTATTAGCCCAGCTGATTGCTTTTTTAAGTACACGGGATTGTCAAATATTTTGTTTGCGTACAGTGAGCAAAAAAAAAACTAACACCCACTACCTCGAAATAACTTTTGAACAAACAATTTTCTATAAAAAGTAATTTATTATCCTTAAGACTAAAAAAAAGCTTAAAAACTATATTCTAAGACTAAAAAAAGCTTAAAAATTGTATTCTGATTATATACATTTCTTTTTATAGTACTATATTGTTTTTTCGATGCTAAAGTGTTGTAAGAAAAGTTTAGTGTATTAATGTAAAAAGAAGGAAAAAAACTAAATATGTATAACTAAATATGTATCCATTCAACATAGTGTATTGGTTGGGTAGTATTGTTGTTGTGAGTTTGTATAATTTCCCTTATAAACAGTTGGATTATATTTGTAGCCTGATACCATGTTCAGACGACATTTTGATTAACTTCATTCGGTTTCCCAATTATAAATACGGATTGTCCTATTCATACAAGGTTTTTCATAATTCGTTTTGACAGTTCTTCTTCTTTTAAATTATATTTGCACGTAGCTTGTCATTAAATCATTCTTGCTTTGAATCAGTTAAAATATTCTGTTAAATATTATTATTCCTTTGATTATTATTACAAATGACAAAGTAAGTTATAAAATTTAAATAGTTTCAAAAGAAAAATATACATATATTTTTTCTGATTAACTTTGTTTTTAGTTGTTTTTTTTTTTGCTTTGAGAGCTACCTGTGACAAAGAGTCGATAAAATCTATGGATTTCATTGATATTTATGTCATTCGAACCAACAAATAATTAGCTCTTAAAATTTTGTATGGATAAACATGTAATTCGGCACATAATTGGAGTTTCAATTATGAATGAGAGAACGAATTACGAATAATCGATGTTGTCTGAACAAAGCATTACTTTTTTGTTGTATATTTTGTTTTCTATACTTTGAGATTTTATATTCGCGAACAGATTTTATATTATTTTTTTTCTTATATTCTTGAGCTGCATTTTTCTTTCTGTTATTGTGTTGGTAAAAAATAATCACACATATTGGCCGTGGTGAGTTTGAAAGATATCGAAAAGCTTTTGATTTTTACTACCAGCGTACTGTGGGGTTTTTGATACCAAAAATGGGAATTAATTGCAAAATTAAATTTAGAAGAACCGAACAAATTTTTGTAGTCAGTAAAGGTACACAACATTCCACATCACTACCGTTATGCCACAATATAATATTAAAGTTTGAATTATTTGTAGTTTTCCTCGCGTGAAATATAAATTTCAATTTTTGGTGTCTTAAAAATTACTTTTGGGTGTTTTCTAAAGTGACAATTAAAAATATTTTAATGGAACCTTTAACCTTTGAAGTCGCTGTGGTCTAGTAGGTAGTGTGTTGGCTTATTAGACGAAAAGCCAGGGTTCGAGCCCCAGGCCAGACATCAAAATAAAATACCAAAAGTATTTCTTCGGCGACTTCCTCTCAGCAGATTTCTGGCAAAAACTCTGAGAGTAAAATAAAATTGCCATGAAAAGTTTCTCAAAAAATCTGTCGTTCGGAGTCGACTTTAAACTGTAGGTCCCACCACTCATTTATAAAATTAACACACACAACATAAGTGCTGTGAGAAACTAGGTCGTAATCCTGACTGAAGGATTGTAATGACCAATTATGTATGTAGTTAGATTAATTTATGTTTTGGGTTATTATGTGCAATTTGTGTTCTTATCTTTAATTAATTTTCACGCGTAATCCTATAAATTAGGGGATTTCGGGAAATATGTCGATAAATGGTTGTGAATAAAGCCAAGTTAAGGAAAAAACCATTTTATTCTAAACATCAAAACGCTTGCGAAAATGTTTATGCAAAATTTGTCTGCACTTTTTTGCACAATAATAATGATAATGATACCTATACTAATTATAGTGATAATGATGATAATAATAATTTATGATGATGATGATAAAGAATCGGATAAGGAATAAAAATGTGAGAATAAATATTATACTTTTTATTTTCTTGGTAAAATTAAAATTTTTTTTTAATGAACTAATGGGATATAAAATTTGTACTAAATAATATTAAAAAATTTATTAGTTTTACTTCTTAAAGTGAATTTAACTGAAAAAAGTTAAAATTGGGAACGGGGAAAGTTACCTCGAATTAATTTCCACTTTTGGTATCAAAAAGTCCACTGTGCAGCGTTGAGTAAATTATATGTTCTCTTCTTCTTCACAATAACTATAAAATGATGTTGAAACTTATAATTTTGTGTAAAGCTGCACACAACCGTAATGAGAAATTCATATTTTTAATAAAATATTTTTTTTTATTTTATCAGAATAATGTAAAATATTTTTTTATATTTCAAGGAGAAAAAATTATTTTAATTGGTATATTTTGATTGAAAAATACAATAATTTTATATGAAATTATATGTACATATATTTAAATTTTTTGCCCATTGTCCGTATACTTTAAAATTTTTTTGTATTGCGATTTTTTTCTTCTAAACCTCTTTCTTTATTTTTCGGAACTTTTTTTTTTTTAACTTTTTTTACTCGATAAACTAATTTGAATAGATCGTAATGTGACAAAATGGCAGTGTTAAAAAATTTAGGTAACAATTTCAATCGCTTAGCTTTATTCAGGCTATTCGTGGTAGCTACAAAAACTGCATACTGGCAGATTAAGCTTACTGAAGTTCGAAAAGATTCCAAAATCCTCTCTCTTCCTCAACGGACCGTTTTCGGTTGAATTGCGACTGGCAAAATGAAGTTCGATATGTAATTTCCTTTAAGTTCAAATTCTCCTCAGAATTGAGTGTTGGTCCTTCTGTATAGCGATTTTGCCCAAATTTTGCCCATGAGGGTAAAGCCCAATATGATTAAGCTATTGAGGAATATCTTTGCCTAGGCCACATGTCGATATAGCTTAAATTTAATCTCCCAAATCCAGTTACTACGTACCCCGTCATGCTGTGTTCGACCCTGATAGCACGACTACCAAGCTGCAGGCGTTTTCACAGCTTCATACCTATCATCTAATGGTATAAGTCTTAACAATGTTTAACTGGACCTAACTTACAGGCCTATCCGTCTAATTTGGTTCTACGTAGGAGAATTATTGGACTTGTCTTTAACGCAGATGTAGAGAATATGTGTAGACAAATATTAAATCAGCACTTTTTCAAAGAATATCCACGATTGAGGACGATATCCAAGATTTTGAATTAAACACAGTTAACACAGTAGTTTTATTGTGCCATCTATCTGCTAAGGACCCTACATCAATTGGTTGATGATTCTAAGTCAAACTACCCGCTTGCTTACCCCGTTTAGTAGGAATGTATTACCACGTTTAGAACTCTGCGATGGAATTCTATCGGCAAAAATAGTGTATTCACTTCATAAGAAGTTATCGTTCTTTCCTGACTTCAAAAACCCCCGCACCAAATTTTGTGACGAATCTAGTATTGTTTATCATGGACCAGGTGGGCACTGACAATTGCAATGACGTGGAATCTCTTGATCACCTGATTTGGCTAGTGAAGGTATGAGCGCTAAGGAACTTTCTATTTAAGATATTTGGTGGAAAGATCCTGAATGGTTATTTCGCGCATAGTCGGAGTGCCCACCGAATACTCAACCTGAAACTTGATTCATACAGGTCTACCTTGCCAACACGGATACTGCCGAAGAATTTTTGAGTCTATTTTCGGATTTACCTCGTGAATTTTAGGTTCCTAAATCAAAGAATTTGGTAAAGACAGTTGTTCACAACTGCAAAGTATGTTCTTTATATATAGTCTTTTACAGAATTTGAATTTGCTAGATCTTTTGATATAAAATCACGTATAGGTCGTGGTTGTAAAATTACGAAAAGATTCGTCAGAGTGTTTGCTTGTTTTCTATCCTAGCCCTTCATCTTTAGGCTGCAAATGACGTATCCACGTTATGTTTTTTTATCTCTTTTACTCGATTCTTCTCCTGGCAATCAATAATAAGTCTCAATTTCTTGAGAATATTAAGCGCCAGCTTTTCGCAAAGAATGCCTTTCAACTAATAGATTAGCAGTTTATCCTCCTTTGAGCTTTACATATGGGTGGTGTAAAGAGCTCCAAAACTTATTCGAGAAACATATCACATGCCCAAAATTTCAATATGAAGAATTACCAGCTTAATTAAATTCTAGACCTCTTAGTCTAATGATAGATAATCCATCAGATGTCAACCCTTTAACCCAACGACATTTCCTCTTAGGAAGTGCCGTACTCTCCCCACCCAAACCCGATACATAGAAGGAGTCTCTAGGTTTAGCAAGTCTTTGGCGTATGCTGAACATTTTGCACAATTTGTTTGCTCGCCGTTACAAAGGCGAATATATAGTGGAATTGCATGAACACGACAAACGGAAAACTCACCATAGAGACTTTATTGTAAACGAATTCATAGTCATTCGTCATGACAACTTATCTCTTAAGGAATGGAAGCTAAGTCGAATCGAATGGCGTTCTATCACGCTCAATTGTGAAGCTCGTGCAGCTTTCTAATCATGAACAAACCTAATTATTTTCTACTTTTGCATTCTCGTTACTTATTTACAGATGGCCGATCTAGTCCGCAGATTACCTGGGGTACGCCCAAGTAATGAGGGTTTTTGCTGGGGCCAACCCTTACGAAAATGCCCTAAATTCCACTAAAGCCACTTCAAACTGTCCCGCACATTCCCATTTCGTACATGAGACGAAAGAGCACTAAACTATGCTGCACTTTCACCGCAGAGCTACCGGCACCAAGATAGGAACGCTTTTAAGTAGATTAAGAAGAGCGAAAGCCACTGCCAAGCTCTGTTTAAACCATGCTCGTTTGCATGGTTTAATTTGTCAATAATGGATCCTTTGGCGCTGCAGTAGTCATAAAGGTGTTAGGCATATAATTATCATCTAATAATTTTGTTTTTAACCCCAATCTCGTCGAAATATTTTATTTTGATTTTTGTTACCCGCTCACCTCCATAAGCTTTTAAAGTACTATTATGATGTACTATATTTACATGCTTTGTTATTGTTGTCGTGTAATTTTTGGAAGGGATGGGATACAATCAAACAAGGTGAAGTTTGTATTGAATTGTTTCGGTTTTTTATAAAAAATAATAAAACTAAATTTGAGTTAAAAATACTCTTAATATACGAGTAATGTAACTAACCAAATATTAATGACTCCAACTGTACATATGTACATATATAGATGTATATAAATAACATACTCACATACATACCGTTTAAAAATTGTTTAAAATTTACGACGACCGAACTAACACGCTGCTGGTACTTACAAATCTTCGCCCCCAACTCCACTTTTCTTGTTTTTACGTGCCTTCCACAATTTTCGTCTGTAGTGTAATCTCAGATAATTTTTTAGTTTAACCATAGTTCGAGCGTTGGATCAAATATGATACATTTCAATTTTATATACAACATAACTTTTATTTATTACTAGCTGTAACCTGAGCGTGTTGCTGCGCCACCAACTACAATAAATTTGAGGGAAAGACATTACACAAATGTCCAATTAATTTTGAATCATTTTATTTGAACGGGCCTGAGTAATACGCATTCGATCAGTTTCTAATCTCACTTCTCGTTGTTCAAGTGGTACAAGCGAACGGGTCTCAGCGGCATATACTCGAAGATTTTCCAGTCTCAATACTCGTCTGATTCTGAGGCTCGAAATGCCCTTTTCTTCCGTGCTTGAGGTGTAGGCCGACCAATTGCTTGTCATTCATTTTGAATAATTTTCAGTGACGCCATCCATCGGAAATTAATCGCACCAACCTCCGTCGACTTTGTTAAAGAATCCACAGTTTACGATTTAATTCATTGTGATTAATTTTCAGTGGCACCACCTATCGGATGTTGGTCATACCAACTTAGAAACATTCGTGGGCTCATGCGGAACAACTTTGCTGAAGATCATATCATGCAAATGCACAGTTTACGATTTAATTCATTTTGAGTAATTTTCAGTGGCGCTACGTGTCGGAAATTGGTCATACCAACTTAGAAACCTTCGTCGGCTCATGTGCAACAACTTTGCTAAAGACCATATCATGATCAAATGCACAGTTTATAATTTAATTCATTTTGAGTAATTTTCAATGGCGCCACCTGTTGGAAATTAGTCATACTAACTTAGAAACCTTCGTCGCTTCATGCCCAACATCTTTGCTAAAGGTAATAACATGATCAAATGCACAGTTTACGATTTAATTAATTTTGAGTAATTTTCAGTGGCGCCACCTATCGGATATTGGTCATACCAACTTAGAAACCTTCGAAGCCACTCGTCAAAACACTGATTGAGTCTATTAAGATGGGTCTGGCAGTAAATTAGGACAATACGAAGTATATGCTATCGACAAGTAGGGACATGCGCGTATTGGATTTCAGATTACGGCCGATAATTATACGTTCGATATAGTCAAGGAATTTATTTATCTCGGCTCCGCTGTTACTATCAAAAATTATGTCAGTCTGGAGTTCAAGCACAGGATCACTCTTGCCAACAGGTGCGACAAAACTAATACTCTGCAAGACATTCACCCTCTCCGTGCTGCTTTATGACGCAGAGGCATGGACACTATTAAGCACTGATGCAGAAGCCTTGAGAATATTCGAGAGAAAAGTCCTACGTAAGATCTTCGGTCCAGTACGAGTTGGCGATGATTTCCGCATCCGATCCAACAGTGAGCTGTATGAGTTTCTCAACGACATGGACGTTGTGCAGCGTTTTATCATCTAGGGGCTACATGTCGGCCATGTCGTTCGAAGGATGCTCCGGCGTGGCTGGTATTTGATGCAGGGATCTGCGGAAGTCGGCGAAGAGGACGACGCAAACAACGTTGGAAGATCATCGATTGGTGTGACCAACTGGCGTAGGCACGCAAGAAGCAGAGGCGCCTGGAAGAATGTGTTAAGGTAGGCTGAAATTTGTTAATCGGGTTGTTAATGGCCAATTAAATATGTACGTTTGTAAGTAACTTTTATGCAGAAAAAGTTAAATGCCTGATTTTTTCTCGTTTTGTTAGTATTGTTTTAGCCATTATTTTAAATGTATTTATTTAATTTTCGATACATAATGATTCTGTGGTGTTGCTTGTATAATCTTTTAAAGTTTTCAAAGATTTTCTGGATTTTTTATCGTAAATAATATATTATTTATGGTATTCGAGAAGGAACTGAATGTTTACTGTTGGAGAGTGAAGAAGTTGAAGTTTCTTGATATTCCTGTTGCTGATGACTCTGAAGAAGAAAAGTATTGGCAGCAACACACATGACAGTCTGCTGTTTATCGCCAAAGATAGTACTACTTGGAACTGCCTTTAGTAGTTTGGAAAGACAAAATATTATCAATTTATGTGCAGATAGGTTTCTTGAAATGTTGTATAGTCATTCTCACTGCTGTTCTCATATCTATCTCACGTGACAGACAAACATATGAAAAAAGTGTTTCACCCTGTGTTTTATTTCATAGATATTACAGAAGGGCAATATTTCGGTCAACTATGTACGTTACCGTAGTATAGTAGGTAGTGGTTGGCTTATTAGACATAAGACCTCGGTTCAAAACACAGGTCAGGTCGTAATTCAGACTAAAGGGTTGTAATGACAAATTACATTCACACATGAATGTCTGACATAACGAAACCATTTATTTTGATAACGTGCTAATCGGGAGTGATGCAAAATTTAAGCCAATTTCGCCTTTAAAATTTTAGTAATTCTAACTAATTGAATTTCATTGTAGTTATAAATTTGATCGTCCATCGAAATTAAATTGGCAGTTTTAGATTCAAGTACATGCTACGTGTGTAGCAAGTACATACAGCCTTACTTAGGGAAACCTGTATCCGGTATACCAGAGAGGAATCAAAGAGAGGGCATTGTTATTGACATTGCCGATGTTCTACGGGTGCATAATACAGCTATATGAAACCTTTTTACCTCATACTACTTTACAAAAAATTTTTATTACGTAATAGACAATGGTTTGTACAATCAAGTTTCAGCCAATCATCAATTGAGAGTGTTACTGATGCGAGTGGCAATAAGCTGCCCCATCTAAGGAATTGAAGACCTCCATAAAGCAAGGGCTCTAATGTCAAAATGTTACCATTTAGAAAAAATATAAAACAAAGCTGACATTTACGTAAAAACCCATGCAACAATGAGCATCATGTCAAAAATGTTTGCACAGGTTGCATAAAAGTGATAATAAAATGTAGTAATATAAAATAGTTTTATTTAAATGAATTAAAATAAATAAAAATATTTCCATTTTTTAACAAAATCTATAAATTATTCCGACAATTCTATGTACTACAGGTATGTTTCAAAAGTGATACATAAGCTACAATTATGAAGTTTTTTTAAACCTGGATCTACGGTTAAAAATGTAAGGCAATATATATTATTCCTTGATTACTAACAAAATTAAACACAAATAATAATACGACCCTTCTTGTTATCCGGGCCTGAAGGACCGATTAACTTGTAGCCCTCTGAATTGATTTGCAAAATCGAACTTGGTAGACCATAGTTCCATGATTAGTATGATATCTTCCTCGCTTTCAAATCGGCGAAAAAGTGATGTAAAGGCAGCTTTGGAATGATAAAAGTTAACCTGAATTGCCCTCAGCCTCTTTGGCTGCAACAACCATGGTGTCAATCTCTTCGTTGGACGTAAGATTTTCATCAAGGATTTCCGGGACATATCACAAATTCATGCAACGGAAACATCTGAGGTGGGCTTAGCTGTAGCTTTTCTATCAGCTTCCTCTAGCAGAGATCTAAATCCAATACAACATTTGTGGTTTTAAATGAAAGGTAAATTATCTTAAGCGTAGATCGATCCTTAAAAACTTAAAATTTCTAGCTATGTATCACTTTTGATACTTATTGATAGATTTTGGTACAAGATTTAAATGTTTTCATTTATTTTCGTTCGTTTTAATAAAGGTATTTTACATTATTACATTTTATTATCACTTTTATGAAATTTACGCCAAAATTTTTGTCATGATGTACATTGCAGCATGGTTTTTTAAGTAAAAATTAAACACTTCATGTCAGCTTGGTTTTATTTTTTCTAAATAGTAACAATTTAACACCTGGTACCCTTGCTTTGTGGCAATTTATAAGTTTCCAAATGTTTAGATGGGGCAGCTTATTGTCACTGCCATTAGTACCGCTCCCAATCGAGGGCTAGCTGAAACCTGATGGTACAAACTATTGTTATATTTCGCTAAAACATTTGTTGTCGACGTCATGTGAGGTAAAAAAGTTTCCTGTTGCAATAGAACATCGATTATGTCAATAACAATGTTCTCTCTTTCATTCCTCTCTGGTGTCCCGGATACAAGTTTCCCCAAATACGGCTATAAGTAGTTGCTACGCACGTAGCATATACTTGAATCTAAAACTGCCAATTCGATTCTGGTGGACCACGGAATTTATTACGACCATAAAATTCAATTAGTTACTAATCTATAGCGACAAAATTATTGGGATTGTTAAAAGCTGAAAGACTTTCAGCTCAGTTTTCGAAGAGGCGTAATAGGTGTAAATTTCTTATCAAAGCGAATAATTCTGTCATCTCATACGTACATATTTGACCAAAATACTATCATTTGTAATATCTATAAAATAAAACATAGTACGAAACACTTTTTTCTAATGTTTGTCTGTTACGGAAGATAAATATGAGAAGAGCAGTAAGAGAGATAACATTTCATGTGACAGCTGCTAGAAATCTGCTTGAAAATTGGTAATATTTTTTTCTCAAACTACTAATACGGTTCTCTAGTACCATCTTTTCCGATTAACGTCCTATTGTCATATTTGCAGCTGTCAATATTTGCGTCAGTTCATAAGAGGAGCTTCTGTTTTCTTCTTCTTCAGAATCTTCAGTATATTGTATTATATTACATATACGAGTATATGTACATATTTAATCGGTCATTACAACCTTTCTTTGTAAACTGGAAATGTCTGACCTGAGGTTTAAATCTTGGTCTGACGTGTAATAAGCTAACATAGTACATACTAGACTACGACTACTTCAATCAATATCAAGAACAGAAAATTCAACTTTTCACTTTCACCAAACACTTAACTTTCAATTCCTTATAAAATATCATAAATAATAATAATTATTCCCGATAAAACTTCAGAAAATCTTTTGAAAACTTAAAAAAATTACATCCACAACACCAAAGAATCCCTCGGAAAGTCGTATGTATCAAAAATGATACATAAGCCAGAATTATGAAGTTTTTGAATTTTTTAAGACCTGCTCAAAATTTTCTTTTTTATTTGGTTTAAAATAACGACAATCACAATACTAACGAATTTAAAAATATCAGACATCTAACTTTTTCTGAATTAAAGATATGTCGTGTCAAAAATTGAAATGTGTCATTTTTGATACAAAGCTCGTTCTACCGTTAATGAAGAAGCAGACATTAAAAACTGCTTAAAAAACATGTGGGCATATAGGATTCTATTCTCGCAGTTACAACTAGAAAGTAGACTTTAAGTTGTCATATTTGTTAATTCTAGTTTTAGTTGCCATATTTGTTAATTTGTTAATATATTTCCTAAGTTTTAATTTTCTTTTGATTTATCGATTTTTTTTATATATATGGTGGTAAAGAAAATTTTTCGATTTATTACAAAACTAGACATTCCGTGGTTTAATTTAATATTAATCACAAGAAAATCTCTTTTATGTATAACATTTTGTTCAAAAATTTCATTGATGGTGGTGTTTTTTTTTTTGCTTACTGTAAATAGGAGGAGTTAAGAAACTTTATACCTGCTATATATTTTCATTTAAAGTGGTAGTTTAAAATATTACCATTTTAGCGTTTTTGATAATTAACAGCTAGATTTTAACAACCCCATAGCAGTAAGCGCCAACGTACGCGATAAATGTTTACGTACGTAAAGTCAGAGAAAAAACATTACAGAACTCCATCCGTATTTCTAAAATGAAGGTAAAGAATACAAACAATGTATTATTACTTTTATATCGGCGCCCTGATAGTCTAGTGGGTATTAGAATTCCCACCAGATACTCTGGTCTATGACACTACACCGAGCATATGGTCAAAGCCACTATAATTTGTAATTGCATTGTATTTAATAAACACATAAATAAATAAATATTTTTTATACAGATACATATGTACATATGTATACAGTGAACTATTAAATACACCAACAGTGTCACATAGCGATTGGGATGAGAAACTAAATACATTTTTGAACCTTGTTTAATTAAAATATAATAATATCTTGCATACATACATAACGATATTGTATAAATATATTATTTTTAATTTTAAAATTCCCCCTATTTTGTGAAAATATTTTACTCTTAAATTTGTTTACCTTTTAATCTCACATTTTGGTCCTTCGCACCGGATAAAAAATAAAAGATTTGGTTGTCCAACTAAAACAAATATTTTACTTTCCCATTTTTGGAATGACACAAAATTTGTATATTTGAAAAAAAGTACGTTCAATATATTTTGACTTTTTATAGTGCTATATTGTTTTTTTCAATGCTAAAGTGTTGTAAAAAAGTTTAATTATATAAAAAGAAAGAAAAACTAAATATATAAAAATGGGAATATACATTCAATACAGTGTATTAGTTCGGTAGTATTATTGTTGTGAGTTTGTATAATTTCCTTCATAAATAGTTAAATTATATTTGTTGCCTGATACCATGTTTAGATGACATTTTGATTTTACTTATTATTCGTTCTCATAATTATCAATACGGATTTTCATAATTAGTTTTGACAGGTCTTCTTCATTTAATTATTTTTGCTCGTAGTTTGTCATTAAATTATTCTTGCCTTGAATCAGTTAAAGTATTCTTATAAATATTATTATTCCTTAAATTCTTGTTACAAATGAAAAAGCGACTTAAAAAATTTAAATTTAATTGGTTTCAACAGAAAAAATACATATATTAATTTTTGTTTATGTTTATCTTTATTTTTTACCTTGACGACTTCTATGGGAAATAGTCGATAAAATATATCGATTTCATTGATATATCAGTTATTCGTGCTGTAATTTAAAGTAACAATAATAACAATAATAATAACAATAATAATAACAATAATAATAACAATAATAATAATAATAATAACAATAATAATAACAATAATAATAATAATAATAACAATAATAATAATAATAATAATAATATAATAATAATAATAATAATAATAATAATAATAATAATAATAATAATAATAATAATAATAATAATAAATAATAATAATAATAATAATAATAATAATAATAATAATAATAATAATAATAATAATAATAATAATAATAATAATAATAATAATAATAATAATAATAATAATAATAATAATAATAATAATAATAATAATAATAATAATAATAATAATAATAATAATAATAATAATAATAATAATAATAATAATAATAATATAATAATAATAATAATAATAATAATAATAATAATAATAATAATAATAATAATAATAATAATAATAATAATAATAATAATAATAATAATAATAATAATAATAATAATAATAATAATAATAATAATAATAATAATAATAATAATAATAATAATAATAATAATAATAATAATAATAATAATAATAATAAT